>SJYX01021428.1:218951-297376 GCA_006410675.1 Oreotragus oreotragus | reverse complement strand
TGTCTTGATGACTGTGGCTTTGTAGTAGAGCCTGAAGTCAGGTAAGTTGATTCCTCCAGTTCCATTCTTCTTTCTCAAAATTGCTTTGGCTATTCGAGGTTTTTTGTATTTCCATACAAATCTTGAAATTATTTGTTCTAGTTCTGTGAAAAATACCGCTGGTAGCTTGATAGGGATTGCATTGAATCTGTAGATTGCTTTGGGTAATATATTCATTTTCACTATATTGATTCTTCCGATCCATGAACATGGTATATTTCTCCATCTATTAGTGTCCTCTTTGATTTCTTTCATCAGTGTTTTATAGTTTTCTATATAAAGGTCTTTAGTTTCTTTAGGTAGATATATTCCTAAGTATTTTATTCTTTTCATTGCAATGGTGAATGGAAGTGCTTCCTTAATTTCTTTTTCTACTTTCTCATTATTAGTGTATAGGAATGCAAGGGATTTCTGTGTGTTTATTTTATATCCTGCAACTTTACTATATTCATTGATTAGCTCTAGTAATTTTCTGGTGGAGTCTTCAGGGTTTTCTATGTAGAGGATCTGGCTTCATCCTTTCCTTGAAACTTTTTCTTACTTTCTGTTTGTTTAGTTGCTAAGTCATGTCAGACTCTTTTGCCACCCCATGGATTGTAGCCCACCAGGCTCCTCTGTCCATGGGATATCCCAGGCAAGAATACTGGAGTGGCTTGCCATTTCCTTCTCCAACTTTCTGCTTTATCCATTTTTAATCAATTGTCTTCTTATTATCATATGGTCAGAGTTCCTTATATATTGTGCATATAAGTTCTAAATTAGGTCCATGTTTGCAAACACTTTCATTCAATCTCTATCTTGACTTTTTATTTGCTTCATTATGTCTTATGAAGAACAAACATCTTTAATCTTGATGAAATGAAATTCAGCAGACTTTTCTTTTATGATTTATGGTTTTTGTCTTATTAAAAAAAAAATCTTTGCTTAACCCAATCACAAAGCTTTTCTCTGGTTTTATTCAAAAACCCTTATAGCTTTAGTTCTTATTAGGGTCAAAAATCCATTTCATGTCAATTTTTATATATTTATGAGACAAAGGGAAAAACTCATTTATTTTTGCAGACTTCAGCAAGTAAAAAGGCTTCATAATACAGGAATCGGGTAGACGCCTGTAGAGTAGGAGTACCAGAGGGATACTGCCTTAGTTGTAGAGCTAAGAGTTCTAAGAAGTCCATTTTAAACCTACTCTTAACAACAACAACAAAAACAAAACAAACCTCAAAGTGATCAAATTGATTCCAAGTAACTGTCAAGTAGGAAAACTAACTGTTCTGAGCCCTCTGTAAGCTTTGGAAATTCTTTGCCATCTTTGCCCTGGCCTCAAGGACCTCCTTGTTATATATGCAAAAATTAATAGTCAAGCGAATGCTGGAAGAGACATCTCTTTGTATCTCAAGAACTGAAGATTCAATTTCTCCCTGTGAAAGTACATTTTCTCTGGTATTCTGCTTTGCAAATTCTAGCTTTCTGGACTCCTCATACTCTAAGATGTCTCTTCAATCAAGAGACCTCTGGAATCTGTGTTTCCTTACCCTACAGATGCCTGAAAACTGCCTCCAGGAAGTAAACAGGTAGAATTCATCTTGCTTATATGCAACTACTTAGAGATACACTTTCTGCTCTGTCTGTACAATACCTGAAAACTGATAGTTCTTACATATTGTCTGGTTTTCTTTTTTATAAAAAATGTGTGTGTTGGTGGGAGGATGGGTTAGTAAATCTGGTCCCTGTTGTTCCATAATGGCCAGAGCCCAAATATGTCTTGAGCAGTGTATGAGGGTGACCATTGTTCACAGTAAAACTTGTTGAAATGTTTATATTTTAAATGCATCAGTGATCAGGAAATATATCTCTCTTTAAATAACCTTACTTTTTACTTACATTTCAGAAAAGTCTTGCCATTTTTTCTAGCTGTTTCCAAATGATTCCTTTATTGACTTGGTTAACTTTCAATTTGGAAAGCTTGAGCTGTCTGATATAAGAGGTAAATTCACAATTAAAATTCATTACAAGTGTGTGAATGTCACTGTACCTGGCACATAAGCAATTGCTGAATGAAGAAGAAAGATAATTAGAAAGCGGAAGTAGTGAGAGAATTCAGGAAGAAAAGAAGTTAGAATGTCTTACAGTAAATAAGATAATTTGGGGGATAAGCTTCAAAATAATGGGAAAAAGGAAATTTAAAGTAGTTGCAATCCTACTGATTCTCATTCTAGATTTTTTTTCCTTACACCACCCAATTTTTTTTTCTTAATAAATCTTTTAATGGGCTATTTACATTAAGTTTTTTAAGAATTATAATGTTTATATTGTCCATAGAATAACAATTCTTGCCTGACACAACTGAAATATTTCAATACAAAGGAATTCAAACTAAGAATAAATAAAGACCATAATAATAAAAACATCTAAAATATCATCTGTTCTAGCTTAAGTATTTAGGGAACTTATTTTTTGGCACAAAGGTACTTATGGAAACTTAGGAAGATTACAATAAGCATCACATATATTTAAAAAAAAAAAAACCTGTAGTATGAGAATATAACAAACAAACAAATTAGGTAGAGACATGGATGGACCTAGAGACTCTCATACAGAGTGAAGTAAATCAGAAAGAGAAAAACAAATATCCCTTATTAATCTTATACACAGAATCTGCAAAAACTGGTACAGACAATATTATTTACCTGCAGAAACAGAGACACAGACATAGAAAACAAACATACCGACACCAAGGGGGACATGGGTAGGGTAGAATAAATTGGGAGACTGGGATTGACATATATACATTATTGATACTATGTATAAAATAAATAATGAGACCCTGCTGTATATCACAGGAATCTCTATCCAATGCTTTGTGGTGAACTAAATGTGTTTAAAAGAAGAGGCATTACTCTGCTGACAAAGGTCCATATAGTCACGGCTATGGTCTTCAAGTGGTCATGTACAGTTGTCAGAGCTGGATCATAAAGAAGGTCAAGTGCCAAAGAATTGATGTCTTTGAACCGTGGTTCTGGAGAAGACTCATGAGAATCCCTTGAACAGCAAGGAGATCAAAACAGTCAGTCTTAAGGGAAATCAACTGTGAATACTCATTGGAAGGACTGATGCTGAAGCCCATAGTTTGGTCATCTGATACAAACAGCCAACTCTAGAAAAGTCCCTGATGCTGGGAAAGATTGAGGGCAGAAGGAGAAGAGGGCATCAGAGGATGAGATGGCTACATGCCATCACTGATGCAATGGATGTGAGTTTGAGCAAACTCTGGAAGATAGTGAAGGACAGGGAAGCCTGGCATACAAACTGCAGTCCGTGGGATCTCAAAGAGTCAGACACAACTGAGTGATTGAACAGCAGCAACAACAACAAATGGGAAGGAAATCCAAAACAAGGGGGATGCATGTATATAGAGAGAGGAAGCACTTTGCAGTACAGTAGAAGCTAGCACAACACTGTAAAGCAACTGTACTCCAATGAAAATAAAACAATAAAAAAAAAGAAAACAACACTAATAGTGACGAACGCAAACTAAATCATCCATCAGCAGTTATGAACACATTTGCTCTATATGAGGGAGCCATTCATAGGTAGCCAACTTTAAAAAATCATACTCTGAGAATTCATGTATATTTTGAAAAAATCTCTTTGAAATCTAACTGAATTTCCTCCACATATTCAAGTTTGTTTAAGACTAATAGAGGTAATGTGTTGACAAAGGTCCATATAGTCATGACTATGGTTTTATGAGGACAATAAGTTAATATGATTTCTTATTTACTTAGACATTTTGATCCAGCTTGATTGATTTAAATGTTTCAAATACTGAAAGTATGAATGAAGTTGACTGCTAAGGAACAGGCTTCCAAACCCACAATATATTCTCCAAAACCACTATATACCATCTCATCCTCTGATGCCCTCTTTTCCTTCTGCCTTTCATCTTTCCCAGCATCAGGGACTTTTCTAATGAGTTGGCTGTTCCCATCAGGTGACGAAAATACTGGAGCTTCAGCTTCAGCATCAGTCTTTCCAATGAATATTCACAGTTGATTTCCCTTAAGATTGACTGTTTTAATCTCTTTGCTGTCCAAAGGACTCTCAGGAGTCTTCTCCAACACCATAGATCAAAGGCATCAATTCTCTGGTGCTTGGCCTTCTTTATGGGTCCAGCTCTCACAACTGTACATGACCACTGGGAAGAGCATAGCCATGACTATACAGACCTTTGTCGGCAGAGTAATGTCTCTGCTTTTCAACACATTTAGGTCACCACAAAGCATTGGATAGAGAGAATATTTTGAGCCAAGATGACACATGGCTCATGAAAATATCTCGTTGATTGTAGCCACAATGCAAATCACCCTATATGGTGATTTTTTCCTCTCATTTTTAAGAGAAACACTGGATCAAATTGCCAACATCTGCTGAATCATAGAAAAAGCAAGGGAATTTTAAAACATCTACTCCTGCTCCCCTGATTATACTAAAGCCTTTGATTTTGTGGATCACAACAAACTGGAAAACTCTTAAAGAGATCAGGATATCAGACCACCTTACCTGTCTCCTAAGAAATCTGTATGCAGGTCAAGAAGCAACTGTTAAAACTAGACATGGGACAACAGACTGGTTCAAAGTTTGGAAAGGAGTACATCAAGGCTGTATATTGTCACCTTGCTTATTTAACTTATATGCAGAGTACATCATGAGAAATACTGGGCTGGGTGAATCATAAGCTGGAATCAAGATTGCCAGGAGAAATATCAATAACCTCAGATATGCATGATACCATTCTATGGCAGAAAACAAAGAGCCATCAAGTCTCTTGATGAAGGTGAAAGAGGAGAGTGAAAAAACTGGCTTAACAATTAAGCATTCAAAAAACTAAGATTATGGCATCTAGTCCCATCACTTCATGGCAAATAGATGGGGAAACAATGGAAACAGTGACAGATTTTAATTCCTTGGGTTCCAAAACCACTGTGAATGATGACTGAAGCCATAAAATTAAAAGACTCTTGCTCCTTGAAAGAAAAGCCATGACAAATCTAGACATTATATTAAAAAGCAGAGACATCACTTTGCCAACAGAGGTCTGTCTAGTCAAAGCTATGGTTTTTCCAGTAATTATGTATGGGTGTGAGAGTTGGACCATAAAGAAGGTTACTGCTGCTGCTGCTGCTAAGTCGCTTCAGTCGTGTCTGAATCTGTGCGACCCCATAGATGGCAGCCTACCAGGCTCTCCCATCCCTGGGATTCTCCAGGCAAGAACACTGGAGTGGGTTGCCATTTCCTTCTCCAATGCATGAAAGTGAAAAGTGAAAGGGAAGTCTTTCAGTCGTGTCCGACTCTTAGCGACCCCGTGGACTGCAGCCTCCGCCCATGGGAGTTTCCAGGCAAGAGTACTGGAGTGGGGCGCCATTAGCACCAAAGAACTGACGCTTTCAATTGTGGTGCTGGAGAAGACTCTTGAGAGTCCTTTGGGCAGCAAGGAGATCAAAGCAGTCAAGTCTAAAGGAAGCCAACCCTGAATATTTATTGCAAGGACTGATGGTGTAATTGAAATTCCAGTACTCTGGCCACCTGATGTGAAAAGCTGACTCACTGGAAAAGAACCTGATACTAGGAAAGACCGAGGGCAGGAGAAACAGGTGACAGAGAATGAAATGGTTGGACGGCATCACAGACTCAATGGACATGAGTTTGAGCAAACTCCCAGAGCTAGTGAAGGACAGGGAAGACTGGCGCACTGCAGTCCATGAGGTCACAAAGAGTCAGACACAACATAATGACTGAATAATAACAACTTGTACTTGTGTATGTGTGTATGTGTTATGCAATATTTTACAAGACTACTGACATGATAATGCTAAAATAAATTTAAGACTAACACATGTGTGTTAAATACAGTATTTTTTTCTTTTAGACCATAGAAAAAGACAATAAGTAGGCATAGGGCTATGTCTCTTATAGTAATATGGCTATGTCTCTCATAGTTTCTAGTGAGTTCTTCATATTTTCTCATTCACTTTAGCATTCTGGATTTGTGACACATGTAACCAGAGATATATGTTGATTCTATTTGTTGTAAGTTTGTTTTAATTTATGTAAAGTCAACTGGGGCATAGCAACATCTAACAAGTATATTCCAGTTGTATATACATTCATACCAGGCCTCCTTTCAATTAGAAATTGAGATAATTTACAAAGATATATGTGTACAATATTTAAAAAAAAATTAAACAGGGACTTTGCTGGTGGTTCAGTGTTTAAGAATCTGCCTTCAAATTCAGTATACATAGGTTTGATCCTTAGTCTGGGAAGATTCCACATGTCATGGAGCAACTAAGTCCATGTGTCACATGGGCTACTGAGCCTGTGTTCTAGATCTATGGGCCACAAAATGAGAAGCCACCACAATGAAAAGCCCACACACCACAACTAGAAAGTAGCCCCCACTTGCTGCAACTCAAGAAAGCCTGCACAGCAATAAAGAACAGCAGAGCCAAAAATAAAAAAATAATTAAACAGGTAAGTAGAAGAACACGTAGAAATAAATACCCAATGAAAATAATATAAACTCATAAGGAAAAGTAGCATCTTAACCACATGTCACATGTTTCCCATACACTTTGAAAATTATCAGAGTAAATAAACTAAAACAAGTATGACTTAGTAAAATATATTTTTATTATAACTATTCAGTTCAGTTCAGTTGCTCAGTTGTGTCTGACTCTTTGTGACACCATGGACTACAGCACGTCAGGCTTCGCTGTCCACCACCAACTCCTGGAGCTTACTCAAACTCACGTCCATATCATCAGTGATGCCATCCAACCATCTCATACTCTGTCGTCCCTTTCTCCTCCTGCCCTCAATCTTTTCCAGCATCAGGGTCTTTTCCAATGACACAGTTCTTTGCATCAGGTGGCCAAATTATTGGAGTTTTGGCTTCAGATTCGGTCCTTCCAATGAATATTCAGGGCTGATCTCCTTCAGAATGGACTGGTTGGATTTCCTTGCAGTCCAAGGGACTCTCAAGAGTCTTCTCCAACACCACCGTTCAAAAGCATCGATTCTTCAGTGCTCAGCTTTATGTATAGTCCAACTCTCACACCCATACATGACTACTAGAAAAACCATAGCTTTGACTAGATGGACCTTTGTTGGTAAAGTAATGTCTCTGCTTTTTAATATACTTTCTAGGTTGAACATAGCTTTTCTTCCAAGGAGCAAGCGTCTTTTAATTTCATGGCTGCAGTCACCATCTGCCACGATTTTGGAGCCCCCAAAATAAAGCCTGTCACTGTTTCCATTGTTTCCCCAACTATTTGTCATGAAGTGATGGGACCAGATGCCATGATCTTAGTTTTCTGTATGTTGAGTTGTAGGCCAACTTTTTCACTCTCCTCTTTCATTTTCATCAAGAGACTCTTTAGTTCTTCTTCATTTTCTGCCATAATGATGGTGTCATCTGCATAACTGAGGTCACTGATATTTCTCCTGGCAATCTTGACTCCAGCTTGTGCTTCATCCAGCCCCTCATGTACTCTGCATATAAGTTAAATAAGCAAGGTGACAATATACAGCCTTGACATACTCCTTTCTTGATTTGGAACCAGTCTGTTGTTCCATGCCCAGTTCTAACTGTTGCTTCTTGACCTGCATACAGATGTCTCATGAGGCAGGTCAGGTGGTCTGGTATTCCCATCTCTTTTAGAATTTTCCACAGTTTGTTGTGATCCACACAGTCAAAGGCTTTGGCATAGTTAATAAAACAAAAGTAGATATTTTTCTAGAACTCTCTTGCCTTTTCAATGATCTAGCTGATGTTGGCAATTTGATCTCTGGTTCCTCTGCCTTTTCTAAATCCAGCTTGAATATATGGATGTTCACAGTTCACATACTGTTGAAGTCTGGCTTGGAGAATTTTGAGCATTGCTTTACTAGCATGTGAGATGAGTGCAATTGTGGAGTAGTTTGAGCATATCTTGGCATTGCCTTTCTTTGGGGTTGGAATGAAGACTGACCTTTTCTAGTCCTGTGGTTATTAGTTTTATACAATTCATATAAATTTATATTTTAAAAAATTTCCTACTAAAAACCTTCATAGCATAAAAAAACTTTTATGTCATAGTGCCCCTCCTCTTTTTTAGTAACATCTTTACTATTCTTTCATGTGCAATATGGTATGGTTACCCAGAATGTCTCTTGATTTCCCTCCATGTCATGTTCTTGCACTTATGTCTCTGTATCTTTGCTTGGAAAGCCCGCCTCAACATCTACTTTTTTTTTTTTGGTGATGTTCTATACATTTAAAATCAACCTTAGTGTTCGCTCCCTCTGAAGACTTTCTTCAGACCACAGAACAGATTAGTGTGATCAACCCTATCTCCTGTAGATCATCAGCATTTTAAACAGATCTCTAAGATAGTTCCTCTCAAAACCCTTGTAATAATTTTTGGATGCTTATTAGCTTTAACAGACTGAGATACAGAGAATATATCTGGTTAAGTTCTATAATCTCAACTAGGAGCATAATAAATGAATATAATGAATATCCTGTGAGTAACAGATACAGAGTAAATTGTGGGCTCCTTTATATTAGCTTAATGATGGAGCTCCAGTAGAAATGGGTGAGAATCAATGAGGAGAAAAGTCAAATAGGAGAGAGACAGATTCATGTGAGGAATGATTACTCTAACACCTCAATGAAAATCATGATTTTAGAAAAATAACTTTATAAAAATATTTCCTTAATATGAATTAATCTCATAATTAGTAGATTCATTAAAAAAAATCCATAGGAACATGGCAACATTTTTGGAAATGTTAGTATTACCAGTCTAATACACATAGATTTCACCTAATGTGAGTTACCTTTTTAAAGGAAGTCACTTCCCTTAGTTTGCACATTGAAGGCATTTTTATTTTATTACATATGGCCTTTCTTTGTGGTTGTGACAAGCTAACACANAGTAGATTCATTAAAAAAAATCCATAGGAACATGGCAACATTTTTGGAAATGTTAGTATTACCAGTCTAATACACATAGATTTCACCTAATGTGAGTTACCTTTTTAAAGGAAGTCACTTCCCTTAGTTTGCACATTGAAGGCATTTTTATTTTATTACATATGGCCTTTCTTTGTGGTTGTGACAAGCTAACACAGTCCAATTTTCTTCCAATTTATAGTACAGAGTATTTCTCCTAGGAGCTGCTTTTGAAGATTAAAGCATATAAATAATTTTATTATATAACAGCAAAATTCAGCAAACCTAAATGCTTCATGAATATCAGCATTATCTGAATAAAATTTAATTTACCAATGGCACAATGTGAAAATGCCCTGGTTAGCTGTTGCAAAATGAGTATGAAGGAGTATCCTAACAGTTATTGCATGCTATGAGTCATCAAAGTTTCACCAGAAGTTGAAAAACTAGAAACACTGGGCTCAGAGGCACCCTTCAATTGTGTCCATTTTGTATTTTACAAACTGGTTATCTGAAACTATATTTAGCCTTACTACAACTCTGTAACCTAAATAAATTGCCATTTTATTTTGCATAAGTGAGGGAAAGAGACTCAGAGATTTGAAAGTAACTTTCCAGGGTCATGGAACAGAGAAGGGCAGAGCTGGCTCTAGAACTTAGATTATGTGGCTCTTGGCTCAGCACTCTTTCTCCTCTTGAATAATTCCGTTTCAGCCTTGGAATGGTTTATTAGCAGCTGTGCTGTCAGATTCAGAACTGTGAAATAAAAGGGAGTACCAAAGACAGAGGGAGCTAGAAGAAAATTTTTAAAAATCACTCAGATTGGTTCTTGCAAGAAATACTGGACATCTATTTTGAGTCTTTCACTCTTAATTATAGAAAATTTAGCATTTAACATATGTATTATTTAAAAGATCTCATTTTCAAAAAAAACTATGACACATACAAAGAAGTAGGGAAGTCTGGCTCATGTATAGGGGGAAAAGAAATAGCCCATTAAAAACTTCCTGAGGTGGCACTGACATTATATCTACTAACAAAGACTTTAAATCAACTTTTGTAAATATATTCAAAGAACAAAAGAAATATCTATATCAATAAAAGGAAATATGAGAGTGATATCTCACAAAACAGAGATTATCAGTAAAGAGACACTATTTTAGACAATAAGCAATGGGAAACTATGGCATTAAAAAATATACTTATTGAAACTGAAAATTCATTAGATAGGCTCGAAAGCAAATTCGAGCTGGCAGACGAATCAGAGAACCTGAAGATAGGTTAATTGATATTACATAGCCTGAGGAACAGAAAGAAAAAAGGAGAAGAAAAGAACAGAACCTCAAGGACCTATGGGACACCATTAAGCAATCAGATATGCTTATAATAGAGCAAAGAAGGGTGACAGAGAATAGAAATGGGAGGCAAAAAAGAGCATTTGAAGTATAAGAAAAATATTGAAAAAGCTCAACAAACTGAAATTGAAAAATTTAGAAATATATACCTGCTGCTGCTGCTGCTAAGTCACTTCAGTCATGTCCGACTCTGTGCGACCCCATAGACAGAAGCCCACNAATGAGTGAAAGACTTATCATCTGCTCTGATTTCAGATGGAAGGGAACTGTCTTAAAAGCAAAAATGTCTCCTTTGGGTTATGAAAGACAAACAGAAGGAAAAAAAATTATTTGCTTATTTTTTTAAATTAAGCTAAATAAACAGATGTATTGTTATAGGATAGTAAGTTGTTTCATGAAAAAATAGCTGATTATTGGTCAATAGGAAAGATGGATATACCCAACAAATTAGCTGGTGAGTGTACTCTCATTGTGGTAAGGTGAACTTCTGATACTGCTTTGCATGCATATCTATTTTCCTTCTTATTCCCATATCAAAGAAAATCTTATTAGACTTGAATTTTTAGCATGGGTCTTTTAAATCAACTTTTAAATGGGCTTCCCTGGTGGCTCAGTGGTAAAGACTCCGCCTGCAGTGTAGGAGTCACAGAAGACACAGGTTCCATCCCTGGGTTGGGAGGATCCCCTGGAGGAGGGCATGGCAGCCCACCCCAGTATTCTTGCCTGGAGAATCCAATGGATAGAGGAGTCTGGCAAGCTATAGTTCATAGAGTCGCAAAGAGTCGGACATGACTGAAGCAACTTTGCACACTCCACACACACACCCTTGTGGCTCAGCTGATAAAGAAACCGCCTGCAATGCGGGATACCTGCGTTTGATCTGTGGATTGGAAAGATTCCCTGGAGAAGAGAAAGGCTACCCACTCCAGTATTCTGGTCTGGAGAATTCCATGGACTGTATAGTCCATGGGGTTGCAAAGAGTCAGACATGACTGAGCTACTTTCACTTTCACTTTTAAATGTCAGTCAAAGGAAAAACTTGCTTCTTTAAAACACTGCATTTTTCTGTCCACATGTCTATCATACAGTTGGCTAATGTTTTAAATATGGGCTTCCCTTGTAGCTCAGATAACAAAGAATCTTACTATAATGAAAGTGATCTGGGTTTGGTCCCTGGGTTGGAAAGATCCCCTAGAGAAGGGAATGGCAACCCACTCCAGTATTCTTGCCTAGAGAATTCCATGGACAGACCTTGGGGTTGCAAAGTCAGATACAACTAACTAACATACACACAAATATGTTAAACCTAGATTCTAAAGGAAATGAGCATAGATTCAGTCATTACTCTTGGTAAAACTTCTTAGTTTTGTCTTCCCTGAGTCACAAAATTTCATGTTTTACTGATGTGGCTATTTTCCGTAATATGCATTGATATCTCTGCTTATATATTTTGTAACTTTTAGTTTCAGAATATGTGTTTCTTCCCAAATAGTCACCTTTTGTTCTTCAGGTAAGATAAGTCAAATATATCTTACTCAGACCTCTATAGAAAAATAATTTTGCTTTTTTCAAACATGCTACTGTCAAATGTTGGCTTTCCTGATAGCTCAGCTGGTAACGAATCTGCCTGCAATGCAGGAGACCTGGGTTCAATCCCTGGGTTGGGGTTTTTAGACAGGGGTATTTGTAGACAGGATGGCCTCTGAGGAGCTGAGGGGTAAGTATCAATAGAAACCTGAAATATGTGAAGGAGACAGTTGTGCCAGGAGTTGTGAGCATTCCAGAGAGGAGCAGCCAGGCATTGAGGTCCTAGTCCAGGGACCAACCTTGAGAGGCGGAACAGCGGTGGGAATCACTGTGGCTGGAGTAAGTGTGTACAGGGAAAGAGGGAATGTGAAGCACAAGGGTGAGGTGTAGGGATGGGTGGTGGCTGAGAAATGGAAGCGGGAGGCTCCTGTGTCCACAGGACTGAATCTTGTAGGTGGGGCTCACCAGCACCCAGAGGTTTTAGCCTTGCCACGGGCAGCTGAACTGCAAGCCTGACTTCTGGCAGCCTGCCTTAGTGCTAGCCCTGCCACTCAAGTTTACTCCAGCTTCCCTGCACATCATCTCAATTAATCTTGAAAATCAGTGCTCTAGCATTTAACTTTTTTAGAAGCAGATGAAAAATGTTTTTGATGATGATACAGTTTTTAACAGCTTTATTGAGTTCACATACCAGTGGCTTTTAGCATAGAGTTATGCACACTTCCCTAGTGGCTCAGATGGTGAAGAGTCTGACAGCAATGCGGGACACTCGGGTTCAATCCCTGGATCAGAAAAATCCCTCGGAGGAGGGATTGGCAGTCCACTCCAGGATTCTTGCCTGGGAAATCCCGTGGACAGAGGAGCCTGGTGACTACAGTCCATGGGGTCACACAGAGTTGGACATGACTGAGCGACTTAACACCACACTGATGAATGCTACCAGAGATATGAAACATGGTATCTGAGTAAATTTCATACTTAACATCTTCAAACTGTACATATATATATACATACATATAAATTAAAATGCTTATACATTTGAAATTTTTAGTCCCATTACTGATATTTTAAATTACCATCATCATAATTATTTCAGCTGTAGGAAATACCATGGGTTACATTTTAAAAAATGATTAGGTAAAGCAGATAAAAAGCCAATAAAAGAGCAAATTCTATGTGTGCTTCCCTGTGTCTAAGAGAAGTGGAGATTAAATTGATGGAGAGAGGCAGTAGTCTTTTCCTTATTCTACAGTTCCTATTGGTTTTCCCATGATAAATTAGAGAAAACAGATGATTCTAAGAGATGCTTTCATTTAACAAATATTAAGTGTTTCCTACCTCTAGTACTAACTTCCTTTTCTAAATAAGAAAGCAGGGCCATTGATAGGTTAAATATTTTGACCATAAGAAAATGCTAGCCAATGATAGTGCACAGACAAAATGAAGTCTCTCAATCTGAAACCTAAACACTTAATCTCTGAATTCATTGCCTCTTGGGATCCTTTAGCTCACCTGAGTGTTCAGTTAAAGGGGTCACAATATCTCTCTGTAATACCAGCTACTTGGCCATAAGATAGGGTTTCTGGTGGCTCAGATGGTAAAGAATCTGCCTGCACTATAGGAGACACTAGTTTGATCCCTAGGTCGGGAAGATCCCCTGGAGAAGGGAATGGCTACCCACTCCAGTACTCTTGCCTGGGGAATCCCATGGACAGAAGATCCTGTGGATTGCAGTGCATGGGGTTGCGAAGAGTCAGACACAACTTCAACTAACACTTCTTCTTCTTTTTTTTTTTTTTTACCATCATATACTATAAGAAACTAAACTTACCAAATTCCAATATTCATGGGACATTTCTGGGAATTAATATGCATTTACAATCCACATTTGTGAGTTCACCTACAGTATAATGAGCTGACCTTACCTCTTCAAACTTTCCACTTTTGCTGCTTTCTTTCTTTTTTTTTTTTTTCATTTCTATGTTCCATTGGAAAGATTTGTCTTGACCATTCTGCATTGGACAACTTAACCTAGAAGAGTTTGAACCCTTAGTCATCCGATCATTATTCAGATTTTGTTGAGCATCTCACAAAAAAAAGCTATAATTTAAGCAGGTGTAAATTTTGGAAATTTCAGTCCTTTTAAAAATGTTAAACTTCTCAGAAATCCACTTTTTAAAGAATATACCAAATCATTGACATTGTTATGGAAGGATAGCAGGGGATGCTTTAAGAAATCAAGTTTACAGAAGCCCCCACTCCTTATCTGCAGGGGATACTTTCCAAGACCCCCAAGATGCTTTAAACTTTGGATAGTACCAAACTCCATATACACTATCTGTTTTTCCTATGCATACACACTTGTGATAAAGTTTAATTTATAAATCAGGCACAGTAATAAACTAACAACAATAATAAAATAGAACAATTAAAACAATATAATGTATTAAAAGTTATGTAAAGGTCACCTACCTCTCACTCTCTTAAAATATCATATGGTACAAATTTAATGCCTTTTCCATCTTACAAAAGCACTTACCACACACAGTGGCCATAACTATTGTAGTTTGAGGTGTAGCAGCAAACTGGCGATTTTTTTCCTTCTTTACAATTTCTCGGGTAGAAGATTTATTATTGTAGATCTTAGCAACTTCAGCATTTGACTTCTTTATTAAGTCAGTATCTTTCACCTTTTCACTTAAAGCAGGGACTTAATCGCTTCTCTTTGGCATATCAAATTGCCAGCATCCCTACTCTTGTCCTTTGGGGCCATTATTAAGTAAAATAAGGATGACTTGAACATAAGTATTGTGATACCATGGCCACTGATCTGATAACCTAGAGACTACTAAGTGACTAATGAGAAGGATTCATTGGACAGAGGGATGGTTCATGTCCCCGGTTGAATGCAGCAGGACAGTGCAAGATTGCATCACTGCTACGCAAAATGATCTGCAACTTAAAATGTATGAATTATTTATTTCTAGAATTTTCCATTAATATTTTCAGACCACAGGTGACCATGGGTAACTGAAACTTTGGAAAGCAAAGCTGTGAATACGTGCTATTGGTTTACTGTATCTGATGTAGGTGGCTGGAAGTTCCTCAAGGGAAACTGAAGTTCCCATTACACATTTATGTTATCAGACTTAGAGAGAGGAAACTGTTCCCAGAACAGTGTGAGTTATTTTATTTTGAACTTTTACTAATACTTTAATAAGGGAAAAAATGAATAGTTCCATTTAACATTAAGAATTTTACCTTTCGGCTTTTAACTATCAACAGAATTCTATGTGATTTCCTGGAGAATGCTAGTTAAAAGAAAATCCTCTACCTGTAAAATTGTGAAGGAAGCTACTTGAAATAAAGGCAGAGAAATTAATAGAGATGATTAGTTTTTGCTTACATGAATCAGCAGTGATTGGTGGTGGTTTCTCAAAAAAGTAAAGCAAAAATTTATGTACACAAAAGTATACTCTCAAAGGGAGACCAGACAAGCAAGCAAGTAGTTGCCCTGAGTTTTCTTAGCAAGGTGGTTATGTAGAACATACAGATGAAGGGGTGGAATATTCATTGAGGAATGCAGAGTTGAGGGTTGTATTCCCTGATTTTCATCCCAGCTTCATCTCTGATTGCTATTTTTTGATATACAATATTAAAATCAAGAGAATTAATTTATATTTAGATCATAGGCAATGATATATATAATATATATATCTTTAACTGAATAAACATTAAGGAATTCATATTTTCAAATTTAAAACAATCTAGATCTTATCATAAAATTTGATATGTATTTGATAGCATAATCAGAAAAAAAAGAATATCATGATCTGTCTATAAATGTGGCTTAAGAAAAGAAATAGGGCATTGATATAGGAGTTGGAATAGTTTCTTTCATTGATTCTCAAGTAAAGTAAGAACTATATACAATTAAAAGTAAAATATTGAGAGGTGACAGAAAATTGTCCATAATTTAAATAAAAAATTGAAATTCTATTACAATGAAAACAAATATTAGTTATATTAATATATTACTGCTCCCTTAAGTGGTGCTTGAGTTCAGTTCAGTTCAGTTGCTCAGTCATGTCTGACTCTTTGCAACCCCATGAACCGCACGCAGCATGCCAGGCCTCCCTGTCCATTACCCACCCCCGAAGTCCACCCAAACCCATGTCCATTGAGTTGGTGATGCCATCCGACCATCTCATCCTCTATCATCCCCTTCTCCTCTTGCCTTCAATCTTTCCCAGCATCAGGGTCTTTTCCAATGAGTCAGCTCTTTGCATCAGGTGGCCAAAGTATTGGAGTTTCAGCTTTAGCATCATTCCTTCCAAAGAACACCCATGACTGATCTCCTTTAGGATGGACTGGTTGGATCTCCTTGCAGTCCAAGGTACTCTCAAGAGTCTTCCCCAACACCACAGTTCAAAAGCATCAGTTCTTCAGTGCTGAGCTTTCTTTATAGTCCAACTCTCACATCCATACATGACCACTGGAAAAACCATAGCCTTGACTAGACAGACCTTTGTTGACGAAGTAATGTCTCTGCTTTTTAATATGCTATCTAAGTTGGTCCTAACTTTTCTTCCAAGGAGTAAGTGTCTTTTAATTTCATGGCTGCAATCACCATCTTCAGTGATTTTGGAGCCCAGAAATATAAAGTCAGCCACTGTTTCCACTGTTTCTCCATCTATTTGCCATGAAGTGATGGGATCGGGTGCCATGATCTTAGTTTTCTGAATGTTGAGCTTTAAGAGTAATTTCTTTCAAATAGTAATAAGACTATAACAGTAAGTAAGGACTGATGTTCTCACAAAAGTTTCTGTCTGTAGTAGGAATGCATTTCACAAATCAGTCTTCTGGATAATGTTCAGCATGGATGTTAGCAGTTATTTATACTTCACATATTAGAATTCCTTTGGAGAACCAACTCACATGAAGGCCACAGTACATTAATGCCTAGTGTGCATGCTTAGTTGCTTGGTTGTGTCTGACTCTTTGTGACCCCATGGACTGTAGTCTACCAGGCTCCTCTTCCTGTCTCTTATACACATCTAGATGTGTATAAGAGACAGGCATCAGTCCTTCCAATGAATACTCAGGACTGATTTCCTTTAGAATGGACTGGTTGGATCTCCTTGCAGTCCAAGGTACTCTCAAGAGTCTTCCCCAACACCACAGTTCAAAAGCATCAGTTCTTCAGTGCTGAGCTTTCTTTATAGTCCAACTCTCACATCCATACATGACCACTGGAAAAACCATAGCCTTGACTAGACAGACCTTTGTTGACGAAGTAATGTCTCTGCTTTTTAATATGCTATCTAAGTTGGTCCTAACTTTTCTTCCAAGGAGTAAGTGTCTTTTAATTTCATGGCTGCAATCACTATCTTCAGTGATTTTGGAGCCCAGAAATATAAAGTCAGCCACTGTTTCCACTGTTTCTCCATCTATTTGCCATGAAGTGATGGGATCGGGTGCCATGATCTTAGTTTTCTGAATGTTGAGCTTTAAGAGTAATTTCTTTCAAATAGTAATAAGACTATAACAGTAAGTAAGGACTGATGTTCTCACAAAAGTTTCTGTCTGTAGTAGGAATGCATTTCACAAATCAGTCTTCTGGATAATGTTCAGCATGGATGTTAGCAGTTATTTATACTTCACATATTAGAATTCCTTTGGAGAACCAACTCACATGAAGGCCACAGTACATTAATGCCTAGTGTGCATGCTTAGTTGCTTGGTTGTGTCTGACTCTTTGTGACCCCATGGACTGTAGTCTACCAGGCTCCTCTGTCCATGGAATTCTCTAGGCAAGAATACTAGAGTGGGTAGCCATTCCCTTCTCCAAGGGATCTTTCCAACTCAGGGATCAAACTAGTGTCTCCTATATTGCAGGCAGATTCTTTACCACCTGAGCCACCAGGGAAGCCCAAATGATGCCTATTAGCCTAAGAAATAGTTCAAACTTCTGGTTATCCATTGGCTGCCCTTGGTTGGCATTTCCGTATTGGAAGGCCTGCATCTCTGTAACTTCTAAATGGCCTCCTGATGACTGGGAACTCACTGTCTATATAGAGACCACCCACATGACCAGTATTTGCTAGCTAAGACCTGTGATTCCCCTGATTAATTTCTTGCAATTGATCTCCACTTACAATAGTCAGTTCACCTGTAGAAAATGCTGCTTCTATACCTTAAACTGTGACTTCTGCCATGATGTAGAAACTTCTGGACTGTATAAGTACCATACCTCTCCCACTTAGTAGAACTACTCCATGGGTCAGATCTACTCCATTGTTTTTTCTTTTTTTCCTAGTTGCTGCTGCTACTAAGTCGCTTCAGTCATATCTGACTCTGTGCGACCCCATAGACGGCAGCCCACCAGGCTCCACCGTCCCTGAGATTCTCCAATCAAGAACACTGGAGTGGGTTACCATTTCCTTCTCCAATGCATGAAAGTGAAAAGTGAAAGTGAAGTCGCTCAGTTGTGTCCGACTCTTAGAAACCTCGTAGACTGCAGCCTACTAGGCTCCTCTATCCATGGGATTTTCCAGGCAAGAGTACTGGAGTGGGGTGCCATTGCCTTCTCCGTTTTTTCCTAGTTAAGAATCTTTTATTTCTTTCATTGCTTACATTGTTGTGCATCAAACAAAATTTATAACTGGTCTATGAGTTCAGAGTCTTGGAATGTCTTTATACATCTCTATTAATGCCAATGTATTAAAATTGTCATTAAGTGTGCTAGGCACTTTTCATACACACACAGTTTTTTAAACCTTACAACTATTTGAGATTAGTGCAAATATTCATTTTTATCAAATGAGGACACCAAGGCACAGAGTTTATAGACATTCTATAAGACAGCATAGTAAGAAATTGGTGGTTAGGATTTATATATAGGTATTTTGACTTCTGAGTCTAAACCCATATGCACTATATTTCAATTGCTTTTCAAAGTAACTTTTTAACCGGGTTACTAATCTAGTAATTCAGAGAATGTGATAGTGTAGTCTATCTAGAATTAATATAGCATTTGATGATATGCCATGGAAATATTTTTCATTTCTTTTTGAAATGGAGAAGTATGTGCTGAATACTTATTTAATCAAGTAGATTTGTACCTGGTTTTAGGATTAAAGGGTCAATGCTAATCTGGAGGGAAATATGCTGTTACGCCATAAAATTCATTTCAAACTCAACAGTTAAGCATATTTATTAACGACTTCTGTTTACATATGCAAAACACAATGATCAGACTTACAGATGAGATGAAACTGGAAGAAAGAGTAAATGCTTTGAATTTCTGTACCAAAAATATCTTGATAGACTGCAGCAAAGGGCTGAATATTAAAAGATAACATTAAACCAGGAAAAAAAAATCTAAGATTTTGTACTTTCCTTAGATGTTCAAGGCAGCTAAGCATAAGTCTACATATTGGAGGTGTGGACAAGTAGCAGCATCCACGGAAATGGTTTGGAGACATTGAAAGTGAAGCCACTCAGCGTGTCCGACTCTTTGCAACCCCATGGACTGTAGCCTACCAGGCTCCTCTGTCCATGGGATTTTCCAGGCAATAGTACTGGAGTGGATTGCCATTTCCTTCTCCAGGGCATCTTCCTGACCCAGGGATTGAACCCAGGTCTCCCGCATTGTAGACAGACGCTTTACCGTCTGAGCCACCAGGGAAGTACCCAAATCAGGCCCATGTGAATCACCGATTTGCTATGTGAAAGTGAAAGTCACTCAGTCATGTCTGACTCTTTGTGACCTCATGAACTGTAGCCTGCCGGCCTCCTATGTCCATGGAATTCCCCAAACCAGAATACTGAAATGAATAGCTGTTCCCTTCTCCAGGGAATTGTCCCAACCCGGGGATCAAATACAGATCTCCCACACTGCAGGTGAATTCTTTACCATCTGAGCTATCAGATAATCTGAGCATGAATATGGAGAAAATAGGACAGTACCTACAATGAAAGAAAGGCTAGTGCCACACTGCTCAGTTCTCATCAAACCACAGGTTTGCTTTTTTTTTTTTTTTTTTACTGTTTATCAATAACTACACTTGAATCACAGTGTGAATACCATGGGCATATTTTTTTTGGGAAACCAAACTTTGGTGAAGGATGTTATATAACATGAGAGTGCCTGAAAAAGGTATAGATGCTTGCATGATAAAGAAATGGAAATATGATTGAACTTAAATATTAGAAACTCTTTTTTGAAAAAAGTATTTTACAAATATTCTAGTCTCCCAAGAGTTACCTTGGGGGAAAAAGTATGGAAGAAAAACCATAAGACAAGTTTATGAACAGAAAGAAGTATCTTGAAATATTCAGAGCTAAGAAACACCTCATAACACCCAAGCACAGGACTTGCTCTATAGTTACAGAGGGATTTTAAGGGTAAACTGTGGTGTTGGATTTTATGCTAATGAAGATTCCTTTCAAACTATGAAAAGTTGAAGTTATTTCCTTTGCCACCCTTTTGTTTGTCTGTTTCTAAAAATTGAGGTCAGAAAGGAAGGTTTCTCTTTGGAAGAAAAGCTATGACAAACTCAGATAGCATATAACAAAGCAGAGACCACTTTCCCCACAAAAGTCTATAGAATCAAACCTATAGTTTTTCCAGTAGTCATGTATGGATATGAGAGTTAGACCCTAAAGAAGGCTGAGCATTAAAGAACTGATGCTTTCAGTGGTGCAGGAGAAGACTCTTGAGAGTGCCTTGGAGAGAAACAAGATCAAACTGTTCAATCCTAAAGGAAATCAACCCTGAATATTCATTGGAAGGACTAATGCTGAAGCTGAAGCTCCAATACTTTTGCTACCTGATGAGAAGAGCCAACACATTGAAAAAAACCCTGATGCTGGGAAAGACTGAGGGTTAGATGGCATCTTTGACTCAATGGACATGATTCTGAGCAAACTCAGGGAGATAGTGAGGGACAGGGAAGGCTGGCGTGCTGCAGTTCATGGGGTCACAAAGAGTTGGACACTACTGAGCGACTGAACAACAGGGAAGGTGCTAGAGAAAAAAGATGGCTGTTAGTAAATCTGCAGCAAATCAACACCATGGACATCACATGCCTTTGAAGCAGACCTGGCCTCCTTGGGGAACAGCAGCCTCTGCCTGCATGAAACTTATATATTCCAGTCTGTCTTCTGTTTTCTGCCTCCTATACACTTAAGTCTTAGTTCAATTTTTAAAGATTTTTTTTAAATGTAGCTCTTTAACTTCTATGACAGAAACAGGGATTCCACTATTCCTCTGTACATCATTACATTCCTTGACAAATATTGTCCCTATGCTAGAAAAATGTTTAAAGTAGTGTAGGAGGGATTGATCACTTCAGTGGTTCATACTGACTCTTTTAATATGACTCCAAAGATAACTTTTTTTTTTTTCATTTTTTTTTAAATGCAGGGTCTTCTCAGTTGCTGGAGCAGAATGCTGCATGCTTACACTAATAATATATTAGAGTAGACCTGCACTGACTTCCACTGTTCTGTCTTCCAAAGAATCTTATCTTCTTTCTCTGAAAACTGGATAAAAGATAGANAGCAGAGTGCTGCATGCTTACACTAATAATATATTAGAGTAGACCTGCACTGACTTCCACTGTTCTGTCTTCCAAAGAATCTTATCTTCTTTCTCTGAAAACTGGATAAAAGATAGAGGTAAACAAAGAAAGGGCATTACCATCACATAAGTGCTTACTTAAGTTCTAAACTATGAGTCCCTCTTAGATGCATTTACTATTGCATTTGGTCCTCATACCAGTTTGGAAGAGTAGGTGTAGCTAGCTAATTTCACAGATAAGGAAATGGAGAGAGGTCCAGCCATGAAGAGAGGCTGATTCCAAGGCACAGAATACAGACTGGTGTTAGAAAGAGTTGGCATCCATAATTACACCCTCTTATTTTCTCCCCACTGAGGAGGGTGGAAATACACAGACAAGAAATGAGTGAGCTCTCACAGTTCCAGTTCTTAATTGCACAAATCTACTCCCTGTAAAGATGTGCCATTTATAGGCACAAGAATACAAACAACCCCAAAACAATTAACATTAGGCCGCAGGGATTCTGGGAAAGTAGCACCATAGGAAGTCCATGTTGAGAACTGTGAAAACACAAGTTTTCAAAACTTCTGAAATAGTTGTGTAACTTTTGATATCAATTTTACCATAATTCATGTTTTCCTGAAAAGAAGAAACTTAGTGACACCACAGAAAACATATATGCCAGGTTTTTAAACTTTGGCCACTAAAACCTTAGAACAGAATCTTATCTACTTATGACATGTTCTACTTTTTGTAGACTCCAGGTTGAAAAGAAAGAGTCTAACTAAATTTAATGCTTCAATCATATATGAGCCTGAGAAAAATAAAAGAAAAAAATATTGTTTTAAAGATGGTATTCAGTTCAGTTCAGTCGCTCAGTCGTGTCCGACTCTTTGTGACCCCATGAATCGCAGCACGCCATTTTTGCCTCATCCACCATTTTCACCTGATTCTCACCAACCAACTACCCCTTAAGCATCTTGACAATTTTTTGAAGGGAAAAAGCTTCCACAACCAGCAGGAGGCAGAAAATGATTTCCAACAGTTCACTGAATCCCTAGGCACAGATTTCTACACTACAGGGATAAACAAAGATTTCTTATTGACAAAAATGTATTGATTATTGGTTTTTATTTTGATTAATAAAGATGAGTTTGAGCCTAGATATAATGATTCAAAATTCAGTCCAAAACCGCAATTACATTTGCACCAACCTAATACACCTACATGAAAATGATAAAGAATTTTGAAATGAAAAAGATTTCCCACTTTGAAGATCAAGTTACTGTTTTATTTCTTTGGAAATAAAAATATCTACTTAAAGGAAAGCAGTAATACGTCCAATGTTGCATAAAATCCCTTTGGACTTGATTCTCTTTCTTTCTGAAGAACCATATATTTCTTTGCTACTCTAAGTTCCTTTTGAATAAGTTACAGCTTTATCAGACAAAAGGACAAATTTCTATATTCTGTACAAGGCATAGCTTCATNAATAAAA
Organism: Oreotragus oreotragus; assembly: GCA_006410675.1. Lineage (NCBI taxonomy): Eukaryota > Metazoa > Chordata > Mammalia > Artiodactyla > Bovidae > Oreotragus > Oreotragus oreotragus. The sequence goes on along the minus strand of SJYX01021428.1, from coordinate 274,396 downwards.
ATATCTACTTAAAGGAAAGCAGTAATACGTCCAATGTTGCATAAAATCCCTTTGGACTTGATTCTCTTTCTTTCTGAAGAACCATATATTTCTTTGCTACTCTAAGTTCCTTTTGAATAAGTTACAGCTTTATCAGACAAAAGGACAAATTTCTATATTCTGTACAAGGCATAGCTTCATTGTCTATATATGTGCAAAAATACTGCCTATAATTGTAGAGTTTCTGCGTAAAAGAGAGGCCAACCACGACCACCGACTTGGCCATTGACCATGTTGGGCAATTAGCTGAGATCCCGTGTTCTTGCATGGAACAAGAGAGCTGGACTAGCTCTTTTGCAGACATTTATCAGGCCTGACATCTTATGTGACCTCATGTTTTCTCTGACAGTACTTTTGGTGCAACTATTCAGGATACATGATGCCAGAAAACTCCCAAAACATAACCAAATGCCATCCTTTCTTTCCATTTTGTGAAACAGAATATGATATACTTTCCTTAGTTTACAAAGGTACTTGACTTTTATTTTATATAATAGAACTTAAAGCAACACTTTCACATAAAAAGAACATAGTAAATATTTCTGGAACAAACAAATGAGTTCATGATGCCAGAAAACTCCCAAAACATAACCAAATGCCATCCTTTCTTTCCATTTTGTGAAACAGAATATGATATACTTTCCTTAGTTTACAAAGGTACTTGACTTTTATTTTATATAATAGAACTTAAAGCAACACTTTCACATAAAAAGAACATAGTAAATATTTCTGGAACAAACAAATGAGTGAATGAATTCATAATAGTAGTTCATTTTGGACCATGAATTCCTGTCAACATTTCAACTACCAACTACTGTTTTCTAAGCTCACACTTATTATCAATACCAACATTTTAAAAATGATATCCATCTAACAATGTTTTATGAGACTTCCCTTGAATCAGTACATATCAGGCCTGACATCTTATGTGACCTCATGTTTTCTCTGACAGTACTTTTGGTGCAACTATTCAGGATATATGATGCCAGAAAACTCCCAAAACATAACCAAATGCCATCCTTTCTTTCCATTTTGTAAAACAGAATATGATACACTTTCCTTAGTTTAGAAAGGTACTTGACTTTTATTTTATATAATAGAACTTAAAGCAATACTTTCACATAAAAAGAACATAGTAAATATTTCTGGAACAAACAAGTGAGTGAATGAATTCATAATAGTAGTTCATTTTGGACCATAAATTCCTGTCAACATTTCAACTACCAAACTACTGTTTTCTAAGCTCACACTTATATCATTATCAATACCAACATTTAAAAAATTATATCCATCTAACAACGTTTTATGAGACTTCCCTTGAATCAGTACAATTTAGATGAATGAAGTTTCACTGAGTGTCATTATATGCCTCTGTCTGGTTCTAGATGTGGGGACAAAGGAATTGGGAAGAAATAGTATCTGCCCTCAAAAATTTCACAATCAAGTCAGATGGGTAGGAGAAGGTCACTGATAACCAAGGCCTCAACAAAGAGGGAGACTATCTGCCATATGTTCAGTGCAAGAAGAATATGCATCCATTTTAAAGATTCAGAAAACTTTTTAAGAGCATTAAAGACATGTTGTAGGAGCAAGCAGAGTTTTGACAAAGACTGATGGAAAGAAGTTTCTAATATTATCCTATTCTAACTTGAAAGGTGCTTGATCCACTCTGGACTGAGTCCATAAATTCCTTTACATGATTACAAACAACAGGGGCCTGAGTGGCTTTTGTGATCTTTAGACTTTATTAAGTCATTTCACAACTTCNTCCACTCTGGACTGAGTCCATAAATTCCTTTACATGATTACAAACAACAGGGGCCTGAGTGGCTTTTGTGATCTTTAGACTTTATTAAGTCATTTCACAACTTCATAGTATTCAACCCACATGTCAGGCAGAGCAGATACTATCACACCCATTTTGGAGATAATTAATCTGAGTTCAGAGATTTCCAAAGTTGCAGAAATAACAGATGATTTAATGGATAAAAACACCTTTTATCTTCGGAAACCAATGCTGTTAATGCTGCTATATTCCTAAGTTAAATCAGTTGTAGAAAACAGTCACTCAAAGCAAGGCAAGCTTTTCATGGGAGTAAAGTATGCCCCAAGTGATACAATTTAACCAAACATTTCTTAATTATCATCAACCACACTATAATACTATGCTGTGGGTGATAATAGCACAGACATATGATTAGCAATTAGATCATATCAAAGGTGTATAGGGGCTTCCCTGGTGGCTCAGAGATTAAAGCGTCTGCCTGGAATGAAGGAGACCCGGGTTCGATCCCTGGGTCAGGAAGATCCCCTGGAGAAGGAAATGGCAACCCACTCCAGTACTCTTGCCTGGAGAATCCCATGGAGGGAGGAGCCTGGTGGGCTACAGTCCATGGGATCGCAAAGAGTCGGACACGACTGAGGGAATTCACTTCACTTCAAAGGTGTATAGAAAAGGCGGCAGTGGGGGGTGGGGAGTGCTGGAATGTTTAGTGAGAATTTGCCAGAAGAGTAACACGGTGTATGTCAGGTTCTACAAGTATATGTCAACACACTGAGAGGACATCCCAGGCAGGGTACTGACGCAAAATATTATTAGACACCTAGGGTAGGCAATGGCAACCCACCCCAGTACTCTTGCCTGGAAAATCCCATGGACGGAGGAGCCTGATAGGCTGCAGTCTATGGGGTCGTGAAGTCAGACACGGCTGAGCGACATCCCTTTCACTTTTCACTTTTATGCATTGGAGAAGGAAATGGCAACCCACCCCAGTATTCTTGCCTGGAGAATCCCAGGGACGGAGGAGCCTTGTGGGCTGCCGTCTATGGGGTCGCACAGAGCGACTTAGCAGCAGCAGCAGCAGCAGCAGGGTAGGCAAATATGTATTTAAATGAAGAGCTCTGTAGTGCTTTCTCCAATAAAAAGCCTGTTCCTAGGTGGGATGGGATGGTTTCCGGACTAAAATCTATCTGTTCTGGGAAGACTGAACATTTATAAGGAAGGCGGGGCACAGTAGGGAAGCATAGTTGAGAGGAAATGAAGGCCAAGCTGATGCTGCTAAGTCACTTCAGTCGTGTCCGACTCTGTGTGACCCCATAGACGGCAGCCCACCAGGCTCCACCGTCCCTGGGATTCTCCAGGCAAGAATACTGGAGTGGGTTGCCATTTCCTTCTCCAATGCATGAAAGAGAAAAGTGAAAGTGAAGTCGCTCAGTCTGTCCGACTGTTAGCGACCCCATGGACTGCAGCCCACCAGGCTCCTCCGTCCATTGGATTTTCCAGGCAAGAGTACTGGGGTGGGGTGCCATTGCCGCCAAGTTTAAATGTCAGGATCACTCTCCCCATGTATCCTTAGCTTTAATCAGCTGCAGTAGCTGCAGACTCAGTGCTGACTTTGGTCGAACCTAGGAGACAGTTAAGGGAAGGAAAAACTGAAGACTTATTTTCTCTTTAGCCTGCACAATCAAATTTATCTAAATAAGCAATGAATTCAAGAGAATTTACGTAAAATTACTCGAGTTTGAGAGAGCCCTCACCATACTTCTCAAAAGTACATGCATTGCATTTGAAATACTCAGATGTGTGACTTTCTAATATCATTGATAATGTTGATACCTGGTAGGATTCTAACCATTAAGTCCAAGTATTCTCAGGAAAAATCTCAGCCCCCACACCCCAAATATGACTTTCTCACTTGTCTTTCCCTACAGAAACTGTGTTTTGACTTCTTGAAGCCATCATAAGCCTGTGTTTCTCTTCTGTCTGGAAAATAACAGACAGTGTGACCCTGGCTGTCATCTTGTTTTTCAACTGCTGATCTGATTCCACCTAATAAGTAGCAACCAATGGTGACTGTCGCAATTCAGATTAAAAGGAGGAGAGGGGCAGGATGTGCAGACAAAGCTCAGATGTAGGTTTGTTGATATTTGTAGCAGGAGGTTAATTAGCATTAACAGAAGTATCAGCAGTCGCTTGGACTCACTCACAAGGTACCGGCTGCTCTCAGCAGTAAAGTACAGAGGAAAACAAGTCAAAATAGTTTTCTTTTTTCCTCTTACAGAAAAACCATTTACAAAAACAAACATAAAGTAATTGGATTCTTTCTTGTTTGCTTTCTGTTTCTCCTTTCCAGCTAAGTGTTTGATTTAGCTGCTTCTTTTTCTCCTTCCAAGTTCTACATAGTTTGAGTAATAATGGCGTTACTTGTACTTTACTTCCCCATCCTTTGGTGGTTATTTTCTTTCTCTTTAAGTAACAATTTTATGTTACTTTTATTTTATTTTCAGTGAATGATGAGTGTATATTTGTGGGTGGTTTATACCTTTGGGGTTATATAAATAAATGCAGGACACACATTTATCCCTCTGATCACTAAACCCATCTAAGACTCTTGAACGCCCTATTTTTCCCTTTTCTATGCAATGATCAGAATTAACTGTTATATCCAGTGTTTCAGTCTTAAACAAAGTCCAGAAAAAGGATTTGTTTGTTTGACATTATATTTCTTTTCCATTTGCTCTCCAATATAAAAGAAACAATTTTTTTTTTAATGGCATTTTCTTGTACTTGTATGCAAGAGAGCTTAAGGTCATTTGAAAAGCTATTCCAGGCATTCCAAACATAAATGTCCACCATTTAGTAACTGTAGAATTATTTAATATATACATGTCAATCTATTATTAGTCATTCTTTGATATTTTATAGAAAGTTTACTATTTTAATGTATTGCTGCTGCTGCTGCTGCTAAGTCGCGTCAGTCGTGTCTGACTCTGTGCAACCCCATAGATGGCAGCCCACCAGGCTCCCCTGTCCCTGGGATTCTCCAGGCGAGAACACTGGAGTGGGTTGCTGTTCCCTTCTCCAATGCATGAGAGTGAAAAGTGAAATGTGAAAGTGAAGTCACTCAGTTGTGTCTGACTCTTCGCGACCCCATGGACTGCAGCCTACCAGGCTCCTCCGTCCATGGGATTTTCCAGGCAAGATTAATAAATAATAACCATAATGTGAATTAAAATATTTCCTGCTTTGCAAGACTGATGTTAAGAATTTTGATGAGAACTTTTAATTCCTTTGGTCTTTTCTTCTTTGGTCTTTTCTTGCTTTGCAAGACTGATGTTAAGAATTTTGATGAGAACCTTTAAGATTAATTTTTTTTGCTCTTCTTCTTTGGTAGAAGGAGCTGGAAATGGATTCAAAGGAAAATTAAGGAAATATATATATATATATATATTTAAAATTCTGACCACAAAGCAAAGACAGCTTAAAATTCTTTGAGGAAAATTTACTCAGTGGTGATAAGAGATATGAGACTGGGTGTGCTGCCATTATTTTGTACAAAAACATAAAAGGAAGTTAACTGTAACATCATTTCAACTTAAGACCTGCCAAATCAGATGGAACATATCTATCTATATCCAAATCTACCTATCTAGACAGACAGACAGATATAAAGACATGACTGCAGATTATGTTATAAATGATACCATGTATGAATCATAGGTAAGTGTTTCTCATCATGTATCATGGCTCACTGGATAGACAAGATGGATTAGACAAATACCTCAATTTACCCAACCTTATCATATGGTAGGGTTACTTGCTCTTTGGAAGAAAAGCTGTGACAAACCTAGAAAGTTTATTAAAAAGCAGAGACATTATTTTGCTGACAAAGGTCTGTATAGTCAAATCTATGATTTTTCCAGTAGTCATGAATGGATGTGAGAGTTGGACCGTAAAGAAGACTGAACACCAAAGAATTGATGCTTTTGAACTGTGGCGTTGGTGAGGACTCTTGAGAGTCCTTTGGACTGCAAGGAGATCAAACCAGTCAATTCTTAAGGAAATCAGTCTTGAATGTTCATTGGAGGGACTGATGCTGAGGCAGAAGCTCTGATACTTTGGCCACCTGATGTGAAGCACCAACTCATTGAAAAAGACCCTGATCCTGGGAAAGACTGAAGGCAGGAGGAGAAGGGGACAACAGAGGATGATAGATACAGTTGGATGGCATCACTGACTTAAGGACATGAGTTTGAGAAAGCTCAAGAAGATGGAGAAGGACAGGAAAGCCTGGTGTGCTGCAGCCCATGGGGTTGCAAAGAGTCGGACATGACTGAGTGTACTGAACAACACATCATACAGTAGAGGATACTGAAGTCCACAAACGCTAAGTGAAAAGCCAAACAGTAGTTATTTGGGGACTGGACTGGGGATAAAATCTAAGTCCCTGGCCCTTCATTCAGTAGCCTTTCCTTAAATCTACAGTGCCATTCTTGGAAATCAGAGTAAAGAAAGCTTCAGTCTTGATTATCTTCTACTCTTTCTCTAAAAAAATGCACCATAGAAATACAATATATAACTCATGGGCTGAGGAATTGGACATGTGTTAAAAGTGAGGAGATTTTAAGATTCTATTCTGCTCAAATTTAATTTCAAAAGAGTATCCATATCTGAATCCTCATGATCGAGGAAGAAAATGAAGGAAGGAGAATTCTCATTTATAAGCATATTCTGTTATTTTAGTGAGGAGAGGGCTGCTATGTTTCTTCAGTTGGATGACAGCTAATTATCCAAATCATTAGGACAAAAGGAGGTTGGATGTGGATGTATGGATAAGAGGTATATGTCTACATTTTATTTGTCTTGTCAGTGGACTACTTTTGTGTGCTCAGTTCCTCAGCTGTGTCTGACTCTTTGTGACCCCATGGACTGTAGCCCATCAGACTTCTCTGTGCATGGAATTTTCCACTCAAGAATACTGGAGTAGGTTTCCATCCAGGGGATCTTCCTGTTGTAGGGATTGAATTCACATCTCTTGCACCTCCTGCATTGGCGGGTGGATTCTTTACCACTGCACCACTTGGGAAGCCCTTGTCAGCAGAGATCTGGCAACATTTGGATGTTTGGGATACTTTTTTCCTATTTTTTAATGATATGAGTAGGCTTTGGCAAGTGATCATCTTAAATGAGAATTTAGACTGCTCAGTAATTGAACACTGAATTATCACAGGAAGGAAGAGGATAGTCTAGGCTGATAAAGTCAAAGTGCAGGTGTGCACATGTGTGTGCAAGACAGAAAGAAACAAAGGCATCAGCTTAGGTAACAAATGCAGGAGTTTAGAAAAGTCTTGGTAGAAGTAAAGAATCAGACTTTTTGGAGTCTGTTGATTTTTGAGTGATAATTTTATTTTATTTTATTTATTTATTTTTTTTTTTGCAGTTTATTTTTTTATTTTTTTTTATTTTCTACTTTCCCAAAGNAGGTAACAAATGCAGGAGTTTAGAAAAGTCTTGGTGGAAGTAAAGAATCAGACTTTTTGGAGTCTGTTGATTTTTGAGTGATAATTTTAAAAATTAACATTTTTGAGCACTTTCCTGCCAATTTTTGCCAGTATCCTAAGGTTTTTACGTAAGCCATCTCATTCTTTTAACAAATTATAATTAGAATAGTATCTATGATCATTTTCCAGAGGATAAAGAATAAGCTATGCCAAAATAATTTCCCCAAGGTCACTTAACTAAAAAGTGACTGACAGAGGCTGGATTTGAACTCAGGAATTTCTAGACCAAGAACTCAAAGTTCTGAGACATTACAGTACAATGCCTCCAGTGACCATTTGCCCCATATCAAAGACTAAAAGTTATATGATTTATAGGTGATTTGGGCTGGCACAGAGAACTGAGAGCCTGCTGAAAGACAATGAAGCAGAAAAGCAAATGAAATTCTCCTATAGCGCTGATATTTAAATATACATTATGGAGAATAACTTAACTTAAAAAGAAAAAAAGACAAGTGTCTTTCTCAAATTTCCTTAAATGCCTAGCAAGCTGATGGTAGGAAATGTGCCATTTCCCCATTCTTTAAGTATGTTCTTTCTCATCATAATGCCATCTTCCAAATAGTTAGCACATGGTAAATGAGGGGAAAAATCTATATGAAAATATGTGAGAAGAATATTGAAGTAGTGATGAAGAGCAGATGGATGTTTTGTAAGTAAAACAGTTTTAAAATAAATGAGGGTTCATAAGAGGTTTGCAAGAACCAGTTAATAGCCTATTCGAATAGTGAGAACCATATGTAAAAGTCTACCAGGTTCAGATGCTATTTGTGAGTCACCAGCAGAAGGGCAGAATATTTTTGCACAATGGTAAAATTTAAGTACCTATTTTTAATCCTTATGTCACAACACTTGTTAGATATAATTCACCCTTATTTCCCAGCCCAGGGTTCTGACTGACAGTAACTTTTCTACTAGATAAGCAAGCACCCATCAATGTCACAACACAGGGTTCATAGTAACCTATAATCTTTGATTTTGGGTCACTGTGGGTTCTCACAATCACTATTCACCTCCAGTCAAAGAAACTGGGACCAGCAGGTAGAGATGAAGCAACTGGAGCAGAGGAAAAGTGAACCTCACCTAACATAGGAAGATCTTAGGTATGTTTTGTGTAGAGAAACAGGAAGTACATGAATGAAACTGCTGCTGAACAACAAAATTAGAAAGAACTTTTATTTATTTTTTTTTTTGCAGTTTATTTTTTTATTTTTTTTTATTTTCTACTTTCCCAAAGTTTTATTTTTTATTTTTTTTGTATTTATTTATTTTTTTAAATTAACATTTTTGAGCACTTTCCTGCCAATTTTTGCCAGTATCCTAAGGTTTTTACATAAGCCATCTCAATTACATTCTTTTAACAAATTTTAATTAGAATAGTATCTATGATCATTTTCCAGAGGATAAAGAATAAGCTATGCCAAAATAATTTCCCCAAGGTCACTTAACTAAAAAGTGACTGACAGAGGCTGGATTTGAACTCAGGAATTTCTAGACCAAGAACTCAAAGTTCTGAGACATTACAGTACAATGCCTCCAGTGACCATTTGCCCCATATCGAAGACTAAAAGTTATATGATTTATAGGTGATTTGGGCTGGCACAGAGAACTGAGAGCCTGCTGAAAGACAATGAAGCAGAAAAGCAAATGAAATTCTCCTATAGCGCTGATATTTAAATATACATTATGGAGAATAACTTAACTTAAAAAGAAAAAAAGACAAGTGTCTTTCTCAAATTTCCTTAAATGCCTAGCAAGCTGATGGTAGGAAATGTGCCATTTCCCCATTCTTTAAGTATGTTCTTTCTCATCATAATGCCATCTTCCAAATAGTTAGCACATGGTAAATGAGGGGAAAAATCTATATGAAAATATGTGAGAAGAATATTGAAGTAGTGATGAAGAGCAGATGGATGTTTTGTAAGTAAAACAGTTTTAAAATAAATGAGGGTTCATAAGAGGTTTGCAAGAACCAGTTAATAGCCTATTCGAATAGTGAGAACCATATGTAAAAGTCTACCAGGTTCAGATGCTATTTGTGAGTCACCAGCAGAAGGGCAGAATATTTTTGCACAATGGTAAAATTTAAGTACCTATTTTTAATCCTTATGTCACAACACTTGTTAGATATAATTCACCCTTATTTCCCAGCCCAGGGTTCTGACTGACAGTAACTTTTCTACTAGAAGAGCAAGCACCCATCAATGTCACAACACAGGGTTCATAGTAACCTATAATCTTTGATTTTGGGTCACTGTGGGTTCTCACAATCACTATTCACCTCCAGTCAAAGAAACTGGGACCAGCAGGTAGAGATGAAGCAACTGGAGCAGAGGAAAAGTGAACCTCACCTAACATAGGAAGATCTTAGGTATGTTTTGTGTAGAGAAACAGGAAGTACATGAATGAAACTGCTGCTGAACAACAAAATTAGAAAGAACACGTGGATCCAGGTTCACTTTTTTTGGATTGTTTGCTTGCTTGGTTGACTTTTTAAAATACTGTGACTCCAGTCACTAGCAAAATGTGGCCTGGTGAATATAAAGATGTCAACATTATTTTCTTCAAAATTTTCCTCATAGAAAGGAACAACTTTGAGCAAATATTATATCCTTTTGATGGACAGAGATCAAAACAGGAGAATCTGGTGCAGCTGGTGAAGGCATGGGAGAGGTGGACGCCCGGGGACAGCACGGAGCAGAGCAGAAGGCCTACCTTCCACGGAGATGTCCTGGATGGCAAAGTGGAGGATGATGGTCCAGATCATGCCCAGGGTCATTTTCACATTCCCATCCACAATTTCTACAGAAAGAGCAGCAGGACACGTTAGGATGGGTCCCAGCAGGGACAAAGGACACATTTCCTGAGTGCTCACGTCACTCTGTGCACCACTTAGGAAGTCAAAGGCCACACACTCCACTTCTAGAGAGAAGTCGAAAGGGAGGGGGGTTCATGTTTGGGAGTTCGTGTAAAAAAAAAATAATAATAAATAAATAAATACAATTTTAAAAAAAAGAATCATTAGTGCAAATGGCAGTCCTTAATTCTATTTGCTCCCTATTAAGATGTAGAATAAAAATAATGTATTGATAGCTCCTCAGAAAAAAGCACATCTAGATTTGGAAGCATCTAGGTTACCAAAAATAATATCTAATTATTGAGTAGTTACTTTGTGTTAGGTATTATATTAAGAGTTCCATGTATAGTATTTATTTACTTTTCATAGTGTTACATTAGAAAGTATCATTCTATCCATGTGGCAGACACAAAAACTGAGGTGCAGAGATGTTGAGGAACTTACTCTATCAAAACAAGAAGCAAATGGACTGCAGACTGAATCTAGGCAGTCGTAAAATTCCACTGAAGAGTAAGGATTATGATAAAAGATACAATTTACTTTATGAATTTAATATGCCATGGATATTAATATTTACTGTGACCCTGTTAAGAAGAATAAAGTAGCATTTGGGATATGTAATCAAATATAACTCTATGTCAAACTTGAATACCTGATTTCAAAATATTGTCCCTTCTGCCTTACAGCATTTGCAGGAGGTGCTAATTCAGGAGGTAATGGGCTCTTTTCTCTTTCCTATTACACTGAAGCCACCTATGCATGCATACCTGTAGATTCATCTCTGGGATGAGATGGCACATGGGGAGAAGTTGGGGAAGGCAGAACCATTAAGAACTCATAGTATGTTATAACCATGCTCTCTTTGCAATAGTGTGTCACTGGCTTTTTCTTCCCTGGTGAGAATCAGAGCGCTGAGACTTTGGAGCATTCATCTTGCTGGTAGACAGGGGAGATGTAAATGCCAGGAAGAAGGAGTTAAAGGGTAGTATTTTCCTTCTCTGATAAAGGTCCACCTAAATGAAAATGTACCCAGGAACCTTTTTATTCTGTCTCCAAAATTTTAATCTCAAAATAGTATTTCTTCATATAGTTGTCCTTTGTTTCATTAATTTCCTTTGGCAGGCATGTTTTTTTGTCTTACCTCAGGGTGTTCAGATCCCTGGGTTGGGAAGATGCCTTAGACAAAAGAAAGGCTACACACTCCAGTACTCTTGCCTGGAGATTTCATGGACAGAGGAGCCTGATGGGCTGCAGTCCAAGGAGTCACACGAGAGTCAGACATGACTGAGGGATTAACACTTTCACGTCCACAGAGTGTTCAAATGCAAATTGTTTTTGTATCCAGAGTTTGGTTTGCAATACTTCAGGTAGTAATTTCTTAAGTTTTAACAAAGATCATTTCCTAGAATTTTCTTTCAAAGAAGAGTATTAATAAAAATATCTCTGGAATATAAATATTCAATACAAAGGGAAGGTAGTAAATTTACTCAGCCAATGATGGTCGTTGAGTGCCTTGTATATTTCCAACAATGTCCAAGGAATAGTAAATTTTCAGAAGAAGTAATGGGTTTTATCCCATTTCTATAGGACTGTCTTTCATTCCCCTATTCCTCTATTTGACCATCAAAATAAAGTTAAGAGTCTGTACATATTGCTGCAAAGATTATGAGGGTTTGATGAATGTTCATTCATCCATTCTGCAAGCATATGCTTTCAATTATGTATTAGGCATATGGTAAGTCCAAGATATTCAATCTTGAGTAGGACGTGGTGTAGGAATAGTAGCAGAAAATCAGTTGACTTATGAGGACATAAAATGGAAGTGATTTACTGGGTGGCTGTGACTTGAATTTGAATCTTTGGCCTACCATGTTTTACAGCAAACTAACCAAACGGATCACTTGGATCACAGCCTTGTCTAACTCAATAAGACTATGAGCCATCATGTGTGCGGCCACCCAAGATGGATGGGTCATGGTGGAGAGTTCTGACAAAACTTGGTCCACTGGAGAAGGGAATGGCAAACCTCTTCAGTATTCTTGCCTTGAGAACCCCATGAACGACATAAAAAGGCAAAAAAAAAAAAGACACTGAAATATGAACTGCCCAGGTCAGTAGGTACCCAATATGCTACTGGAGAAGAATGGAGAAATAACTTCAGAAACAATGAAGAGGCTGAACCAAAGCAAAAACAACCCACTTATGGATGTGGCTGGCAATGGAAGTAAAGTCCGATGCTGTAAAGAACAATGTTGGATAGGAACCTGGAATGTTAGGTTCATGAATCAAAGTAAATTGGAAGTGGTGAAACAGGAGATGGCTAGAGTGAACACTGACATTTTAAGAATCCGTGAACTAAAATGGACCAGAATGGGCAAGTTTAATTCAGATGAACATTACATCTACTACTGTGGGCAAGAATCCCTTAGAAGAAGTGAAGTAATCCTCATAGTCAACAAGAGTCTGAAATGCAGTTCTTGGGTGCGATCTCAAAAATGACAGAATGATCTCTGTTCATTTCCAAGGCAAACCATTCAATATCACAGTAATCCAAGTCTATGCCCCAACCAGTAATGCTGAAGAAGCTAAAGTTGAGTGGTTCTGTGAAGACCTACAAGACCTTCTAGAAATAACACCAAAATAGATGTTCTTTTCATCACAGGGGACTGGAACGCAAAAGTAGGAAGTCAAGATACCTGGAGTAACTGGCAAGTTTGGCCTTGGAGTATAAAATGAAGCAGGGTAAAGGCTAACAGAATTTTGCCAAGATAATGCACTAGTCATAGCAAAACACCTTCCAACAACACAAGAGATGACTCTACACATTAATTTCTACACATGGATATCACCAGATGGTCAATACTGAAATCAGATTGATTATATTCTTTTCAGCAGAAGATGGGGAAGTTCTATACAGTCAGCAAAAACAAGACCAGGAGCTGACTGGCTCAGATCACAAATTCCTTATTGCAAAATTCAGACTTAAAATAAAAAAGTAGGGAAAACCAATATACCATTCAGGTACGACTTAAATCAAATCCCTTATGTTTATACAGACAGTAGAAGTGGCAAATAGATTCAAGGGATTAGATCTGATAGAGTGCCTGAAGAACTACAGAAGGAGGTTCATAACACTGAACAGGATGAAGTGATCAAAATCATCCCAAGAAGAAATGAAAAAGGCAAAATAGCTGTCTGAGGAGGCCTTAGAAAATAGCTGAGAAAAGAAGAGAGGTAAAATGTTGCAGTCCTTTAATTGACCAGAACCTGGTGGTATGGAGTCGACCATAAGAAAGTGAAAGAGAGAAAGAAGCTAATACTCTCTGGTTTATGCAGAGAACCAATAAAACCCTAGAACGGGGCTTGCACCATTCATGAAGGCACAGGGTGCCCTCTCGGGGGTCTTGAAAGCCCGGGCAGGAGAATGAGCTCAGCGGGTTTCCATGCTCCAGAGAATTAGCTGCAGGGAGGGAGAAAGAGAGAGAGAGAAAGAAAGAAAGACACGTGGACCCAAGCTCTGATGGAGCAAAGGTGCTTTAATGATCTTTCTGTGAGTATATATAGGCTGTTGTATAAGGAATTTTTTTCAACAATGATAAAGATCAGAAAGCCAGATGTACAGCAACTGTTACCAAGGAAACAAGGGATTAACAATGGTCATAAGGTCATGAGACAATCCATATCTCAAGAAAGAAGATTGAGACTAAGCAGTTTTGCCATAAGGAGAATGTTTACTGAAGGAGATTCATGCATGTCTCATCCTATGACTTCAGTCCTGGGAGTGGTGTGCCATTCCACTCTACTAGAAAAGGTCAGTTTTCATTCCAATCCCAAAGAAAGACAGTGCCAAGGAATGTTCAAACTACTGCACAATTGCGCTATGTCACAAGTTAGCAAAATAATGCTCAAAATTCTCCAAGCTAGGCTTCAACATTATGTGAACTGAGGACATCCAGAATTTGAAGCTGGATTTAGAAAAGGCAAGGGAATCAGAGATCAAATTGCCAACATCCAATGGATCACAGAAAAAGCAAGAAAGTTCAAGAAAAACATCTACTTCTGCTTCATTGACTACACTAAAGCTTTTGATTGCATGGATCACAAAAAGCTGTGAAAAATTCTTTAAGAGATGGGAATACCAGACCACCTGACCTGCTTCCTGAGAAATCTGTATGCAACACAAGATGCAACAGCTAGAACTGGACATGGAAAAATGGGCTAGTTCCAAATTGGGAAAGGAGTAGGTCAAAGCTGTATATCATCACTGTTTATTTAACTTATATGCAAAATACAACATGTGAAATGCAGAACTGGATGAAGCACAAGCTGGAATCAAGATTGCTGGGAGAAATATCAACAACCTCACATATGCAGATGACACTACCCTAATGGCCGAAAGCAAAGAGGAATTAAAGACCCTCTTGATGAAAGTGAAAGAGAAGAGTGAAAAAGCTGGCTTAAAACTCAGCATTCAAAAAACAAAGATCATGGCACCCAGTCCTATCAGTTCAGTTCGGTTCAGTCACTCAGTTGTGTCTGACTTTTTGCAACACCGTGAACTGCAGCATGCTGGTCCCATCATTTCATGGCAAATAGATGGGGAAACAATGGAAACAGTGACAGACTTTATTTTCTCGGGCTCCAAAATCACTTCAGATGGTGACTGCAGCCATGAAATTAAAAGATGCTTGCTCCTTGGAAGAAAAGCTATGACAAACCTAGACAGCATTTTAAAAAGCAGAGACATTACTTTGCTGACAAATTTCCATCTAGTCAAAGCTATCGTTTTTTTCAGCAGTAATGTATGGATGTTAGAGTTGGACCATAAAGAAAGCTGAGTGTGGAAGCACTGATGCTTTTAAAATCAGTTGAAGACTCTTGAGAGTCCCTTGGAGAGCAAGGAGATCAAACCAGTCAATCCTAAAGGAAATCAGTCCTGAATATTCACTGGGAGGAGTGATGCTGAAACTGAAAGTCCAATACTTTGGCTACGTAATTCAAAGAACTGACTCATTGGAAAAGACCCTGATGCTGGGAAAGACTGGAGACAGGAGGAAAGGGTGACCACAGAGAATGATTTGGTTGGATGGCATCACTGACTTGATGGACATGAGTTTGAGTAAGCTCTGGGAGTTGGTGATGGACAGGGAGGCCTGGCACGCTGCAGTCCATGGAGTCACTAAGAGTCAGACATGACTGAGTGACTGAACCATGTATTATATGTATGACCTTGAATATGGCATAATTAAGCTCCAGCCCCACACTGGTAGAATGAGTCATTAATTCATCTTTCACAGGATTTTTATGACAGTTTAATGAAACATATATAAAGTATTACCACCTGGCAACTTTTAATAAATATCAGTTCTTTCTTCATTTTAACTCAGCCACACATACAAGTTTACAGAAATAAAGTTAATTCAGAAAGATCGCTTGAGTTTTTTAGATAGAAGGAGACTAAAAACTTTGGGGAAATAAGTTCTCTGTTGAAATAATCTCATTTATGAGTCTAAGAGAAGGTCTCTTAGGAAGGTCTCGCTTTCTTTCTCAGCCTCAACTCTTTCATCTATGCTAATCAGGGCACATAGGACATAGGACATAGGACCAGAAAATATCACAATGAACCTTTGATGATTTTGGCTTACTTTTCCACAGAGCACAACCCAAATGTGTTGTCCTCAGCATCTTTTGATTTCTCATTAAACTAATAACTTTGCTTTTGAAGCTGGGTTAATAATTCTATTTATTATGACATAGCTATATGCCAAAGACTCTACCTTTGGTCTTCACAACAACACTGTGAACTAGGCATATAATTATTTTTACTTTATACAAGCAAAACGTGAGACTCATAAAGGAGGAATGATTTGCCCAAACTCACATGTCTACTATGAAGGACTGAATTAAATTTTTTTTTTTCTGGCTGTAGTGGTTATACTGCTTGGAAATTGCGAGAAAAAATAATTATTCCACTTTTTAAAGCAATTTCACCAAGAAATAGAGGACAGCGGCCCTTGCTTCTTTACTTCAAAGGCTCTTGAAATGATGTCACTTAGCTGATACTCCTAAATTGGTTTATCCTATGGGAACAATTAAGCAATAATCACTTATAAATGGCTTTGGGGAAATGCTGAAGATGGACTCTGTTAGTCTACAACTCCTAAACAAAATAACTGCAAATATGGCTATGGTTAGAACAGCTTTGTGTTCTATGGAATATAAGAGAATAAATGGAATAAATTAAGGCACATTTGTCTGTATACGAGCATAATAGACATTTGATACAAAACTGCTATTCAGGGCAAGATTACACTGTTTTTGTCCTGATAGATAATAATATCTAAAAATAAGAAGCCATATATAGCAGTAGTTTCTAAAATGGTTTGTTTTAATAAATTTTAGTAAAAATGAATGGATTATTTTGTTATCATCTGAAGAGAGGATTTATTCTTGCTTCTTTATGGAAACTAAATTAGTGTTTCAGGAAAATATTATAAAGTAGTGGTATTAAATATGAAATTATATAGGTCAAATTAAATGTGTGGGTTATACTGATGTAAAACTCATAACAAAGGAACTTTATAAATCCTGACATTCAAGGACTGTAAACAAGTAAGAGATATTGCATCTGGCTTTTAAACAGTTTGGGTTCTCCTGGTTCCTACACATATAAACAAAAATGCAAGTTACAAATGAAAGAAGGAGTTGCATTTTGGGGCATGATTGGGTAACTGACACCAGTCTAGCACTTCTGCCATAAAAACAAACAAACACACAAAACAGAAAACAAACAAAATCCAACCAGTCTCCCCCCCCCACCCAAAAAAAAAGCCCTGGGTAACTGGATAAAATATATGAAAAATATATCCATATATTGGACAAAACACCATACAGGATTGTTATTCATAAGAGGAGAAGACAGAGCAGATGATTCCTATGATCATGCAGGCCTTATGTCTGGAGGCATCTACCAGATTTTAACACACAGGAGAGAGAACCAAAGCAAAGCACTTTCACTAAGCAAGAGAGACAGATATTGGAGGTGAGGGAATCAGAGACATATAGAATTTGCTGGGCATAGTATTATACAGAAGGGAACTATACAGATTAAAAGCACCTAAGATCTATGCATGTGTTCCACTGAGTCCTTGCCTGAATACTAAACTGTGCATGTGTAGAGTGAGATGCTGCAGGTCTGATTTCAAATAATTTTGAATCTCCTGGTAAAAGTTATTTTTAAATGACATGTTCTTAAAATTTATTCATCAGATGCTCTGATTGCAAAACACAGTATCATTTTAAAAAGAGAATACATTGAGAAACTAAGGAAAAATAATGAAAAGAGATGAAGCAAAAGGAAATGTACTGCCCAGGGAGTGTCAAAATGAGAGCAGATTTTCAAAAGTATACTTGACCATTTTGCTAAGTATAGAACTGATTGAATATATGTAACTGCAAACTCAAGAAATGCTAGGTTTTGTGAACACAGAGCAAAATGGTCCAGAGCTAAGTTATTCTAATGCACTTTGAAGCCAGTATTTCAGTACAGAATTGAGCTTTTGTCATGTTATATGCCTTAGCAACTTTCCAGAGTTAATACATTAAATTACCTTTTATTTTATTCCCTGTCAGTTATTGCCTTCTGTAGCAACTTGCACCTAGACTCCCTGTTTTTTCTTATTTTTATTTTTTTTTCCCTATTGCAGAGTTTAGCTAAGACCAGACTCCAGGCTACAGTCCCATCAGCTGTGGATAGAGTATAGCATGGGTCTTTCTGGCATCTAATGTGTCTGCACAAAATCCCGGACATCCTTGGTGTCAGGTTCCCCATCTAGCTATCCAGTTTCCAGCTGCAATCAGAGCACTGTACTGAGCCTCCACCCATTTTTCTAGGGCACTGACTCCTTAAGAGATTCTTGATTGTTTCCAGGGAGCTAAATTCTATGTCCTCTACCTCTACTCCAGCGGGAACAATTTCTGAACGGGTTGATATTCCCCTACGATGATACCCCAAGTGACACATTATAATCTTAAACAACTTTAAAAACACATCTACATACATTACAAGCCTCCTAGAAACCAGTCAGAGTTCAAAGCAAGCTCAACTTTGTTGAGAAAGAGAGATGGAACAAGAGAAAGAAGTCAGACATGTTTAAATAATAATGAATTACTCTATGACTCAGTGTACAATCAATGCAGTATTCTAATACTTTTATCAAAGGTTTATTGTCGAGATAGATGAAAATTCTAATATATATCAGCTTTCAGACTGACCATCATCTCTTATATAACAAAAGAACTCAGAGGCTTCTTTGGATTAGAAATATAAAAAGGGACCTGGTCTGTAAACCACTGGTTTGCCTTATTATTTCTGCTACATGAAACCACTGTGTGGCAATGGTTTCTACCAATAATCATAGATGATCACTGTGGGCAAGACACAGAGATGTCCTCACAAGATACCCTCAACCTTTCATAATTCTGACTTTAGAGATTCTCCCTGAGTTTCTAAGCCTGAGAAGCAAAAGGGATGCTTCCAGAAACATTTATACAGCCATTCCACAGTAGAAGTCTTAGATCACTAAGTGTGAGCACAATAAAGGACGACCACAGCCTCGTTTTCATAGGAAACTAGAATTTTGCAGAATTCCATCATACCCCCTGAAGTCCATTTATATTTTTCTTTCACATGGAGCACCTACCTCTATCCCCATTTCTTGAACAATTCAACTTTGTCATTTCAATAGGCCCGTACTTCCCTGTTGTTGTTCAGTTGCTAAGTTATGTCCAACTCTTCGTGAGTCCATGGTCCTCCACTCTCTCCCAGAGTCTGCTCAAATTCATGTCCATTGAGTCAGTGATGCTATCTAACCATCTAATCCTTTGATGCCCCCTTCTCCTTTTGCCTGACTTCAGACCGTAAAAGCATCTGCCTACAACATGGGAGACACGGGTTCGATCCCTGGGTAGGGAAGATCCCCTAGAGAAGGAAATGGCAACCCACTCGGTACTCTTGCCTGGAAAATCCCATGGACGGAGAAGCCTGGCAGGCTATAGTCCGTGGGGTCACAAAGAGTCAGACACGACTGAGTGACTTCACTTTCACTTTCTCCTTTTGCCTATGACCAGAAGAGATGTCAATTCATTGCCTCAAGTCCAGGGGGACATTTTGACTGTTAGCTACAGTCCCTTACCTTTGAACCGCCCTGGCATAAAATGAGCCCAGATTCCAATGCTTTATTTTGTGTATGCAAATATTTTAGAGACAATTCAAAGGCAAAATTAGTTCTGATCATTTCTCTTTCCTGGGGTTAGGGGGAAGAAGAGAGAATAAGGGTGAATGTTCATTTCTGTAAATTAGTGGCAACTGAAATAAAACTGAAGATCCCTTTGAAATGTAGAAAGTGTTCAATCTTTAAACCATCTGTAGCAAATTTTCAGCAAACACTCCTGCATCCCTGGAAACAGTTTTATGCCACAAACTAGGAATTTCTCCAAAGTTACAATTATGCAATTCAAAACAGGTAATTTTCACCCCAATCTCAAGTTTTCATTCCAGGTCTTAGTTAATGCTGTCTTGATGGTTGCTGTTTGATGAATCAGCTTTCCAGTTAACTAGAGGTGCAGGGCCATCATCTAATGAAAACACTCTGTATTTTATGGCTCCCTGGGCTGCAGTTCTGCATATTAAAATGGAATTTCAATCTCACTGTTAGAAATAAAATCAAAACTAGCATCTGTGGTTTGAACAGAACTGAGAAAAATGCTGCTCATTTAATTTTAACAATATTTTTCATGCTAGACAGTATAAAAAAGAGGGCCTGGATATAATTTTAGAATGCCTATAAATTAGAAATAAATTGGTAGAAATCAACACAATAGTTCAGTGCAGGGGTTAGTTCATTATATCTACAAATTTAAATGCTAAAAGTTTTCTCTTCTCATTAGAAGTTTGCCAAAGTGTTCACCAATTAAGGTTTCCTGCTGTTCTTCATTCACACTGGTAACAGATCATTTTCATTTTCTATTCCTCCTGTTGCAAGTACTGAGCCTCTCTGGTCAGTCTCTGAAAATCTGTTATCTCTCTAGGGATGATTGGACATTCAGTCAAGAAGAGGTGTTCAAGAGGAAGACGAAGGAGAAATCAGTTAGTTGTTACAAAGATCAACAAGCAATGGCAGCAAAGTTACAAGTGTTTGCAAGTAGAAAGACCCTTTTGTCTTTTCTTGGGCAAGTGGGAGGACTGTGGAAATGTGCAGTTAAGTGTCTTCCAAAAAAAAAAGCCAAAAAGAGAATATTTGAATGTAGGAATTATTAATATCTTTTTTTACAGATGGGGAAGTCTAGGCTCAGAAAAGTTAATTTGCTTATCAATGGTCAAACTATAAGTTTTTCTCACTTTTAATGTCTAGGAGCTTTGTACACGATAACTGCTGTACTAAAATGTTCCACCATAATTAATTTAATACCTCTGCACATAATAAAGGAAAAGGAAAGTTTTGCTAACATGGTTTGACGAAAGAAAATATAACTAGACATTTCAGGAACTCTCATAGCTTTATCAATATTCCACATAAACTTGATTTGCCTTGTTAAACACAGTCAATGCAATAATTTCTTGGAGTACTTAACAAAAATGTTTAGACAACAATTTGAATTCAAGCATGAGTTCAGCTTGTTGCAGAGTGATATAATGAGACATGATCTCTAATCCCTATATGCTTAGAGTCAAGAAATAAGTATGCGGGTAATACAAAATCATTTAATGTTAAAAAATGTGGGTCAGCTTTTAAGTACAGAAGAAAGCAATTCATTGGGTATATGCCTTCACAGGATTCAAGCTGTGTTTTAAAGCAAGAATAAGACTTATGTATGTGAGAGTGGGAATAGGGTTAGATTTTTACATAACAAGATGATATTGAGATGATGAACCTGGTACAATTCCATCATTTCCAATCTGCAATTCTGAAATCCCAAAAGTTGTGAAAATGGAAAGTTTTTATAACTTATTTATTGGTAAAACAGGACCTAAACTGATGTAAGGATTTTAATAATCTTTATGGATTCTACTTGGTGTGAATCTTTATATAATTTGCTGCAGAAGTATTAATGTTGTGCTGTTTTTGTTTAAAGATGTTGCTCATATCCAGCGGGACTTGTTATATAATATACAGATATGCCTCCATTAGTAATCTCTCTTAGGTCTAAAATATTCAAATTCTTTTATACATTTTTCACCACTTTTCTGGGTAAGGGCTTACGAACTTTTAATTGTATTGGGAAGAAGAGAAGGAAAGAGGACTGAGACACTGAGGAGCCAAAGGGGATGCTGTACAATGAAGGAGATGACACAGAGCCTTAAAGACAGGCTGATGATAAAAACTGATGTAGGGACTTCCCTAGTGGTCCAGTGGCTAAGACTCTGAGCTCCCAATGTAAAGGACCTGAGTTTGATCCCAGGTCAGTGAACTAGATCCCGCTTGCCACAGCTAAAGATTCTGAATGCTACAACTACAAAGACCCTGTATGCCACAACTAAACCAGGCACAGCCAAATACATATCAAAAAGGAAAGAAAGAAAGAACTGATACAGTAAGTACTAGGTAAGTGTTAACTGATTCTTCAGGATGAATATAATGTGGTAAGGTCATGGATAAGCTATTTAACTTCCCAGTTCCTTAGTTCCTTTATAAATGAAACAAAGATAGTGACAGTACCTACATTATTAGGCTGTTGTGAACATCAATTGTTTTAATACACTCCTGCCACCTAGAAGAGTTCCTGCCATATATTAAGAGTTTCGATAAATAGTACCTATGACTGTCATTGTCATTATAGGGTTGGCAACACTAAGATAATTAAGGTTAGAAACAAATGACAAGGTTGACCCTAAAGTTTATTTTCTGAGAGACTGGGTAAAGATGGCCTTGTTACACAAGAAGTATAAACACTTTTATGGCTTCATTTGTTCACCTCAGAGCCTAAGGGTAGATGCTCAGATTTTTTAAAAGGAACAGAAAAGCACCATGAAAATCACTGCCTACTAAATCAAATGTAGGGGAAATAATAAAGAATGTATTAATAGAATTATACAAATCTCTAACAGATATTGGTTTCATGATATCCACATGGATATGGAATAGGCAAGTTTTAACCAGATGGAAAGTTTGCAGCATAGTTTTGTCTTTATTTTTCTATAAAATGATAAAATAATGGGATGACAAAAATGCAGTGCCTTAATTCTGTAATTCAAATATGGTCAATTTTGTTGAAAATAACCAAGAAAACACAAGAATATGTACGTGTGTGTGTGTCTATATCTCTATATATTATCTATATCTATGTGTATGTGTGTGTGTGTTAGTTGTTCAGTCATGTCTGACTCTTTGAGACCACATGAACTGTAACCCACCAGGCTCCTCTGTCCATGGAATTCTCCAGGCAAGAATACTGGTGAAAGTGAAAGTTGCTCAGTCGTTTCTGACTCTTTGTGACCCCATGGACTGTAGAGTTCATGAATTTCTCCAGGCCAGAATACTGGAGTGGGTAGCCTTTCCTTTCTCCACAGAATCTTCCCAATCCAGGAATCAAACCCAGGTTTCCTGCATTGCAGGTGAATTCTTTACCAGCTGAGCCACAAGGGAAGCCCAAGAATACTAGAGTGGGTAGCCTATCCCTTCTCCAGGGGAACTTCCTGACCCAGGGATTGAACCCGGGTCTCCTGCATTGAAGGGAGATTTTTTACCATCTGAGCCACCAGGGAAGCCCTATCTATATCTATTATCTATACCTATATCTATATCCTGGATCATCATAGAGTGAAACTCCTGGGAGAGTAGGCAACTGTCCAGGAGTAGAGAATAGAGAATTGTTATAGTGGAAAGTTGAATACCTTATTTTAGAGACCCTGCATTCAACTTTAGAATTCATCTTTAAACTACCCATGACATGTAATGTCCATAATCACTAGGTGAGCTAGATTTCTCTTACTTGGATGCTATCAAGGATTGAACCTGTGCTTCCTACACTGGTGGGCAGATTCTTTAACCCTGAGTGCCCCAGCACTTGAGTACAATTGGAGGGCCATTATTTGGTCTGTAACAAACATCTTTACTTATATTAACTCCCTACAATTACATGAATAGGAAATTTATTTGGAGAATATACTGGAATTAAATATGATCTTTGAAATCAGTGTTACAGTCTTTGAACTATGACAGGAATTTTGTGACTTATTATCTACCAAATGGGAAAAATATCTTCCAAAGTATTGAGTGACAGAGAAGCACTAAATTAATAAAGCAGGGTTGCTTAATGCATAGCATTTCTCTGTACATAAAATAACAGATTTCCCTCCAACAGATTTCTTGTTAGTGGAACAGTTGTACTAAAATAACAGCATTTCATAGAACAAGATTATATATTACTTAGATTGCCTCTGCACTCTTTTTTTTTATACAAATACGATATATCAAAAATTTTTATGAAGTTAGAATTTCTGGCTATTGAACAAGAGTTACAGCAACACCAAAGTCTTTATACTAGATGTGATACAAAAAGAAGGAAAAAAAAAACTAATATAAACTAGGGGAGAATGTTCTGATAATGACCTTCTTACATGCATTTCATATTGTGCAGATTATGAACTGGGCCAACGTGTCAGAAAACTATTTAATTGGTCTTTATAATCATCTTTCTAACCTCTGAAAGATATTAGCTAATAAAGGAGAACATGGCTTGCATTATTTAGGGCCTGAATAATCAGGAAGTCAGTCTCCATATCAGAGCTGATATGCTTTATTATTGTAAAAATCTAGGGTACCATATTAACTACATCTTTGCCATCTGAAAGACAGACATTGAGATGGTTGGCAGAGATATGCAATCGCATTTCAGATCTGAATTGTTCATTTCCATTGTAAAGCAAACTTGTTTTTCTTTCATTTAAATTTAAATAATGGTCTCTACCAACTGGTTGAGCAACATTAATGTCTTCAGTTTCCTTTGGGATAAAAGAAACTAGTTTACTTACCACAGACCACATCTAATTCATAGCCTCTCATCTAGTCAATAGCAGCATTTGCTATTAAATGCTCTGAAATGGAAAAGTGCTGAACACAGGAAAAAATAAATTAAAAGGAAATTAAATACTCTCTAACAGATGGACCAATTAGTTATAAACTTCAATGAGGTAAAAAAATGTAATCTGTGTTCAGGATTTTGTGTGTATCGTTTGTCAGTGTGTATGCATGAGTGTGCGTGTCTATAGTAACTCTGGAAACTTTCAGGCCTCCAGAAGATGTCAGCATTGAACGGACAGCAGGCTGAGGGTGGAGTGAAAGGTCTTAACTACACAGAGACACACAGATGACACCATAACCCCATGTTTAGGTGGAGACAGGCAGAAGTATATCTACACTTGGATTTTAAGTTTTCAGTGATTCTTTACACTCCAGTTCAGTGCACCTTAAGAAACTGGTTCCTATTATGTGAAAAACTCCTAACTGAGTCTTAGGATATGTTCAGCTGTATAAGATATAGCCTTTGCATATAATTCATACACAGTCTCAATACACATACACACACACATAATGCACACACATATAGAACAGTCACGTTATAAAATTTAGGAAATGCTGGGGAGACTTTAAAAGGACAATACTCCAGACACATTTTCTTAAAAATACGTGTTATACAAATGGAGAAATTGTTAGGATAACTAGAAGACATTAAAAAACATAAAAAATAAATATGTGTGGAGTTTGTTTTCATTCTAACAAACCAACTGTGAGTAGATATTAAGACAATCCAAAAAAAAAGTAAGCACAAACTCAGTATTAAAAGATATTGAAAAGAAACGTTATGTGGACTGCAGCCCACCAGGTCCTCTGTCCATGGGATTCTCCAGGCAAGAATACTGGAGTGGGCTGCCATTCCCTTCTCCAGGGGATTCTCCCAACCCAGGGATTGAACCCAGTCTCCCTCATTGCTGGCAGATCCTTTACTATCTGAAAGGAGGGCCCAGGGAAGCCCAGAATTCCCCATTAAAATGCACAATAATCTAAGTCAAAGTATCAGATACTGTTACAAATACCAACACGAACCTTGTTGTCAATGAAGAGAGTGTACACCTGCACCCCTCCCCTAGAGCAATGTCCTCCTATCCCTTTGGGTTTAGATTATTTGGCCTTTTCTTTACATTTCAATGTCAGAGAGGTGATATAACGTGTTGATGGAGAATGTGGGCTTTGGAGTCAGAGGGCAATTACTGCCAGTGTTGTCTTCCTACTTATCAGATGGCTAACTTGGACCAAGTTACTCAAGAAACCTCTAGAGGTCTCATTCTTATCATCTGTAAATCAGTTTATCCCTTGTGGGACTTTGGAGAGGATTTAATTAGAGGGCGTCACACAAGGCAAACAGCTTAGAAGAAACAAATTAGGAGGAACATCTCAACAGAACTATCTTTGAATTTTGAGCAAATGTTAAAGTAGCACTGATTTCTCATTATATGTTCTTTCAACTCTCTGTCATGTGATGTGTAGAGGAGGCTGAAGTTAGGATGAAGGTACTATGGGAAAACACCTAGGTCAGACCATCTATTTTGAAAGCCAGGAACATCAGAAGTCTCACTCCCCAGGGTTCTCAGCATCAAGACATCAAAAACATGTACTCTGTTTCTGTAAGTTGAACTGATGTCTTTCAAATTGTCTCAGTGACTCAGAGAGTCCTGTCTTTTGAGAAAAGAAAAGTGATTTTTAATACTGTGAACTGGGAAAGAATATAAATATCATCAGAAAGATGCATATTAGTGGCTTACAGAGATTCAAAAGAACAAGAAGTAATTTTCAGCTTGTGAGAACCGTGAAGCCTACATGGGAGAAGTGGCCTTTGAAAGGAGCTTCTAGAAAGCTTGAAGAAAAAGGGGGCTGTGTCAAATGTATCACACTTTGCAATCCCATGGACTGTACCTGCCAGTCTCTTCTGTCCATGGAATTCTCCAGGCCAGGATACTGGAGTGGGTAGGCATTCCGTTCTCCAAGGGATCATCTCAACCCAGGAATCGAACATGGGTCTTCTGCACTGCCGCTAGATTCTTTACTGCCCGAGTCACCATTCTGTCTCTTCAATCCAGTCATTGATTATTTAAATTATAAACATTGTTCAGCCAAATTACTTGACTTTTTATAATACTTTGATAAATGTTACTCAATTTAAACTGTCAACAAACGAAATTATGTCTTTCTACTTTTCTTCTCTATTATCCTAAATTCTCACATTTGATTTATCACCATTCAGTTATTTACTTAGAAAGTCATTTTTGAGTTCTACCCACTGTAAAAAATGTAGTCCTTTTTTTCCCCATTAATGTTGCTTTTCCCATGAAAGAGCAGAGGATGTTAAATAGTGCACTTTTGTTTTAATGTACAGAAGGGATATACATTATGGGAACCAAAGACTGACCCCACTGTAATAATACAATTCCATAACAGGTTAAAAAAATAAATAAAAATAAAACACAATATTAGGAGATATGAAAACTGGTCCTGGTTTTGGCTTTGCCACTTTTGGCAGTTTTAGGTTATTTATAATATGACTAATTTCATGTATTTTAAACAGTGAAGTCAGTTTAAAAAATCTTTCAATAAAATGCATTAAATAGGTAATCCAGCTGAAGTGAAGAGGGAGATCTAGGGGCCTAGAGGCCTACAAAGTGGTATGTCCACCTGCTCTTTCTGCAAGGCCCACTTTCTCTTAAAGCAGCCTTCAAAGCAACTCCATGGAACACAGTTTAAATGAAAGGCTCTTTAAAGTTTCTTCTATCTATATTTTAGGACAAACTGCAACAACGATTAATACATGCATTGCAGAGACTTATTTTTATTAGTTATTTGCTTTACTTTTAAAAATTTATTTTTTATTTGCTTTACCTGTAAAGGTGTAGTACAATTACAGTTCATTAGGAGAAGGGAAGCTATTCTTTTCTTCCTTTAATCAATTATTTGACCAGTTGTTGTTGTTCAGTTGCTAAGTTATGTCCAACTCTTCGTGAGTCCATGGTCCTCCACTCTCTCCCAGAGTCTGCTCAAATTCATGTCCATTGAGTCAGTGATGCTATCTAACCATCTAATCCTTTGATGCCCCCTTCTCCTTTTGCCTGACTTCAGACCGTAAAAGCATCTGCCTACAACATGGGAGACACGGGTTCGATCCCTGGGTAGGGAAGATCCCCTAGAGAAGGAAATGGCAACCCACTCGGTACTCTTGCCTGGAAAATCCCATGGACGGAGAAGCCTGGCAGGCTATAGTCCGTGGGGTCACAAAGAGTCAGACACGACTGAGTGACTTCACTTTCACTTTCTCCTTTTGCCTATGACCAGAAGAGATGTCAATTCATTGCCTCAAGTCCAGGGGGACATTTTGACTGTTAGCTACAGTCCCTTACCTTTGAACCGCCCTGGCATAAAATGAGCCCAGATTCCAATGCTTTATTTTGTGTATGCAAATATTTTAGAGACAATTCAAAGGCAAAATTAGTTCTGATCATTTCTCTTTCCTGGGGTTAGGGGGAAGAAGAGAGAATAAGGGTGAATGTTCATTTCTGTAAATTAGTGGCAACTGAAATAAAACTGAAGATCCCTTTGAAATGTAGAAAGTGTTCAATCTTTAAACCATCTGTAGCAAATTTTCAGCAAACACTCCTGCATCCCTGGAAACAGTTTTATGCCACAAACTAGGAATTTCTCCAAAGTTACAATTATGCAATTCAAAACAGGTAATTTTCACCCCAATCTCAAGTTTTCATTCCAGGTCTTAGTTAATGCTGTCTTGATGGTTGCTGTTTGATGAATCAGCTTTCCAGTTAACTAGAGGTGCAGGGCCATCATCTAATGAAAACACTCTGTATTTTATGGCTCCCTGGGCTGCAGTTCTGCATATTAAAATGGAATTTCAATCTCACTGTTAGAAATAAAATCAAAACTAGCATCTGTGGTTTGAACAGAACTGAGAAAAATGCTGCTCATTTAATTTTAACAATATTTTTCATGCTAGACAGTATAAAAAAGAGGGCCTGGATATAATTTTAGAATGCCTATAAATTAGAAATAAATTGGTAGAAATCAACACAATAGTTCAGTGCAGGGGTTAGTTCATTATATCTACAAATTTAAATGCTAAAAGTTTTCTCTTCTCATTAGAAGTTTGCCAAAGTGTTCACCAATTAAGGTTTCCTGCTGTTCTTCATTCACACTGGTAACAGATCATTTTCATTTTCTATTCCTCCTGTTGCAAGTACTGAGCCTCTCTGGTCAGTCTCTGAAAATCTGTTATCTCTCTAGGGATGATTGGACATTCAGTCAAGAAGAGGTGTTCAAGAGGAAGACGAAGGAGAAATCAGTTAGTTGTTACAAAGATCAACAAGCAATGGCAGCAAAGTTACAAGTGTTTGCAAGTAGAAAGACCCTTTTGTCTTTTCTTGGGCAAGTGGGAGGACTGTGGAATTGTGCAGTTAAGTGTCTTCCAAAAAAAAAGCCAAAAAGAGAATATTTGAATGTAGGAATTATTAATATCTTTTTTTACAGATGGGGAAGTCTAGGCTCAGAAAAGTTAATTTGCTTATCAATGGTCAAACTATAAGTTTTTCTCACTTTTAATGTCTAGGAGCTTTGTACACGATAACTGCTGTACTAAAATGTTCCACCATAATTAATTTAATACCTCTGCACATAATAAAGGAAAAAGAAAGTTTTGCTAACATGGTTTGAAGAAAGCAAATATAACTAGACATTTCAGGAACTCTCATAGCTTTATCAATATTCCACATAAACTTGATTTGCCTTGTTAAACACAGTCAATGCAATAATTTCTTGGAGTACTTAACAAAAATGTTTAGACAACAATTTGAATTCAAGCATGAGTTCAGCTTGTTGCAGAGTGATATAATGAGACATGATCTCTAATCCCTATATGCTTAGAGTCAAGAAATAAGTATGCGGGTAATACAAAATCATTTAATGTTAAAAAATGTGGGTCAGCTTTTAAGTACAGAAGAAAGCAATTCATTGGGTATATGCCTTCACAGGATTCAAGCTGTGTTTTAAAGCAAGAATAAGACTTATGTATGTGAGAGTGGGAATAGGGTTAGATTTTTACATAACAAGATGATATTGAGATGATGAACCTGGTACAATTCCATCATTTCCAATCTGCAATTCTGAAATCCCAAAAGTTGTGAAAATGGAAAGTTTTTATAACTTATTTATTGGTAAAACAGGACCTAAACTGATGTAAGGATTTTAATAATCTTTATGGATTCTACTTGGTGTGAATCTTTATATAATTTGCTGCAGAAGTATTAATGTTGTGCTGTTTTTGTTTAAAGATGTTGCTCATATCCAGCGGGACTTGTTATATAATATACAGATATGCCTCGATTAGTAATCTCTCTTAGGTCTAAAATATTCAAATTCTTTTATACATTTTGCACCACTTTTCTGGGTAAGGGCTTACAAACTTTTAATTGTTTTGGGAAGAAGAGAAGGAAAGAGGACTGAGACACTGAGGAGCCAAAGGGGATGCTGTACAATGAAGGAGATGACACAAAACCTTAAAGACAGGCTGATGATAAAAACTGATGTAGGGACTTCCCTAGTGGTCCAGTGGCTAAGACTCTGAGCTCCCAATGCAAGGGACCTGAGTTTGATCCCAGGTCAGTGAACTAGATCCCACTTGCCACAGCTAAAGATTCTGAATGCTACAACTACAAAGACCCTGTATGCCACAACTAAACCAGGCACAGCCAAATACATATCAAAAAGGAAAGAAAGAAAGAACTGATACAGTAAGTACTAGGTAAGTGTTAACTGATTCTTCAGGATGAATATAATGTGGTAAGGTCATGGATAAGCTATTTAACTTCCCAGTTCCTTAGTTCCCTTATAAATGAAACAAAGATAGTGACAGTACCTACATTATTAGGCTGTTGTGAACATCAATTGTTTTAATACACTCCTGCCACCTAGAAGAGTTCCTGCCATATATTAAGAGTTTCGATAAATAGTACCTATGACTGTCATTGTCATTATAGGGTTGGCAACACTAAGATAATTAAGGTTAGAAACAAATGACAAGGTTGACCCTAAAGTTTATTTTCTGAGAGACTGGGTAAAGATGGCCTTGTTACACAAGAAGTATAAACACTTTTATGGCTTCATTTGTTCACCTCAGAGCCTAAGGGTAGATGCTCAGATTTTTTAAAAGGAACAGAAAAGCACCATGAAAATCACTGCCTACTAAATCAAATGTAGGGGAAATAATAAAGAATGTATTAATAGAATTATACAAATCTCTAACAGATATTGGTTTCATGATATCCACATGGATATGGAATAGGCAAGTTTTAACCAGATGGAAAGTTTGCAGCATAGTTTTGCCTTTATTTTTCTATAAAATGATAAAATAATGGGATGACAAAAATGCAGTGCCTTAATTCTGTAATTCAAATATGGTCAATTTCGTTGAAAATAACCAAGAAAACACAAGAATATGTACGTGTGTGTGTGTGTGTGTCTATATCTCTATATATTATCTATATCTATGGGTATGTGTGTGTGTTAGTTGTTCAGTCATGTCTGACTCTTTGAGACCACATGAACTGTAACCCACCAGGCTCCTCTGTCCATGGAATTCTCCAGGCAAGAATACTGGTGAAAGTGAAAGTTGCTCAGTCGTTTCTGACTCTTTGTGACCCCATGGACTGTAGAGTTCATGAATTTCTCCAGGCCAGAATACTGGAGTGGGTAGCCTTTCCTTTCTCCACAGAATCTTCCCAATCCAGGAATCAAACCCAGGTTTCCTGCATTCCAGGTGAATTCTTTACCAGCTGAGCCACAAGGGAAGCCCAAGAATACTAGAGTGGGTAGCCTATCCCTTCTCCAGGGGAACTTCCTGACCCAGGGATTGAATCCGGGTCTCCTGCATTGAAGGGAGATTTTTTACCATCTGAGCCACCAGGGAAGCCCTATCTATATCTATTATCTATACCTATATCTATATCCTGGATCATCATAGAGTGAAACTCCTGGGAGAGTAGGCAACTGTCCAGGAGTAGAGAATAGAGAATTGTTATAGTGGAAAGTTGAATACCTTATTTTAGAGACCCTGCATTCAACTTTAGAATTCATCTTTAAACTACCCATGACATGTAATGTCCATAATCACTAGGTGAGCTAGATTTCTCTTACTTGGATGCTATCAAGGATTGAACCTGTGCTTCCTACACTGGTGGGCAGATTCTTTAACCCTGAGTGCCCCAGCACTTGAGTACAATTGGAGGGCCATTATTTGGTCTGTAACAAACATCTTTACTTATATTAACTCCCTACAATTACATGAATAGGAAATTTATTTGGAGAATATACTGGAATTAAATATGATCTTTGAAATCAGTGTTACAGTCTTTGAACTATGACAGGAATTTTGTGACTTATTATCTACCAAATGGGAAAAATATCTTCCAAAGTATTGAGTGACAGAGAAGCACTAAATTAATAAAGCAGGGTTGCTTAATGCATAGCATTTCTCTGTACATAAAATAACAGATTTCCCTCCAACAGATTTCTTGTTAGTGGAACGGTTGTACTAAAATAACAGCATTTCATAGAACAAGATTATATATTACTTAGATTGCCTCTGCACTCTTTTTTTTATACAAATACGATATATCAAAAATTTTTATGAAGTTAGAATTTCTGGCTATTGAACAAGAGTTACAGCAACACCAAAGTCTTTATACTAGATGTGATACAAAAAGAAGGAAAAAAAAAACTAATATAAACTAGGGGAGAATGTTCTGATAATGACCTTCTTACATGCATTTCATATTGTGCAGATTATGAACTGGGCCAACATGTCAGAAAACTATTTAATTGGTCTTTATAATCATCTTTCTAACCTCTGAAAGATATTAGCTAATAAAGGAGAACATGGCTTGCATTATTTAGGGCCTGAATAATCAGGAAGTCAGTCTCCATATCAGAGCTGATATGCTTTATTATTGTAAAAATCTAGGGTACCATATTAACTACATCTTTGCCATCTGAAAGACAGACATTGAGATGGTTGGCAGAGATATGCAATAGCTTTTCAGATCTGAATTGTTCATTTCCATTGTAAAGCAAACTTGTTTTTCTTTCATTTAAATTTAAATAATGGTCTCTACCAACTGGTTGAGCAACATTAATGTCTTCAGTTTCCTTTGGGATAAAAGAAACTAGTTTACTTACCACAGACCACATCTAATTCATAGCCTCTCATCTAGTCAATAGCAGCATTTGCTATTAAATGCTCTGAAATGGAAAAGTGCTGAACACAGGAAAAAATAAATTAAAAGGAAATTAAATACTCTCTAACAGATGGACCAATTAGTTATAAACTTCAATGAGGTAAAAAAATGTGATCTGTGTTCAGGATTTTGTGTGTATCGTTTGTCAGTGTGTATGCATGAGTGTGCGTGTCTATAGTAACTCTGGAAACTTTCAGGCCTCCAGAAGATGTCAGCATTGAACGGACAGCAGGCTGAGGGTGGAGTGAAAGGTCTTAACTACACAGAGACACACAGATGACACCATAACCCCATGTTTAGGTGGAGACAGGAAGAAGTGTATCTACACTTGGATTTTAAGTTTTCAGTGATTCTTTACACTCCAGTTCAGTGCACCTTAAGAAACTGGTTCCTATTATGTGAAAAACTCCTAACTGAGTCTTAGGATATGTTCAGCTGTATAAGATATAGCCTTTGCATATAATTCATACACACTCTCAATACACATACACACACACATAATGCACACACATATAGAACAGTCACGTTATAAAATTTAGGAAATGCTGGGGAGACTTTAAAAGGACAATACTCCAGACACATTTTCTTAAAAATACGTGTTATACAAATGGAGAAATTGTTAGGATAACTAGAAGACATTAAAAAACATAAAAAATAAATATGTGTGGAGTTTGTTTTCATTCTAACAAACCAACTGTGAGTAGATATTAAGACAATCCAAAAAAAAGTAAGCACAAACTCAGTATTAAAAGATATTGAAAAGAAACGTTATGTGGACTGCAGCCCACCAGGTCCTCTGTCCATGGGATTCTCCAGGCAAGAATACTGGAGTGGGCTGCCATTCCCTTCTCCAGGGGATTCTCCCAACCCAGGGATTGAACCCAGTCTCCCTCATTGCTGGCAGATCCTTTACTATCTGAAAGGAGGGCCCAGGGAAGCCCAGAATTCCCCATTAAAATGCATAATAATCTAACTCAAAGTATCAGATATTGTTACAAATACCAACACGAACCTTGTTGTCAATGAAGAGAGTGTACACCTGCACCCCTCCCCTATAGCAATGTCCTCCTATCCCTTTGGGTTTAGATTATTTGGCCTTTTCTTTACATTTCAATGTCAGAGAGGTGATATAACGTGTTGATGGAGAATGTGGGCTTTGGAGTCAGAGGGCAATTACTGCCAGTGTTGTCTTCCTACTTATCAGATGGCTAACTTGGACCAAGTTACTCAAGAAACCTCTAGAGGTCTCATTCTTATCATCTGTAAATCAGTTTATCCCTTGTGGGACTTTGGAGAGGATTTAATTAGAGGGCGTCACACAAGGCAAACAGCTTAGAAGAAACAAATTAGGAGGAACATCTCAACAGAACTATCTTTGAATTTTGAGCAAATGTTAAAGTAGCACTGATTTCTCATTATATGTTCTTTCAACTCTCTGTCATGTGATGTGTAGAGGAGGCTGAAGTTAGGATGAAGGTACTATGGGAAAACACCTAGGTCAGACCATCTATTTTGAAAGCCAGGAACATCAGAAGTCTCACTCCCCAGGGTTCTCAGCATCAAGACATCAAAAACATGTACTCTGTTTCTGTAAGTTGAACTGATGTCTTTCAAATTGTCTCAGTGACTCAGAGAGTCCTGTCTTTTGAGAAAAGAAAAGTGATTTTTAATACTGTGAACTGGGAAAGAATATAAATATCATCAGAAAGATGCATATTAGTGGCTTACAGAGATTCAAAAGAACAAGAAGTAATTTTCAGCTTGTGAGAACCGTGAAGCCTACATGGGAGAAGTGGCCTTTGAAAGGAGCTTCTAGAAAGCTTGAAGAAAAAGGGGGCTGTGTCAAATGTAGGGAGAAGTAGAAACAAAGGCACACAAAACCATTGTGAATAATAATTATTATTTCCATAAATATTGTGGTAGTAAATCATGAAAACATCACTGAAAGATCTTTTTCTTTCATTTGACTTTGAGATCTTATGAATTTATTTTTAAATTATATGTCTAGACATAATTGATGCATAATAAATCACACATTTTAAATTGTGCAGTGTAATAAGTTTGACACAGGTGTACCACTGTGAAATGAACACCACACACAAGAAAGTCAATGTGCCCATTACTCCTAAAAGTTTCTTCATGGCTCTTTGTAATTTCTGTCCCTTGACACTCAGCCCTCTAAGCCCTAGTAACTACTGACATATTTTCTGACACTGTCAATCAGTTTTCATTTTCTAGAAATTTTTAAGAATGGAATTATACACAATGTACTCTTTTCTATCTGTTTCTTCCATTCAGCATAGCTATCTTTTGAGATTCATCCATGCTGTTGCTTATATCAAGAGTTTAGTTCTTTTTACTACTGAGTATTAAGCTTCCCTGGCGGCTCAGTGGTAAAGAATCTGCCTGACAATGCAGGAAACACAGGTTTGATCTCTGGATCAGGAAGATCCCTTGGAGAAGGAACTGGCAATTCACTCCAGTATTCTTGCCTAGGAAATCCCATGGAGGAGCTTGATGGGCTACACAGTCCATGGGGACACAAAAGAGTTGGACATACCTTAGTGACTAAACAAGTACTTCATTATATGAAAACTCCACAGTTTATCAATTTGTCTGCTGATGTTCATTCATATTGTTTCCATTTTTTACTATTTCACATAAACTTACTAGAACATTTCTATTTCCATTTTGACATATACTTTTCCTTTAGGTAAAAACTTAGTGGAATGGCTGGATCATATGGTAGGTGTGTAAGTTTTTAAAACTTCTTTTTTTTTCTGCCAAACTGATTGTATCTTTTGATATTTCTATCAACACTGCATGAGAATTTTGTTTCAAATTCTCACTAACATTTGGTATTGTCAATCTTTTAAATTTTATCCATTAAAAAAAAAGTGTATTGATGTTGCCTTGTGCTTTTAATTTGATTTTTCTAATAACTGATATAGAATATCTTTTATGTGCTTTTTTCCCAAAAGTATACATGTGGGGGGAAATGTCTTACATTTGCTAATTTTTTAACAAGATATTTGGTGATTAATGAAGTTTTAAATGTTCATGATCTGTAGCTTTCTATTTCATATTTATTTTGTAAATCGTATGGTTACTATAAGTGCATTTCTTATGTTCATAAAGCTAAGTAGAGGCAAGAAAAACATAAAAGACACAAACAGATCTTCTGGAGATAAACACCACAATATCTGCTCTAAAAAATATCTTGGGAGGGATTAATGAGATTAGACATTGCAAAGAAATGAATTCTACATGGCAAAGTATTAGTCACTCAGTCATATCTGACTTTTTGAGACCCCATGGACTGTAGTCTGCCAGGTTCCTCTGTCCATGGAATTCTCTAGGCAAGAGTATTGGAGTGGGTTACCATTTCCTTCTCCAGGGGATCTTCCCAACCCAGGGATCAAACCTGAGTCTCTCACATCAGAGGCAGATTCTTTACCATCTGAGTCATCAGGAAAGCCCTCTACACAGAAACTAAAAGGCATATATGGTTGGAAATACTATTCAAATCTCTCTAAAAGATATTTGATTGTCTAAACAAAATTTTTTACTGTTTTTGGTGCTTAATATTTTGTATTCTTTCTTATAAATCTGCTTCAGGGTTTTTCTTGAATTCAGTTAAATTACTTGGAAAAATATGATCCTTTGAGTCTTGTTTTTTAAACTTGCTGCTGCTGCTGCTGATGCTAAATCGCTTCAGTCATGTCCAACTCTGTGCGACCCCATAGGTGGCAGCCTATCAGGCTCCCCCGTCCCTGGGATTCTCCAGGCAAGAACACTGGAGTGGGTTGCCATTTCCTTCTCCAATGCATGAAAGAGAAAAGTGAAAGTGAAGTCGCTCAGTCGTGTCCGACTTCGTGACCCCATGGACTGTAGCCTACCAGGCTCCTCCGTCCATGGGATTTTCCAGGCAAGAGTACTTCAGGCACCACCAAAAACAGTTACTCCTCACCGCTTAGGCAAGACCCTTTTGAGTACTTCACCAATGCTCAGTGAATTTTTTCAAATTTGAGTCTTAGGAACAAGCACTACTTTAGCATTCTGTGACCTCTGGACAATATTTTGCTTAATTATTTTGCAAGGTTCACTACCAAGGCTTTCTGGGTGGCTCAGCAGGAAAGGATCTGCCTGGTATGCAGGAGACACAAGAGACATGTGTTCCATCCCAAGGTCGGGAAGATCCCCTGGAGGAGGGCATGGCAACACACTCCAGTGTTCTTGCCTGGAGAATCCCATGGACAGAGGACCAGGAGGATTATGGTCTATAAGGTTGCAAAGGGCCAGACACGACTGAAGTGACTGACCACGCACGCATATATATGTGTGTGTGTGTATATTATACTTTCTTTACATCTATGAACCAGTAGTATTCTGCAAATACTTGATAGTGCCTGCATGCTCAGTCACCTCAGTCGTGTCCAACTCTTGATT
The DNA here is from genome assembly GCA_006410675.1 of Oreotragus oreotragus. Taxonomy (NCBI): domain Eukaryota; kingdom Metazoa; phylum Chordata; class Mammalia; order Artiodactyla; family Bovidae; genus Oreotragus; species Oreotragus oreotragus. The sequence continues at coordinate 237,368 of SJYX01021428.1, read as the reverse complement.
CTCTGTTTGCACAGCTTTCATTTCCCCTGTCTTCTGTCCTCCAAACCCCAGCCACCTAGGTCTTCCTCAGCTCTGAGCTCCACCTCACCTCAGGAAGAACTTCAAGCTCCCCCTGAGTTCCCCTTCCTATGCAGCCTCAGGGAAGTACTCTCTAGGTCCTAACCTGGCACAATTATTGAACTCATTTTGCCGGTTTTAAATATTGAGGGCCCCCAGCTTTTCACTGGGCTTCCCTGGTAGCTCAGCTGGGAAAGCGTCCACCTGCGGTGCAAGAGGCCTGGACTCGGTCCCTGGGCTGAGAAGATCTCCTGGAGAAGGGAATGGCTGCCCACTCCAGTGTGCTGGCCTGGAGAATTCCATAGTCCATGGGGTCACAACAAGTTGGACATGACTGAATGACTTTCACACTGCTCTTCATTGTCTAAAGGCCATGGTCAGTTTCTTAAAAATCACTGTTTCTCGCATGTTATCTGTTTGGTTTCAGGCGGGAAAACGTATCCAGCCCCTGTTACTCCATCTTGGTCTGAAGTGCAAGTGTGGAACATTCTAACAGAAAGACCTTCAGTTCAGTTCAGTCACTCAGTCATGTTCGACTCTTTGCTATCCCATGAATCACAGCACGCCAGGCCTCCCTGGCCATCACCAACTCCTGGAGTTCACTCAGACTCACGTCCATCGAGTCCATGATGCCATCCAGCCATCTCGTCCTCGGTCAGCCCCTTCTCCTCCTGCCCCAGATCCCTCCCAGCACCAGAGTCTTTTCCAATGAGTCAACTCTTCTCATGAGGTTGCCAAAGTACTGGAGTTTCAGCTTTAGCATCATTCCTTCCAAAGAAATCCCAGGACTGATCTCCTTCAGAATGGACTGGTTGGATCTCCTTGCAGTCCAAGGGACTCTCAAGAGTCTTCTCCAACACCACAGTTCAAAAGCATCAGTTATTCAGTGCTCAGCCTTCTTCACAGTCCAACTCTCACATCCATACATGACCATAGGAAAAACCATAGCCTTGACTAGACGGACCTTAGTCGGCAAAGTAATNGATCTCCTTGCAGTCCAAGGGACTCTCAAGAGTCTTCTCCAACACCACAGTTCAAAAGCATCAGTTATTCAGTGCTCAGCCTTCTTCACAGTCCAACTCTCACATCCATACATGACTACTGGAAAAACCACAGTCTTGACTAGACAGACCTTAGTCAGCAAAGTAATGTCTCTGCTTTTGAATATGCTATCTAGGTTGGTCGGTCATAACTTTTCTTCCAAGGAGTAAGCGTCTTTTAATTTCATGGCTGCATTTACCATCTGCAGTGATTCTGGAGCCCCCAAAAATAAAGTCTGACACTGTTTCCACTGTTTCCCCATCTATTTCTCATGGAGTGATGGGACCAGATGCCATGATCTTCATTTTCTGAATGTTGAGCTTTAAGCCAACTTTTTCACTCTCCTCTTTCACTTTCATCACTTTCCTATATTATGCTGAAATACCTATTTATATTAGGGAAGACAATTCCAGACTTCTTTTGCCAGCTACTTATCGATGACAGGTCTCTTTTCTTATAACCTGGAGCCAGACATTTGAAAATGCCAGAAGCACTGGTGTAACTTAAAAGGTAATGGCTTTCAGATTCTTCAGCCTAGAAAAATGGAACATCAACTATATAATTTGAGCCTTAATAATGAAAATTAATCTAGTTTGAGTATCAGAAAAAATAATGCTATAAACTTATTTAATCCTGACTGGCTAAGGTATATTTTCTACACTAAAAAGATATATCCTCAGGTTCTGAGAATGTCAAAATATGACATATGTGTTTTTCTTCCCTTCCATTGCTTTTGCCCAAAACCTTCTTCTTGCATTGTGTCCATTAGTCCACTGTGAAGCAAGCAAAACAGCTTTACCTATTCAGTACTGTAGGCATTTTATCGGGGAAGGCAATGGCAACCCACTCCAGTATTCTTGCCTGGAGAATCCCAGGGACGGGGGAGCCTGGTGGGCTGCCGTCTATGGGGTCACACAGAGTCGGACACGACTGAAGTGACTTAGCAGCAGCAGCAGGCATTTTATACATGTACTTTCTTTCTTCAAAAATATGGGCCTTGAAACTCATCCTTGCTATCTGCTTAGGGTGTCATGTATTGAAGCCAGTCACATCTTTGGCCTTGAGTATATCTCTCTGAAATTCATTTTTTGTTCATTAGTCAGATGGGATAATAACCACTCCTGTTTGTTTTGAAACTGGGTAAATGTCATTTGTCGTATACAGGCTGTACAATTCTAGCTGAGATTCTCAACATTATTCTTATTTATTATATTAGAATTTTGAGTATCAAGGACTACACCCTTTCATGATAAACACTTTTAGCATTGTCCTTGCTGATGAATTTTAAAATAATCAGAAAGGCTAACTGAATTGCCATCTTCCATGTTCAAGTAATTATCTCCAGGAGCAAGCTCCAGGAGTTGGTGACCGACAGGGAAGCCTGGTGTGCTGCAGTCCACGGGATCACAAAGAGACAGACACGGTTAAGTAACTGAACTGAACTGGCTGATGTCCTTTGTTCCTCCTTCAACATCTAGTTGAAATGAAATGAACTTATCTGTTTCATCGAGTGCAGTAACCAAGTACTTTTTATTTCCCTACAAAGTAAGAAAGTTTAAGTTTCATTTAAGGATAAAGACCAAAACCCAAAGCAAAATATCAGCAGTAATAGTTCCCTTTATCATGAATGAAAATATTTGGCTTTTAGTAAGGAATGGATTAGAATATGATGGCAAAAAAAAAAAAAGTGGTAATGAACAGCAATTATTTTTTTCCCTGAACTGGCCAAAGTCAGGAAAAAAAAAAAAAAATTGCATGCTAGCTATGTTGTCAGAAATGAGAAGAATAATTAGTTAAGCAAATCATAAGAAATAAAAACTATCTTTTTTTTTTTTTAAAGCATGAGTCAAATTTCCCACTTAGCAAGAAAACAAGCTTTTGGGGGGGTCGATTGCTGCGCTTTCCAGAGTATACGATTTCTTGCATCCAAAACAAAGAAGACAGGTGAGTATCACTTAACACATTGTCTGATTTTTATCAAATTCATTTAACAAAATTGTGTTATTCATGTTGAAGTCCAATAACTGTGCATGTATCTATAGTGAGGCATGTTTAAGAAAAAAGGGGGATTTTGCTACCAGTGACTGGAGAAAATGGCATCAAGGCTAGAAAAGCCCATGAAAATGATGCACATGGCATTCATTTTTCACTTCATCAGCACCATAAACCTTTCCATACATATCAACTGCAAATGTAACATATATTATATTTGTATAGTAAGTGTTAAATTAAGTTTTTTGAACTTGCCTAGGGGCAGTAATCAGCATATTCAACTTTTCATAGAGGGAAAAATATATTTTGACTTCCAAATGAATACATAGAAAGTAATATATTTTGAGTTATCAAATAAACTTTAGAATTCAAACTATTTACAAATGGGAATTGACTGTATTCTGATCTTATGGTAGCTTAAGAGGGAACACAAAGGAGCAATATCTTATCTCCCTACTTTATCAATAGACACATCAATTTGGGGAAAAATGATATTGTTAGAGAAATAGAAGGCAATACTAAAAATTTAGAAAAATAATGAATCCTTTTTATTTGCTGAATTCAGATTTCAAAACTATTTAGCTTTTTGCTGTTGTTTGTGTTATAACAAACAAAAAGATATATATGATTATTTATAAAACTGGTTATGTTTTGTAGATAGGATTTCTAAGTAATAAAAAATAGCATAATTTTGAAAAAAAATTCTCAGTAATGATTTCATATGATTTTTTTTCTTCTAGCAATTATTCCAACAATTTCAGTAAAAAATACAATCATTAACAACTATTGAGTATTTGTTACAAGCCACATCTAGTGTTAAATAGTATACCTTTACTATCTCACTTAATTTTCCTACAAAGAATTGTTACTAAATTATACTTTACAGACAAGGAAACTGAGGCTTAGATCATGCAGTTTTCTCAACATCACACAGTAACTAGGATAAGCAGGCAGAATTCAAACCTAAGACTACAACTAGCAGACTGGAAGATGCATTTAACCAGATGTCTCTTCTATGGATCTTATGAAGGGACAAAATAAGTTGTTCTAATAATGGGTAACGTTTATTGAGCACTTACTGTTAGGCTAGACAATCTTCATTTCACTTTACGTGATAGCCCATTTAGGTGTCATAACAATCTATGAGTGAATAGAATTACCAATCCAATTAAAAAGGAAATTGTAACAAAGCAAAGAGGTGACTCAGATGGGAAAGAGTCTGTCTATAATGCAGGAGACCTGGGTTCGATGCGTGCGTTGGTACGATCCCTTGGAGAAGGGACTGGCTACAGTCCACAGGGTCGCAAGGAGTCAGACACCATTGAACGATTAACAGTCATTTTTCACAGAAATTTTTAACTTTCTTACTTGCTAAAGACCACATAGCTGATAAGTGCAGCAATAGGGCTCAAATCTTGGACTGTAGAGTTCTTATATAATATAAATTTTTATATCTAAGCTTTGGACAGTAGGGCAACAAGAAGCTTCAGGACATATTCACTGTCAAGAATTTAGAGATTAACCATAATACAGAGATGTGGTTTAATTGAGGAGATTTTGACTCAATGAAAACCATGTAAAAGGCTTTTGCAGTTATCCAAGCATGAGGCTGCAGGTAACTATTTTCATTATAGTGAAAACTGAAAGAAAAGTAATATATTACAAATTAAAGAACAATCATGATTTACGAACCCAGTTTGAGAAGCCAGTGAAAGTGACCACAAGTTTTGGAGTTATGCTGCTGGCATTGACATATGGTAACAGGCAAGTTTTTGAGAAAATAATGCATTGGTAAATAATATCTATATTAATCAACTTATTTTCTTTCTATATCATCATTTAAATTGATTTGAAGCTTGTGCAATATTTACTGTCTATATAAAGGATATAGGGGAGGATGGTGGAGGCAATGATTTGGGAGATTGCGACGGACACTGATACACTAACATATGTAAAACAGATAGCTAGTGGGAATCCGCAATAGTGGAGAGAGCTCAGCTCGGTGCTCTTTGCTAACCGAGAAAGGTAAAATGAGGAGACGGGGTGGGAGGAAGATTCAAGAGGGAGAGGATATATGTGGACATACAGCTGATTCCCTTTGTTGTACTGCAGAAACTGACACAACATTGTAATGCAATTATACCCCAATTAAAAAAAAAAATAGTAGAGGAAGGCATTAGAGAGGAATGACTGTTAGAAATCAGTTTTTGTTTCATATCCTGAGATTCCCTAAACATGACACTAGCTAAATCACTAATTCCTGAACATTGCTATGTAATATGCAGTCTGAACTTATATAAGGGCTATAATGATCACAACATCTCATATATGGGGTATGGCTTTGTAACAGGCAGAGGAGAAAAGAAAAGATTACATTATTTCTATGTCTAAATCCCTACTCTTAGGTTGTACACACCCTTGTTGTACTATCTGTAAATAATATTCTTGATGGTGGCATGGGTTCATATCTCAGCTCTATCGCTTAATCTCATGTTTTGGGATCTTGAACAAATTTCTCAAATTCTGTGCCCACTGTGTAAATGCAATACATAGTAGTACAAGTCAAAAGATTGTATCAAACATCCATGATACAGTCAGTGCATGTAAAGTGCTTATAATTGTACCTGAAATACATACTAGATCAATAACAGTCGTCATTATTATTATTAATACTAACATCATTATTATTATTTTTTGTTGTTGTTCAGCCATATAATGCTGTTCTTATGGGTTATCATGATCATTTGGATTTCACTAATTTAATATGTACACAGATAAATATGACAATTTTCACAGGTATTGAAATATTTAAAAATATGTATAATGATTTCCTAAATGTAACACTTCATCATTATTTTGAGTTATCAAATAAACTTTAGAATTCAAACTATTTACAAATGGGAATTGACTGTATTCTGATCTTATGGTAGCTTAAGAGGGAACACAAAGGAGCAATATCTTATCTCCCTACTTTATCAATAGACACATCAATTTGGGGAAAAATGATATTGTTAGAGAAATAGAAGGCAATACTAAAAATTTAGAAAAATAATGAATCCTTTTTATTTGCTGAATTCAGATTTCAAAACTATTTAGCTTTTTGCTGTTGTTTGTGTTATAACAAACAAAAAGATATATATGATTATTTATAAAACTGGTTATGTTTTGTAGATAGGATTTCTAAGTAATAAAAAATAGCATAATTTTGAAAAAAAATTCTCAGTAATGATTTCATATGATTTTTTTTCTTCTAGCAATTATTCCAACAATTTCAGTAAAAAATACAATCATTAACAACTATTGAGTATTTGTTACAAGCCACATCTAGTGTTAAATAGTATACCTTTACTATCTCACTTAATTTTCCTACAAAGAATTGTTACTAAATTATACTTTACAGACAAGGAAACTGAGGCTTAGATCATGCAGTTTTCTCAACATCACACAGTAACTAGGATAAGCAGGCAGAATTCAAACCTAAGACTACAACTAGCAGACTGGAAGATGCATTTAACCAGATGTCTCTTCTATGGATCTTATGAAGGGACAAAATAAGTTGTTCTAATAATGGGTAACGTTTATTGAGCACTTACTGTTAGGCTAGACAATCTTCATTTCACTTTACGTGATAGCCCATTTAGGTGTCATCACAATCTATGAGTGAATAGAATTACCAATCCAATTAAAAAGGAAATTGTAACAAAGCAAAGAGGTGACTCAGATGGGAAAGAGTCTGTCTATAATGCAGGAGACCTGGGTTCGATGCGTGCGTTGGTACGATCCCTTGGAGAAGGGACTGGCTACAGTCCACAGGGTCGCAAGGAGTCAGACACCATTGAACGATTAACAGTCATTTTTCACAGAAATTTTTAACTTTCTTACTTGCTAAAGACCACATAGCTGATAAGTGCAGCAATAGGGCTCAAATCTTGGACTGTAGAGTTCTTATATAATATAAATTTTTATATCTAAGCTTTGGACAGTAGGGCAACAAGAAGCTTCAGGACATATTCACTGTCAAGAATTTAGAGATTAACCATAATACAGAGATGTGGTTTAATTGAGGAGATTTTGACTCAATGAAAACCATGTAAAAGGCTTTTGCAGTTATCCAAGCATGAGGCTGCAGGTAACTATTTTCATTATAGTGAAAACTGAAAGAAAAGTAATATATTACAAATTAAAGAACAATCATGATTTACGAACCCAGTTTGAGAAGCCAGTGAAAGTGACCACAAGTTTTGGAGTTATGCTGCTGGCATTGGCATATGGTAACAGGCAAGTTTTTGAGAAAATAATGCATTGGTAAATAATATCTATATTAATCAACTTATTTTCTTTCTATATCATCACTTAAATTGATTTGAAGCTTGTGCAATATTTACTGTCTATATAAAGGATATAGGGGAGGATGGTGGAGGCAATGATTTGGGAGATTGCGACGGACACTGATACACTAACATATGTAAAACAGATAGCTAGTGGGAATCCGCAATAGTGGAGAGAGCTCAGCTCGGTGCTCTTTGCTAACCGAGAAAGGTAAAATGAGGAGACGGGGTGGGAGGAAGATTCAAGAGGGAGAGGATATATGTGGACATACAGCTGATTCCCTTTGTTGTACTGCAGAAACTGACACAACATTGTAATGCAATTATACCCCAATTAAAAAAAAAAATAGTAGAGGAAGGCATTAGAGAGGAATGACTGTTAGAAATCAGTTTTTGTTTCATATCCTGAGATTCCCTAAACATGACACTAGCTAAATCACTAATTCCTGAACATTGCTATGTAATATGCAGTCTGAACTTATATAAGGGCTATAATGATCACAACATCTCATATATGGGGTATGGCTTTGTAACAGGCAGAGGAGAAAAGAAAAGATTACATTATTTCTATGTCTAAATCCCTACTCTTAGGTTGTACACACCCTTGTTGTACTATCTGTAAATAATATTCTTGATGGTGGCATGGGTTCATATCTCAGCTCTATCGCTTAATCTCATGTTTTGGGATCTTGAACAAATTTCTCAAATTCTGTGCCCACTGTGTAAATGCAATACATAGTAGTACAAGTCAAAAGATTGTATCAAACATCCATGATACAGTCAGTGCATGTAAAGTGCTTATAATTGTACCTGAAATGCATACTAGATCAATAACAGTCGTCATTATTATTGTTAATACTAACATCATTATTATTTTTTGTTGTTGTTCAGCCATATAATGCTGTTCTTATGGGTTATCATGATCATTTGGATTTCACTAATTTAATATGTACACAGATAAATATGACAATTTTCACAGGTATTGAAATATTTAAAAATATGTATAATGATTTCCTAAATGTAACACTTCATCACATAATCAATATTTGTGCTTTTTTAATTATGCCAATAGAAAAAAAGTTGATACAATGCCTTCAACACGTATCCAAAACGTGCTGTACTTATTTTTTGCTGAATTACAATAATTATTTATTATCCAGTTGTTTAAAGTGTTCCTCTTACTATATAATAAGTGAAGACTGGTTCTGGTGTATCACAGTTTGATTTAAAGGTACAATGACCTTTTGTATTTTTTCTTTATTTTCAATCAGTGTGTTAAAATAAGCCAATGGGGAAGGCATTTTCCTCGACAGATATTTTTCATAGTAAAAAAACATGCTGAGGTTACAAAATATTTTCAAATGTTACCATGTGACTATCATTTCAGTGCATATATTTCTGTGTAATGACATTTGCCATCTGGCATTCTTGCAAGTCTTCTTTCTTAACACACTGTACATTTTTTGCCTATCTTTCTCAGTTTGTGTGTATTCATAAATAATCTCTAAGTTCACCTAACAGACCTCTCCTGCATGTTCTCTTAGCCAAGGAAACAAGTACTCAGGAGTGCAGCATCATAGGCTGGGAACAAAGGATTCACATTTCACTCTCTGTGTTAGAATCACTGATGTGATTCTCAGGAGCCAAGCTTCTTAGCAACGAAACGAGGATTTACAGCCCTCCAGCTTTCTCAGCTACCAAAGCTCTTGAAGGCTTTCAAGAGCTGAACTTTTTAGCAAAGGGCTGGATTCTTTTAATGCACTCACTTTCAAAAGGTAGCATACCTATTTTCCAGTGTAATGTGGATGCTATTAAAAGGGAGTTTACATGGACCCAAACATCAGTGGGAATGAAATAGGACTGTCCTCTTTTCAGACTCATTGTTGCTCCAAATATTCCCAAAACCAAGATCATGTCACTCCTTTTATTCACATTTTATTATGGCTAGCTTATTTGTAGAGCATTGTCAATGGTAATTAATGCCTTTTTAACTGTGTAGGTTCAAACAAGCTATTTATGAGAGATGGTGTAACATTGCACGGAGAGGAGGGCAGTTAATTACTAAGACTTTATTGAGTGTGAGTTTTGTTATGGCTCTTTTATATATAACTCTAGAGAATATACATTAATAAGAGACACCATCTATTTCTTTGAAGTAATACAGAATTTGTCAAATGCTCCTAAAATAATGTGAATTTGAAGTTACATCACAACACTACCAAGTCCCCCTTCCCCTTCTTTGTGTATTTTGAGTGATTTTAAGTGTATGCAATGCCCTTATAATTACCCATTTCAGGAATATTCTGGCTAAAGAATATCAAATCCTCTTTACCAAGACAGAGTAACATGTCCAGTGTGGCCAAACAGGTTCATTTGTTGAATACTGAAATGTGTAAGGTAATATTCTTGTCATTGGGACTTCTACAATGAAGAGTTATTAACTTTCTCTAAAGATCTCACAATAGAGTCATACCATCACCTCTTCATGGAGTTGAAAGACCTACCAGTAAGTGTCCCCAGACTCGAGAAGATGGTTACATACTATCTGAGCAATTTGTCATAAATCTATGGTTCAGGAAGTTCTCATATGGGAAGGAGGAGGGGAAATCCCTGAAATGAGGACAGAATCATGAAAATAAGCTATTGGGTAACTTTTCAATTGAGAAATGGTTCTTCATCGTGGACCAATTTTCCAAATTCAGGTCAGCAGAATCAATTATTTAATAACCCCTCAATAACTGAGGGGGAAAAGTCAGCCACATCTTAAAAGGTAACGCTGGCCAAGTTGATACAAAATTCAGCTGAATCCACTGAGTTTCAAGGAAATTTAAGGTAGTTTATTGGCTTCTGTTCCTATTACATTGGCTTTTGGTCAAACAAATATAGGATAAACCATATTTCTCATGGTACCATGTTTTTTAAGTTTCTTATAATAATAAGCTGAAATCGTTAATTTGTATAAAACTTTAAATCAATTTGTAAAGTGAGAAATTTTCACTTTTTTAATCTTCCAATAATCTTCTGGTCTCTTTTTTAGTTAAATGTGTGTCAAATCACTTCATTTCATTTGGTGTTCAAGAAAAAAATCAAGGAATTAAAGCATCATTAGTTTTCCTGTAACTACTGATGCCCCCATAGTAAAATGTATGCCCCTAAAAATATGCATCTAACTTCTAACAAGTAACCTAGAAAGTCAATGTAGTCTTATTAATTTGTTAATTACTATCTGTCAGTTTAACCACACACACCAGTAATTTCCATAAAAATTTTATATATGGTATTTTTATTTTGCTTTCTACCTTGGCATTGAAAATGCTAAAAAATCAAGTTCATGTTAAAGAAGGCTTATTGTTATTGCTATAATCAAAAATTCAATGTTAACCTTCAAATTATAACTTCAAAACAATGGGCATATTGAGAGACAAATATTACTTTCTTAAAGTGAAGACAAAAGGACAATTTATGATTTCCAAATGGCCTTTGAAGAATAGTAGTCATCCTTCACACACACAAAAAAAAGGTAACTAAATAACACTCTTTAAATTTCAAATCATTTCCCTTCAAACTACAGGAAACCACCAACAAATATTTATTGTTATCAGAAAGATCCACAAACTTAAAATCTTTTGCAAAACAAAGGAAATCATAAACAAAATGAAAAGACAATCTAGAGACTGGGAGAAAATATCTGCAAACAAGGCAACTGACATGGAGTTAATTTCCAAAGCATGCAAATACAGATGGCTGAAAGGGAAAGTGAAAGGGAAGTCGCTCAGGCATGTCCGACTCTTTGCGACCCCGTGGACTGTAGCCCACCAGGCTCCTCTGTCCATGGGATTCTCCAGGNAAAGACAATCTAGAGACTGGGAGAAAATATCTGCAAACAAGGCAACTGACATGGAGTTAATTTCCAAAGCATGCAAATACAGATGGCTGAAAGGGAAAGTGAAAGGGAAGTCGCTCAGGCATGTCCGACTCTTTGCGACCCCGTGGACTGTAGCCCACCAGGCTCCTCTGTCCATGGGATTCTCCAGGCAGGAATACTGGAGTGGGGTGCCATTTCCTTTTCCATGGAATCTTCCCAACCCAGGGATTGAACCTGGGTCTCCTGCATTGCAGGTATGCGCTTTAACCTCTGAGCCACAGATGGCTGAAAAGCACGCGAAAGATGCTCAACAGTGCTAATTATTAAAGAGGCACAAGTCAAAACTATAGTGAAGTATCATCTGAACAGCATTCAGTATAGTGATCATCAAATAGTTTACAAATAATAAATGCTGGAGAGGGTATGGAGAAAAAGAACATTCCTACATTGTTGGTAGGCACGTAAATTGGTGCAGCCACTGTGGAAAATAGTATGGAGGTACTTTAAAAAACTAAAAATGGTTTTAAATTTGATTCAGTCATATGATCACACGGACCCAGCAAATCCACTCATCTGCATAAACTTAGAAGAGGCAAGAAACTTAATCTGAAAAGATACATGCACACCCAAGTTCATAGTAGCACTATTTACAACAGCCAAGTCATGGAAGCAACTCAAGGGTCTAACGACAGGTGAATGGATAAAGAAGTTGTATTATATATATATAATACATAATATATATGTATATGTGTTGTTGTTGATGTTTAGTCATTAAGTGGTACTTGACTCTTTGTGACCCCATGGACTGTAGCCCACCAGGGGTCTGTAGCCCACTAGGACAGCCCCATCTGTCCATGGGATTTCCCAAGCAAGAATACTGGAGTGGGTTGCCATTTCCTCCTCCAGGGGATCTTTCTGACCCAGGAACTGAATCCACAACTTTTGTACTGGGGGCTTCCCAGGTGGCACTAGTGGTAAAAAACCAATGCAGGAGACATAAGAGATGTGGGTTCTGTCTCTGGATTGAGAAGATCCCCTAGAAGAGGGCATGGCAACCCATTCCAGCATTCTTGCCTGGGGAATCCCCACAGGGAGAGAGGAGCCCGGTGGGCTACCTTCTGCAAGGTCACAAAGAGTTGGACATGGCAGAAGGGACTTAGCACAAAGGTACTTTTGTATTGGCAGGTGGATTCTTTACCACTGAGCCTCCAGAGAAGCCTATGTATGTATGTATGTATTTACTAGAATAAGAGTCAGATTGGTATTAGACTGTGTATTCAAAAACAATGGAGCTATATTTTCACAATTATAAGGGAAATGTGATTTTGAACCTAGAATCCCTTACCAAGAAAAGCTAATAACTAAGAATCAGAGTAAACATAATTTCAAACATAAAACACGTATAGATCAAACTTTCATGACCACTTTCAAAGGAGGAAATATTAATGTACTGCATAAAAGGAACAGAATCCCAAAGAGGAAGATATAGATCCAAAGAAATAGCCTATTTAATTAAGGAAAACAATGTAAGTAAATTCCAAGTTGTCAGCTCTACAAAATCCTTAGAATACAACTGGACTATATTGAAAAGTTAAGTCAAAGGCTCTATGAAGACTAACTTGAAAAGGGTCACAGATTTTGTTCCAAACAAATTGTCTATTTAAGAACCTCTATGATATTAGCAATTAAAGGATAACATGTACTTTATTCAAGGAGAAAATGGTAAGGAAATGAGAAACTTCAGGGGATGAAAGTATATAAATTAGTTAAATATGAACTAGACTAATAAACCATGGGTTTTGAGATGATTATATATTATAAGTGATGATAACTTACTTGACTTGATGTTTGAAACCATCTCATTTGAAAGGCATGGACATAGCAAAATGAAATCACACTTTCTTTTCCATATGACATAGCTCAACAGCTTATAAGAAGGATATAATCCCAGTATAAATATAAAAATTTTTAAATTAACTTTTATAATACTATTATCAATCTATAGGGTCTATCCAGACTTAACTGTTACACTAGTGTTCTTCATAACCAAATAAAATCCTAAACTGTGGGTTGTATTTAGCTTTTACATCTTTGACCTGTCTCTTATACACATTAACAAATTGTCTATTTAAGAACCTCTATGATATTAGCAATTAAAGGATAACATGTACTTTATTCAAGGAGAAAATGGTAAGGAAATGAGAAACTTCAGGGGATGAAAGTATATAAATTAGTTAAATATGAACTAGACTAATAAACCATGGGTTTTGAGATGATTATATATTATAAGTGATGATAACTTACTTGACTTGATGTTTGAAACCATCTCATTTGAAAGGCATGGACATAGCAAAATGAAATCACACTTTCTTTTCCATATGACATAGCTCAACAGCTTATAAGAAGGATATAATCCCAGTATAAATATAAAAATTTTTAAATTAACTTTTATAATACTATTATCAATCTATAGGGTCTATCCAGACTTAACTGTTACACTAGTGTTCTTCATAACCAAATAAAATCCTAAACTGTGGGTTGTATTTAGCTTTTACATCTTTGACAATACCTTCACGTTAGTTTTAGTAATCACCTTGGTTCATTTTATACTTTGCCTCTTGGGTCCACTTCTGCTAGTGCATGAGCATCACACATATCCAGTTATGTTTGCTATTTACATGCCATCTATGACTCCTGCACCTTAGAGGTCATTAGAGAAATTTTACAATAACCAAAATGTTTCTTTAAGTANTAGCTTTTACATCTTTGACAATACCTTCACGTTAGTTTTAGTAATCACCTTGGTTCATTTTATACTTTGCCTCTTGGGTCCACTTCTGCTAGTGCATGAGCATCACACATATCCAGTTATGTTTGCTATTTACATGCCATCTATGACTCCTGCACCTTAGAGGTCATTAGAGAAATTTTACAATAACCAAAATGTTTCTTTAAGTACCACAGATTTTCTCAGAGAAGTCAGAATTAATTGTCTTTAAAATTCCCTATACTTTTAAGTCATCATCCATTGCAGAATTTCATGCCATAGAATTGTGCTTGTTTCAATATTTTTAAAATTGTCTTCTCAAAATCTAAGATGTATATCTGACTACACTCTGCAGCCTATTCTTTAAGTGCCATGTAGACTATAAGATGACAAAATTTCTTTGTCCTAAATTTCCCATTGTCTCTCTTTAGCAATCAATTCTGCCCTGTCCAAAAGAATCAGATCCATTCTAAATGTTTGATGAGTTTTTCCCTTTCACCTCTGTGAGACTGACTTTTTAAAAGTCAAGTCAAGAATCTTTCTTTTTTGTATTTGAATGAGACTTTCAGTAAATGTCCAGATGGTTGAAGCCTCATATAACTATTATAATTTGCATCTTAGCCAATGTGAGCTACATGCACAAAAAGTGGTTTCTACTCCCTCTATACAGCAGATTACTCTAATCTAATCTTTCATAATGGCATAACTTCTGTTTCATCCTCTATGCTTGTTTGAATTTTCATGGATTTCTGAGAATGTATATATTGTTTTGAGTTTGAGATTTTCTCTGTCTTCTGATATAACAGATGTTTCTTTTGAATAGGGCATAATTTTCCATTAGGGTATTCTTATCTTACCTCGCCAAGTTTTAGAGAATACTAAAAGAAGTCATTTGCTATTTTATTCTATAATTTCAGATTTGCACTACTTATCATTCATTCTTTACATTTCAGGAGTCTACAGTTTTCCAAGCTTAGTGCTAGGTAATATATATTTTAAGATATAAGTGGATACATTGTGAAAAAATGGTGTCAGGGTCAAATACTTCGGGAAACATCATCTACCATAACTTCTTAGCAATTCCCAAGCTGAATAAAAAGTGAACAGCCCAGAAAATACCACATTAAAAACAACAAAAAGCTAAAAACTTGCTTAATTTTGTAAATCTTAAATGTTAAGCATGCACCATTCAAGATACAGATAAAATGCAAATTACAGCATTTTTCTCCCCTTTAAAATTTATTCAATGAATTTAACCTTTTCCTGGTCCTAAGTGAAAACTTCAGCACGTCCACAAGCCATGTCTGTTAATTACTATTAAGTGATTATTAGAGTAACCCTAAAGTTGCTGTGCTCTGCTCAGTGACTCAGTCGTGTCAGACTCTTTAAAGTCCTGTGGTTTCTAGCCCACCAGGTTCCTCTGCCATGGAATTAACCAGGCAAGAGTAATGGAGTGGGTAGTCATTCCCTTCTCCAGAGGATCTTCCCAACCCTGGGACTGAAACTGCATCTCTTGCATCTCCTGCATGGCAGACAGATTTTTTTCCCACTAGTGCCACCTGGAAAGTCCAGCCAAAAGTTACTTTCAGTTAAAAACAAAATATCAATATATAACCAGATGGTCTATTCCAAGATGAATCAAACCAAAGAGCTTAATTTAACATATATCTTCTTCCTAACACCAAACCAAGTCTGTTTCAGACTGAAAGGAAAGATTATTTCCATCAACCTACAATTCTCCTACCTCTCCTTCCTAGGAGGTCCAGACTCCTCCAGGTATTTAGGGGTGGATGGAAGAGCGATAAGGGCTTAAGAAAGGACTTAATCAAAGGCCAGTTCCTGTTCCTTAAGACTGGCAGAAGTTTATAGCTCTTGATCTCATGAGCATTTTTGGGTGGTGGTGGTGGTGGTGACAATCTTTGCTAAATGTTTATCAGACCCACTAAATTCCAGGTGCTCACTTAAGGACATTTCCTGTTGTTTCTAGATATCCCATAATCACATCCATCTTCACTGCTGGGCTCCTTCTGCCCGCTCAAGTGGCTCTACCAGCCAGGACTCAAGACTACTCTACCCTGACCCTCTCTCCTACATGGTCACATCTGTCTACACGAAACTCTCAGGCACTCCCTACCCCCAATAAACTCTGATTGTACCAGTCAGTCCCAACACAGCCTCCTCTACCCTATCACCACAGGCCACTTTCATTTTCTCACAGGAGTCAGGATCCAATCTTCAGAGTCCCTAGATTTCAAGGAGCACATTCTAAGCTCTCTGAGAGTTTCATAAGAGCCCTCCTCCCTGGATTTGCCATAAGAAGGTAGCACAGCCCAGCACTCCCTCTTGGTGAGCGTAGGACTGCTGGAGGCACTGTGCTGCACACCAGCAGGGCTTCCCTGATGGCTCCGATGGTCAAAAGAATCTGCCTATAACGTGGGAGACCCAGGTGCCATCCCTGGGTCGGGAAGATGCCCTGGAGAAGGGAATGGCAACCCACTCCAGTACTCTTGCCTGATGAATCCCATGGACAGAGGAGCCTGGCGGGCTACAGTCCATGGAGTCACAAAGAGTTGGGCACAACTGAGCGTCGAGCACCTTCACTTTCAACAGGAAGTGAAATGACCTATATTCTGCGTCAACAACTGACGGTGGGAATGAGCGTGTTTTTCAGAGAAAGTAGAGCACCCTCTGGAATTGTGCAACACGGAAAACTTTGATGGGGAGAGGCTGTTGACACAGCAAACAGATATTGTCAAAGTTATACATTCAAAGTCCTCCCTCTTTACTAGTTGATATTCTTTCATTGTGTCAGAGAGTTCAAAGGTCACTGAACTTGTTTGTGGGCTTTTCCTTTGTAAATTCTGCATGTGGACATCTGTCTGCCTCATCTTCTAGCATCTGACATGTCATGTTTGCACCTTACTAAATAATAAGGAAACAAAGAAGCAGTTTTAATATCCTGTTACTCAAATATTCCCTAAAATTATTTGTTTACAGAAGATATTTTCCTCACAGAACACTGATTAATATTTCATGGAACGATGATGATCCATGTAACAGAGTTTGGATGACATGAATCTGTAGTCATCTGAGGTCAAATGTAATAAACCAAATAACTATAGTTTTTATTTGCCCAAGACACCTTTCCATCCCCTTCTTTTGATTACATAGGAGAATTTCACCCTCTTTCCCTGTCTCAGTGGCCTTTTATCAGAAAATAAGAATGGGAAAATAAACAAAGCAAAACATAAATCAAGCCCACATAAATATTTTGGATAGAATGAAAATGTTTTCCTGCATTTCTTAAGAGGAAGGAGTATTAATCTAGGGGTAAGAAACGAAGAGAATGTATCTGCAGAATAAAAAGGAGGCAAAGTCAAAGAGGACATTTCTGAGCTCCTGGAAATAGTTGAGTCTCATTAGACAATTATACCACCAAACCTGCTAGTTACATAAGAAAATACCATTTGTTACATAAGAAAATACCATTTGTTACATAAGAAAATCTCCATTTTTCCTGTAAGATATTTTGGAATAATTCTCTATCACTTATTGCTTTTTTTTTTTTAACCTGAACACTCTTAATATACTAGAAGCCCCTTCTCAGTTGTTTTTCCTAAGAAAATAGATCTCTCTTATATGTGTATGTGTGTGTGTGTCTTTTCCAACTTCGAATCCATAGGCATATCACAGGTCAGTATTAGCAGGTTTATCATTTTCTGTCACTCAGCCTCCTATTACGTATGATTCTTAATATAAAACCAGAGACCCTGCCAGATAATCCTGGTAAGCTAGTATAATGCCACATTTGACCCTAATATATCTTGCTCTTAACTGGATGTAATAATGAAATATCAAGGCAATATTAAATCATTTGGAAAACTCAAGAGCATAGGTTTTATTTTGCGGTGTCTATCAATTTCTGAGTGTAACTACACTAATGCTAATGACTTTTGGACCTGAGCTCATATTTGTAAATAATCAAGCACATTCGGTTCTAAAGGAATTATACACAGGTGATGGTTCCCACCAGTCCCTTCCTTTTTATGTGTTGATAGATTTGGCATGATTTGCTATTATCCACTATTATTCTTAGTGAATGATTTACATGCTCACTAAAATTAGAATATATATTTTAAATATGGGAGAATATGGACAGTTCACTTTAGAAACCTACTTGACATTAAAGGCGTCCTTGTATTAAGACACAACACGAGCAACCAAGGGAAATCAGAATGAAAATAAACATATTATGGATGTGAGAGTTGGACTGTGAAGAAGGCTGAGCACCGAAGAATTGATGCTTTTGAACTGTGGTGTTGGAGAAGACTCTTGAGAGTCCCTTGGACTGCAAGGAGATCCAACCA
>SJYX01021428.1:174503-218762 GCA_006410675.1 Oreotragus oreotragus | reverse complement strand
TCCAACCAGTCCATTCTGAAGGAGATCAACCCTGGGATTTCTTTGGAAGGAATGATGCTAAAGCTGAAACTCCAGTACTTTGGCCACCTCATGCAGAGTTGACTCATTGGAAAAGACTCTGATGCAGAGAGGGATTGGGGACAGGAGGAGAAGGGGACGACAGAGGATGAGAAGGCTGGATGGCATCACTGACTCAATGGCCGTGAGTCTGAGTGAACTCTGGGAGTTGTTGATGGACAGGAAGGCCTGGTGTGCTGTGATTCATGGGGTCACAAAGAGTCGGACACGACTGAGCAACTGAACTGAACTGAACTGATGGACTCACATTTTATTAAATCCTACCACTATGAAACATTATCATAGTTTATCTTACTCAAGTGAATATACTCTTAGGAGAAATACACATTGGTAATAAATTGGTGTTGTGTGTGTGTGTGCACACACATGCAAGAAGTATGTAACTTCTTTAAGAATTAAATGTGTTTTCAGAGGAAGTGTTATGTAAGAAAAGGTAAGCATATAGTATTATATTTCCTTTCCAAAATTCAACCACAACTCATCAAGCAATAACTATGATCAAACTAAGTTGGCACATAGTCAACGTAATCAAAAGAGAAAACAGAAAAAGGATTAAAGAGATACAGAAAGAGAATAATAATACAGTAAAGCTAAGCAAAGAATGGTATTGAATAATATCTTTGTCAGGTAGAGACTGACAGAGAAGCAACATCTCTCTCCAGCAAAACATAGTCACTAATCTTTTTCATTATACTTTTACAATCTTTGAGTCAGTCTGTTCAAAATTATTTTAAATGGATAGAAACCTGCTCAGTTGCATTTCATAGCTGTGAATGGTCACACTAGTTGTGTAGAGAGAATGGGTGGTTATTAACATCAACACAAGAACAATGAAGGATAAATTGAAAAATATATTTTCATTCTAATTTATGGGTTCTTCCCAAAGACTGAATTCAGTTCATTCTGAGGGTCTTAAATTGATCTCTCTTTCTTGGCAGAACAACAAATGATAGAGGCAAAAGAAAGTAGATGGAGTTTTCTTGAGAAAATTTGACTACACAATTATAAGTGATGGAAAAGTCATGTCTATCTCAAAGACTCATGCTTCCAGAGAACTCCAGAGCTAAGAAAATATATATTCACCAAATACCACTCCCTTAGTTTACAGATAGGACAATGAAGATCAGAAAGTTGAAGTGATTTGCTCAAAGTCATACAGGGGGATACTAACAGATATATAACTGAAATTTAGTTGTTAGGCTTTTTCTATAAAATTGTGAAGCTGCATTGTCTGTCAATTACTGGCATCAAATATCCTACCCTTCAATCTTCTCTGAAGTGCTAAACTCAGAATCTAAGGCTGGCAATGAAGCACATAAGAACATTTAATCCCATCTAATCAGTGTGCATCATGTGAAAGATCCACTCTCACTTTCCAAACAAAATTCTCAAATACGATAATCAAAATTAAGCTATTCCTAAAAATGAATTTGCTTTTGAAAAGTCTAATATCTTGCATAATTTTTGTAAAGGCACACTTAAGATGAATTTTTTTGCATGCAATAATTTCATAGAAAGAAAATGCATTAGATGTCATTTTTAAACAGGAAGCAACCATCAAACTGGTAAAAACCATTACAGAGGAATTTGCCTCATATCCACACTTAGCTTATGTTTATTCAACTACACAACCATAAAATAGAGTGTGAACAATGTAACTAAGTTGAGTTATATGAAATCAATATTTTTATAGTTTAAAAAACATCACATATTAGCAACTTTATATCACTGAGCCCACTTGCTTCTGAATGATCATGAAATGCAAGATAGTAACCCTGATCTTATTTCTTGCATGCTATGAGTATTTTGCTAAGCTAAATGTGACTCATATTAAATTACTTCCCCTTTTTTTATCATAGAAGTCTTAAATACAATTCACTGGCCTTGTATTTACATAAATTCATGTGCACTGTACTTTTTGAGAATGAGCAATTTAACAGCATTATTAAAGTTAATTTGAGGAATGAACATTTATCACATTTAAGTTTATAACTTTAAAATGTAAACCTGAATAGGATATGAATTCATTTATCTCTGGGGATATTAAAGTAAAAAGATTTACTTTGATCATTAAACATTCATATCTTTTACAACAAATATGGCATTTATTTTATTATATGTTAAGATATCAAAGACTACTACGTGAGAAGTTACCTAGCCTACCCCCCATATTATTTCAAGGATTCTAGAGGATAATTTAGGGTTCTTATGGTAGTTATCAGACTTCCCAGGTGGCTCACATGGTAAAGAATCTGCTTGGAATGCAGGAGACCTGAGTTCATTCACTGGGTTGGGAAAATCCCCTGGAGAAGGGCGTGGCTACCCATTATAGTATTATTGCCTGGAGAACTCCATGGACAGAGGAGTCTGGTGGGCTACAGCCCATGGAGTCACAAAAAGCAACACTTTCACTTTTTATGATGGTATCACTATAAGACCACATATCTTTAGCTTTAACCTGCTGCTCTTTCTACTACTTGTCACTACAGTTTACTTTCACCTCCAAAAAATGGATCCTTTATTCTTCAGTGTTTGATTTTATATTATATGAAGGCTATCTTCCAGCCTAAGAAGTGCCTGTCAATAGTTATGCACACTTCTGACTCTTCTGTACCTCAAATGCGGGAGCAAGAGAACCTAAATTGAGAAACCACAGAGGACCTTGAGAAATCAAGCCAGATTATTCCCACAGCCATTTACTACTCTTGGTTTACAGGACTTTGATGTCATGATCAGTTCTTTGTTCTAAGCACTGGCATCACTTGCCAGAAGAAACAGGACGAAGAATCTAACAACAACAGCTGAAGTCAGAAGGGCTGAAAGAAGACTGATGGATTGAGTGTCAAAACTTCCTGGTGGGTATCTTCCCCAGTATTTAACAGAATAAGTGATTTGCAAGCAGGGCAACCTGATTTTGAAATCCGAGCAGTTTCACCTTCCACTCTGGATCTTGACTGCTCAAAATTAAATCACAATAAAGATTAATGCAATGTGTTAAGTTGTCCCTGAGCTATCGGAATCAGATAAGAGGCGTGTGGCATTGTGGGGAGATCACATAAGATTGTGATAACTCAAACGCGCAATTTATCAAATGGCTCCTTCTGTTGGCACAAAGAGCTGAAGCATTTTCATGAGCTTGAGCTCAAGATCTGAGCAAGGGCGAGAAATAACTATTTTGCTTTGTGGATGAACAAAGATAAATGTGTTCTGAATTATGAAGAGGAAAAACGAAGTGTGATTAAGCTTAGATATTTCCAAAGTATTTTTCTTAAGAAACAAAGCCAACCCAAACATTTCAACTGTCCCAAACCTCGCCCCTCTATACCATATCCTCAGTCTCTGTAAAGGGAACAACAGCACTTTGCATTTATATAGCCACCGTATGTCCAAAAACTCAGTAATGTTATGAATAGAAATAGTTTAATTTATCCTTACAATGTATCTCTTACATGAATAAAGGGCTATTTTTCTTGTCTTTATTTTTTGTTTGTTTTAAGGCTAGAATAAGTCGAGTTCAGAACTATAAAGTCATGCAGACCATGTAGCTATAATAATTGAAAAGAATGGCCCTATTTCATCATTGGATTTCCATCCAAGCCAAGGATTGCAAAATTTTTTGGCTGAAAATATCAGAATAGAAGTTTAAAAATATTCTCCCTACCTGCAGGGCTGCCACTTGCTAACATGCAGCTTTTCTTACCAAGTCACTATGTCTATCTTGTAACACTCTCTTGGTTTGAAGAAATGCAAATCTGTATCAGTAATTAATTATATTGAATGTTCAGTGTGGTTAAGACAAGATTTTGAACCAAAATGAACGATGATCCCCAAGCTGGAAAAGGAACACTTAGTTATTAACTCATAAACCAAACATAAAAGCCACTTTGTATGAACAGTGTGTTCTCCAATAAGAGTCAAGTATAGAGAAGACATTTAATAATTAAACATTTCTATAAATATACATTATAATAGCCAAAAATGTTGTGAACTAGATTGGGGCTTCCCAACCTCTGGGCCTCAGACCCACACCTTCTGTCAGATCAGCAGTGGCATTAGACTGGAAACAAAAAGTACAATAAAAGTAATGTGCTTGAATCATTCTGAAACCATCTTCCCCAACCTAGGACTGTGGAAAAATTGCCCTCGATGAAACCACTCCCTGGAGCCAGAAATGTTGGGGGCCGCTGAGCTAGATGAAACTTGAGTATCTCCACAAGTGCAAATGGCTCAGGGCTATCCCCAGAAGAGCTGATGGTAGGAAATGGTGAAGGAATTCAGGAAATAGATCAGGAGCAGTAGGGTCTTGATCAGGGACTCAAAAGTACTTGGGCTAGGTGACAGAACTTTGGACAACTCTTAAGTTCAGTGAATATTTTTCAAACAGATTTTTCTCCCTAATAATTGAACTCTCAGTGGCATCAGAAGTAACAAGCTTCCCCTACAAAGGAAAACTCTTCTGAAAGTTTTACTCTGCAGAAACAGTGATTAATTGGATGTGGTCTAGACCTCTTGTGTATATAGCACATATTCTCTGATTCAGGAGTCTGTGTTCAGGTATCCAAGCATGTCTTAATTTTCTTTGTCTTTCTCTTCTATGATATTTATTTTTGGTTTCCACATTTTCTAATAAAGGGGAAAATCCTCAGTAGGAATTCTGAAAAATGTTGTTTTGTATAAATGAAAAAAGATAGCCCAACTTCAAGGCCTTACATAACACTGATAATGATCTACATGAAAAAATATATGTGTGTATATATATATATATATATATATGCTTTGAGTATATTTCAGAAGTCTGAAGCATGGAGAGAAGAGAAATATCCCAGTCAAAAAAAATTGCTGCAATTAAGTATCATGGCTGCCTATATTCAAGTGTCCTAGCAAGTATAAAAGGAGTGGTAGTAAATAGCACTTATGGACCTCCAACAGCATAGATGAAAATGAATTGAAAGAATGCCACTGAGTGTGTAGGAGTGTATATGTGTTTCTATATGTACTGCCATTATGTTTTGCCATTGAGTCCATTTCAAATAATGTTAGGATATGAACAGACTAAGAAAGTTCTGCTACATCAGCATCTATACTGAAGATAGTGATTCATAATCTGAAACTGTAATTCTTTAAAATATGTCATTACCCAAAGTCTTAGAGTATACAAGCAATTAGGCAGTTAAGTAAAAACAATGTGGTCACCTACCTGTTCATGGGTAGTGCCCAAAGACAGACTTTAATTAAAAGTTTCAATTTATTCAAATACACATTCATTCAATAGCTAAAAATATGTACTGAACATCTACTATGTGAGCTATTTTCTAGGTACCCAGAACACATCAGTACTTTCTCCAGGGGATCTTTCTGACACAGAGATCAAACCTCTGTTTCCTGCATCTCCTGCATTGGCAGGTGGATTCTTTACCACTGAGCCATCTGAGAATTAGAAAGCGTAAATTTGTTGATGGGAGATCAGAGAAGAGACTGAATAGAGTGATATTCTTTAGTAGGCAAGAAAGAATGAATCTCGTATAGCTAAGCTGATAAGCCTTCAATAGGGGTATGGGGTGGGCTCATCTATAGGAGCAGTAGGGGAGAGAGAACACACACACATAGATTCAGACAGGGAATTTGAGGTAGGAGCTTGTAGGATTTCTCTCATTACTTTCAATTTTCTTAGTGAACTGGGAGTTCAGTCACTGCCTAAATATATGTGGAAACCCGAGAGAGAAGATGTTTGGAATTGTCTCAAATTACAGTGAGACCGTGAATGACGTAAGTAATTGTATGATGGTGGGTGTGTTAAACATTCATTTGAAGTTACTAGCTATTAATTTCAGATTAAAACAATCAATTTGGTTCTAAATCTTTCTCCAGTCATAGTCAATTCCATTAATCCAAATGTATGCAGTAGGCAGCTGTATTTTTCCAGGACTGGGGTTTTTTCAAGTGTTTTTCAATAAAGTGAGAGGGAGACAGAGAAGAATGTGTCTAAGACAGAATGGTTTTAGCAATGGTAGATAAATTCAAGTTGGGTGAGAAGAGCTGAGAGCACATGAAGAGAAAGACAGGCAGTGTAAAGATATCAGAGTCACTGGACCTTGGGACCCCAGGGTCAAAGTGTTCAAGAAAATCCTAGAGAATTTTACACTTGAGGTTGTAGAAAGGTTCAGTAACTCGTAACGACAGAGTCTAGGTGTATACCCCAGGTAAGTGTGGAAGAAGCTTCCCTGTAGGTCGGGGAACTGAGAAGCGAGGGCACAGGAAGGATCTTATTTGTGAATTAGACAATCGCCAATAACTAAGGCAAGAGTAATTTTGGCGATTGAGACAGGAGTTAAAAATCTTCAGCGTGAGAAGGTCACTTTGGAGTAGAGGGGTGAATGATCCAACAAAGAGGGATTCACAGGTGGTCTTATCTGATGTGATGACTTGAGAGTCACACTACAGTGCTTCAGGAGAGAGAGGGAGGAGACGTGGACTGGAAGCAAGAGTGAACTAGGAGACCTAACCCAGCTCTAGGCCACATGGTAAGGAGGCTGGGAGGGAAAAACTTCACCACATAACGAAATTACAACACGTCCTTAGGGGAGCCAGGTTATTACCAGCAATAAAGCGACAGGGAAATCCTTTCTGAGATTAAAATAATATATAGAGAAAAAATAATAAAATAATATAGAGAGGATTTCGCTGATGATGAAAAGTGCACTATTTTGAAAATTGCAATCATATTTCATTTTCATTTGAAAATTGTAAACTTATACTTCACTTTTATATTGGTACCTTGTTGTTCCATTTTTGGTATTTATGCTTTTGCTTTGGTATAAAGTTAATTTTGTTTGGGGAAAATCGACTTTTTTTTTTTTTTTTGCATCTTCCACAGTTGTTGCCCAGCAAAATGTTTCCTTATAAGCTTAAAGTTAACAATCTTTAAAAAATCCAATTTTCTATCATTTTGATAGGAAAATAAAACCCCTAATACACTGAAAAGGTTTTAAAGACACTTTCCAGTGAAATCCTAGTGGCAAACATTACAGACTATAGAGAAGAGAACCAGAAAATGATTCTGGGAGTGTCCATTCAGACAGGATGAGGCAAGAAGCCGAGGATACAAAAGTCTTTGCACTTTTTTCTTTAGTTTTCTTTACCCTCTCTATTTCTTTCCTTGAGTTTGTCTCTTGTTCCTTGTATTTCTCCCTACTTTTCCACTTAATTTCTGTCTTTCTTTCCTCAACCTCTCAATCTTTGTCCCCCTTTGTTTCTACTTTTTTCTCCTTTTCCAAAATTCTTTCAAATAGAAAGTAGTCCAGCACGATGTTATTCTCCACCATCTTCCTTATTTTACCCTTCCTATCAGCTTTGCAGGACATTTGTTATCTCATCTGAGATTCCAGCAATGCACATTCATTTGTACTTACAGAAAAACATTGTTCACTGCCCCTAGCATTTGTTGGCAAAGGTCTCTCATTAATAATTCTGACTCTACTTGGTACCAACAAGTTGGTACACAGTGTGCAGTGACATTTCAGATATATTTACAGAATTTAGAGCAATTGCAAAAATGAAAACAGTTCTCCTCTATCCATTTTATTTATTTCTTAAGTTAGAACCAAACTGAAACTGATGATGAGTCACTGAAAAGTTTGCGTATTTTTATTTTCTTTTAGTGAATAAAAATATTAATACAAATAAAGCAAATATATTTAGAAAAGTCTTTGGAATAGTTTAAGTATCTTATTGTTCTCATTTTTCAAAAATATTTAATTTTTGAAAATATGAATAAAATCACAAATATTAAAATATCTCATAATTACTCAAAAATATGTCCTGTAATAAATCTGACATGATACATGCATAGATGGTATTTTTGAGATCCTGGTGGTTAATTACCAGTCCTCATGAGACTGATTGTGTCATTATGAAATCTGATATGTCACTTGCTAGTTACATATTTTTGGATGAAGTATTAACATCTCTTTTTCTAACATAAAATAAGGACAACAGTACTCTCCTCATAAACTTGTTGGGAGGATTCAATAATACACACATAGCACTGAAAACTGTGTTTGACTAATAAGCAATAATGACTCAATAAAGTTTGCCATTAATGTTGCATAATACTTTCATGTGTTTAATGATTATAGATGACCAATAAAAGGAGAGATTTCACAGTATTATCTATGATATTTCCCCCACTCTCTTTTTTTAGTGGATAAGCTTTGATAAAGATAAACTGATAAATGATCAGTTAAGTAAATGAAATAAAGCTATGTCAACTTGTATGACTTGTCAGGTTATGATAGGCACTTAAAAGCAAAGGATGAATGAACTGAATAAACTAAAATGAAATATCTTCTATCTCTAAAAGAACCATTTATTTGTATTTGTATTAATGCTTAGAAATGCTTTCTCTTGTTCAGTCAAAATATAGAAAGTATGTTATGTGCTTTTCATTACAAACAGATACACTTCTATTTTTAAGTATGTTAAAATAATTAAGATACATTATATTATAAAACTTTCAAATTTTGTAAATAAACATTATAATGCCAAAATTTAAAGTATGGGTCAATTAAAATTAAAATTATTTTATAAATTTCAACTTACAACTATATATGAATAATATCTTAATCAGTGTATTGAAGAGTGACTTTTAAAATGACATTCCTTGTTCTTTTTTTCACATATTATATAAAACATGTGTGTGATGTCACTTTCATGGTTATGTTTTCAAAACAAAAATCAAGATATACTATCTGATAAATCTAATTATACCTTTTACAGTGAATTGAAATAAAGACTATAGAGAAAGATCAGCATATATGATAACTTGATTCCAGTCTTCCCTCTTGACAAAATATATGAGTCCAATTTTTGTTGATAAACCCCAGTATATAAACAAAAACATGACAGGCAGGTATAATATGCAAATAATGTTTCTTAGAATCTACAGAATTTGATTTAGCACTTTTTTTTCCCTCCATAATAAGTACTGCTTAATACTTAATGAACTCAACTCCAGATAAGGTCTTCTATCCAGTTGTCATCTTCCTACTTGGCCAATTATGAATTCTCAAAGTACAAAGATTTTACAACTAACAAATTAATTTTAACTTAATTAACTTTATGAACTACTTAATTCTTAAAAAAATAAATAGCAATTTGATTGCAAATTAGAGAAGAAAACTGAGATTCTTGGGATTAGATCATTTGTCCATGATTGTAAGTGCTGAATTTGAACCCCAGAATCCTAGTTATCAAACATTCTGGTCTACTGCTATTCCAGCTTGGCTATGAACTGTTTGACTATAAAATGAGCAGAGATGGAAAAATAAAATAACTGGGTCTCACACATTCTGTTTCTGAGGATTATCTGATTATATTAGGAAAGAATAGACCTTAGCTTCTTAGAGTACTAGTTAATTCTGTCATTAAACATATTTTTTTTTTTTTCAAAAGTAATGCTGTGTCACTGGGCCCTAATGATGACTTTTAATTTTAACCCATTCCACTTTATAGCCAGAATAATCAGTTGATTTTAATGAGTTTATAAAAAATGTAAAGATTACAAAATATCATTAACTGCCAGTCGCCACTTTTTCTGATCTCATTCCCCAATCTCTCTCTCCCTCTCTCTTTTCCCTCCCTCACTCTATCCATCCCCTTCCCTCTCTCTGTTCACTAGAAACCTGTATCACCTTATACTCTCAAGAGTGACACTCCCCACTTTAGAGATGAAATCCTTTACTTTCTTATCCTTTTTAAATTAAACTTTTCTGATTAGCTCTTTAGATTTTTACAATTCTTTACTCACAAATTTATCTTTTCCAGACCATTTAAGGAGGAGAAAAGACAGTTGAAAGTTGAAATTAGAGTACACATACACACATTGACATACATTTCCCCTGCTACAATATTTGATAGTTTCTTCCTAAGAGGAGATTTTGTAAAATCTTCGATTTAATTATCTGTCCCTTCTCACATTAGTAAGTTGGTTAAGTCAAGAAGCTCGGGGGGAAAAGAAAGGAGAAAATAAAATGTGGGTGTTTTGCCAAATAATAATAACAATAATCTCATAGTTTCAAAATTTCTTCTCTTGTGGACTTATGTTTATAGCTGTCTTTGAAGAAGTGACTCAGAAAAAAATAAAGGAGAGAACTGATGAATTAATAATACATGGTAAAGAATAAATCATGCAAGTTGCAAAGCAAAAACTAAACAAAGGACTGATAGTTAAATTGTTTATGATAATAATCATAATAACCACACTACAAATTTTAAAAACTCTGATTTTGAGGAGAGATTTATTCTATTATAAATGGCTCTTTAATTGCCCCTAATTATAACTACTTTCATAACTTGGATTAGAGAGTGAGACTGTTCACAACAGAATGTCTCATATTTTTACTACCTTTCTGCATTTCAAAAAATATTAAAATTTACATTTTCCCTATAATAGTTAATTTGACTATCCATGACACAAACTAAAGCTACGATCATAAATAAAAATAAAGAAGGCAATGAATGTGATGTAAAGATTTGGGACATTTCTGTTAAGAGTTGCCACTTATTGTTTAAAATGCAAGGTGAAAAGACAGCCTTCTGAATGGGAGAAAATAATAGCAAATGAAACAACTGACAAACAACTACTCTCAAAAATATACAAGCAACTCCTGCAGCTCAATTCCAGAAAAATAAATGACCCAATCAAAAAATGAGCCAAAGAACTAAATAGACATTTCTCCAAAGAAGACATATGGATGGCTAAAAAACACATGAAAAGATGCTCAACATCACTCATTATCAGAGAAATGCAAATCAAAACCACAATGAGGTACCATTTCACACCAGTCAGAATGGCTGCGATCCAAAAGTCTACAAGCAATACATGCTGGAGAGGGTGTGGAGAAAAGGGAATCCTCTTACACTGTCTGAGGGAATGCAAACTAGTACAGCCACTATGGAGAACGGTGTGGAGATTCCTTAAAAATTGCAAATAGAACTGCCTTATGACCCAGCAATACTACTGCTGGGCATACGCACTGAGGAAACCAGAATTGAAAGAGACACGTGTACCCCAATGTTCATTGCAGCACTATTTATAATAGCCAGGACATGGAAACAACCTAGATGTCCATCAGCGGATGAATGGATAAGAAAGCTGTGGTATATATACACAATGGAGTATTACTCAGCCATTAAAAAGAATACATTTGAATCAGTTCTAATAAGATGGATGAAACTGGAACCAATTATACAGAGTGAAGTAAGCCAGAAAGAAAAACACCAATACAGTATACTAACACATATATATGTAGAACATGGAAGCAACCTAGATGTCCATCAGCAGACGAATGGATAAGAAAGCTGTGGTACATATACACATATACACATATACTCACTTTTCACTTTCATGCATTGGAGAAGGAAATGGCAACCCACTCCAACGTTCTTGACTGGAGAATCCCAGGGATGGCGGAGCCTGGTGGGCTGCTGTCTATGGGGTCGCATAGAGTCGGACATGACTGAAGTGACTTAGCAGCAATACAAATAAATGAATAAAGATAAAATAAAACCATGTTCTTAAAGGACCCAGAATTTATACCCCTCACTGGGGTATCTCCCCTACCCCAGGAGACAGCAGGTTCCAGGCATGGTGACACTGTTCCCCTTAGCTGTGTTGGGGCTGGAAGCACCAGGGAAACAGGTCAGCTAAGTGGAATCAGCAGGTACAACATTACGTGCTCATCTCATAGGGAGCCTGCCCTCTGTTTGTTCAAAATGATCAAATTCACAGTCAGAAGAAACAAATACTTCAGTTTTCCACTTTTCAAGTCTTCATAATCTAAGTACATTAAACTCTGATGGTAATCCTGTCTGTACATGCCTACAGCCTAAGAGAAAGAGCCCAGGTTTTGAATCAGGCAGATCTGGACTTGGACTTCCACCTTGATCAAGTGACATCAGGCCAGTACTCTATCTACATTTTCTCATTTGTAGAAACACAGCAACACCTTCTGCACAAGGTAGTTATGAGCAATAAGAACAGTGCAGGTAAAGGTCCAATGTGTGCTGTAGACTAGAAAACAAACAAGTGATGTGCTTTATTTTTTACCACTATAGATTTAATATTAATTATTATTAATAATAGGAGTAATAAGTCCTGCCCACTATAAGTGGTTGGTTTTTTTGTTTTTTGTTTTTTTTTTTTGCCTACAAGATAAGACTTCCTAACAAGCTAATTCATTGTTTGCAAAAAAAATGATAATAAATAATAATGTGAGTTCCTCAGTCATGTCTTACTCTTGTGGCCCCATAGACTGCAGCCTGCCAGGCTCCTCTGTCCGTGGGATTCTCCTATAGGGCCAGGTATGTAACCTTTCTGCCACGCCCTGTAATGGCGTTTGTGTTACCTGTTGAAATCTTATTAGTTGGAATGTTAATTCTGTAAAGCACAGTATAACATAACTCTTACTTTTTTCGTAAAGAAATACCAGGTTCACTTGCAAAATGGTGATAGTGCAACTTGGTGGATGTAAATCATTAGCCACATTGGATTAAAGATTTTACTAATATTTCATAATATTTGGAGAATGATTCTCAGTGACTGCCTCTTACTACTATATATCAAATTCGACTAATAATGCCAACAGTTAAATATCAACCTTGTCAAGAAATACAAATGAAATGACTTGGAGACAACAGGGAACTGTCAGGACATTAAAGTGCTGTTTCTGCTACTAAAATGGGTAGATTGATGTCACACCAGCTCCTTTGTTTCCCCTCTCTTCACGAATGGGCCCTTTCTTCCCTGTCACATTCACCAATGCCTAGTGTTCCCTTGGCTTTCAGCTACAGCCCTCTTGATGGGAAACGTCAAAGCTAGGAGGCATGCAAGGCAGTCTTTATCTTCTCTTGAAATCTCAGTGCTGAAAAAGGATTCTTCTAGTGTTTGCTTGTTAGAGTGCTCGTAAAAAGATGTGCTGTCTCAGCAACTTGTAGGCTAGTCAGAAGGTGGTATAAAACCATCAGTTATCACGTGGTAACATCCTTTTATTAACCACTGAAATATATCAAGATGTTTCATGACAACCGACAATGCCAGGTGCTATTATTGGTCTAATGGTTTATACATTTGCACTTTCTTCCACTGAGCTCTTTCTTCATGCTTATTTTCCTTTTGTTTAAAACATTTTTAAAGTGTGTGGGAGCATCCTAACTTTTCAACATCTATTTTAATATCACATATTTATGGGCACTCAGTCAGCTTTTCCGGCTTCTTGCATGCTATTTCCTAAAGTGCAGGCATTTCCCAAGTCACGAGCACCTGATGTGCAAACATCCCATCCTTGCACTGTTGACTGTGGAGCTCTTCTCTCTTGCCCTTCAAATAGTGACCCTCTCATCCCCAGCCTGCTTCTGGAAGTAACTTTCTTTAGAGGATGCTGTTTTCTCATAGCTGGTACATGGAATAATCTTGCTAAGTTCACAGTTATTTTGGCTTATTTTTTCCTTCAGTACATTTCAGATCAGTCAACACCACCCTGGGCTTTTTATCCCCCTTCTTTTGCAGCCATATATTCATTTTAACACATCTTTCCTCTTGTCCTGTAATTCTTGCCTAGGTCCTTCTTGTAAAGTCTCTTTCTTCTGGTTTCTTTCCTCGCAATTGTGAGGCCTCAAATGATTCTAATGAAAACTGAAGGTGAGTGAGCACATCACCTTAAGGAAATACACAGATTTCATTTAAAAAAAAAGAAAATCAGAATTTATGTACAAAACCTTGAAAGTCCTAGAAACTATCTTTAAATTTCTTCTAGAATTAAAAAAAAAAAGCTCCGCATCTATTCTCTCTAAATAAACCCAATTTCCCCCAAGATCAAGGATATAATTATCTTTGTTTCATCCAATTCTGTGTTAATTGCTTGCCCTATTTTGCTCTAATTGTCATCAAAGGTATAGTCTTTAGGTAAACATCGGCTTCTCAGGCTTGTGTGGAGACCAAAGCATTCCTTAAAATGAAAGATAAAGAATAACAAAAAAAGAATAATGGCAGTTTATAAGAGACAACAGTTTACCATTAAGTTTTACACACTTAATCTCATGTCATTTCCCTCAAAACTCTATGAGACAGAAAGGACAGGAGTGTCTTATTCATCTCAGAAGTAAAGAAACAGAGTCCAGGAAGTTACGTTGTTTCCTGTACATGGCTAGTGAGGCTCAACAGAGACTGGAACTGAGGGGCTTTGCAGGTTAGAAACATGGAGACAAGAGTGGAAAATCTATCTTAAATATTTATCATTTGTTTTGACTTTAGTCAAAATTAATTGAGCTTTGCCAAGGACTATGAAAATCCGTATTCCTGATAATTAATTTAGAAGAGCTTCACAAAAGCTCTTCAAGACATACTTAAATTGCTTCTGATAATATTTGAAATTCCATAGGTTGAACAGACCTCCAAGGTTTAAGACGTATCTCAAATGTAGAACCTGAAAGATCTGAGATAAATTTAGAACCCTAGAGACTGGGACATCCCCACAAAGCACTACTTTCATGTCTGGAAAAGAAAAGCTATTTTTGGAATATAAATGGTAAGAAATCAAACATGATGGAGAACCCTCTTTACTAAATGTTAAATATTCAGGTCCTCTTGATGACCCTCTTAATTCACAGTTAGACTTAAATGGCTAATATCTTTTTAGTAAGAGCAATAATAAACTACAAGCATGGTTCCAGGTGAATTAAAAAATACACTTTTTGTAAAGTACTAAGACCTTTTGATAATCAGGAAAAAATTTCAGACAGAGGGGAAAAATGACATCCTTTGTGAATTTCTCCTAGTGTCTGTTCAGTCTCCTTGATGAATTCCATTATCACAAAAATGACCTTTCCAGCTCATATCTCTTTTGAAGCTAATGCAATTCTTCTCCATTCTGTTATAATGAAAGTATTACATGGATAACTATCCAGCATTATCTTCCAGAAGGAGAACTAATTTGGGAAAGAAATGAAGTACTTGAATATAATATCAGATCTCTCTCATTTTTTTCCCCATCCTTGTAGAGACCTGGTGGGTAGAGCTAAGCAAGTTCACGTACAAGGTAAATACCCTGAGCTCCCTAGCTAATGCAGAAGTAATTTTTATTACCAGATTTGTGAACAGTGGTATGAATGCTTAAAGAACAGAGCCTCAGATAAATTCAGAGGCATAAGTTGGTGAACATGCTGCAGACACCTTTCTGTTGAATTTCCTTTTTGGAGCTGTATAAATGAAAAATATGAAGATTCACACACACTTCCTGGATATGTTGCAGGTTTCAAATGTATACTGCCTGTCTCTCCCTGTGAGAAGCATCAACATGGGCTGGAGAGAGCATAAACACTAATTATGTACTCTTGTTAACTGTGTATTTCTTTGAAGTGGTAGCAAAATGCAAGCCAGCATATGGTGAAATGGGCTGGGAAAAAGGATGGGAAACTTCCTCAATAGGCTCATACATGTAGAAAGGTCAAGTTTGTGGTGCTTTCCCTCAAGAAACTGATCCTGATTTCCAGTTCTTTCTGAAGACCTCATGTCTCTAAGAAATATAACTTATGGTGGTATACTGACAAGTTAGGATATAGCACACAGATCCAAATCAGGTTGCATATGCCTAGCCAGGTCACACGGTTTGAGGTCAGGGCTGTCAAACTTTGCAGGGAGCCAATGAAAGAAATATATAAATCCCTGCCTGTTTCCAATGATAATAAACGTCTTAGTGTAATTCCTCATAAGAGGTAAAACACTGTGTAAAAATGCCTTTACTATTACATTCCCTATGAGACAATTAGCTGGCAGAGATTTTTAATTGCCATGTTGTGGATGTGGAAACTGAGGCTCAGAAATGCTAAGTAGTTTGCCTAGGTCATATGTGTGGGCTACCACACTCTGAATGAAAAAATTGGAAAGTAGAAGGCAACAGGTTAGAACAAGGAGACAATTTAGCTCTTGAAACCTGTGTTCATTCTGCCGTTAATGACTTTGAAGGTTAATATCCCAATTTGCTGAATTTAGCTATTAATTAACTTCATAACATTAAAAATGAGTTCTTCAGTATTTTCAAACACTAGCTTAACATAAGTAAATAGAAAGTGAAAGCTTCATTTTTGTTTTATATAACTGTCAAAATAGCATGGGTGTCTCAGAGATTTCTTTCCCAATCTGTTATCGTCATGTTAACGTTCTGGGGTTATGCTGCTTTATTATGACCCAGTGAAGAAGAGGATTAGTGGAATGGTAAATATTTATTTCTCAATTTGTTATTTCCTTTTTAATGCAATTCTGAATATAATTTTATTTTCTTTCTGCAAATCCTTCCACACTTTCCATTATGCTGGAGGTGGAATATGGTGATATTAGACTCTATGAGTACATTTCACATCCCTTTCAAAGTGGCTTATTTCCTTCACTGGGATGCCACAGGCTTGGGGTTTGTAGATCAGAGCCCAACTTTTAACTCAGTCCTCTGGTTCCTAATAATACACTTTTCATCTATACCGTCCTTGACACCACACAGACATCCCATGTTGAAACCTTTTTCAGAGTCTTGACCTGTCTGCTAGACTAAACAGAGACAAGGAAACAGGTAGTGACAGGAGTGAAACATAGTTTGGGGATCTTGGGAGGAAAAAAGAAAGTAAAAAAATAATTTTTTTTTGATGTACAACATAGTCACCCAAGCTGGTGATGTCTCATCAGAACCTCTCAATGTTTGGAAGTTTTCCCAAGACTTGCCCTAGTGAGACAGCAAAGACTTATTAGATCACTGTGTCTGTTTCCCCACCTGGGCAGGAAAGAGTCATCCATACGGGGAACATATGGCGTGGTCTTAGATTAGCAACAAAGAATGTCAGTTGGCAGACAGATGGAGGAGAAGCAGAGGGCTGTGTGTGCTTTGCTAGCCTGGATCTCAAAAGGAATTTTAAAAATCATATCCACTTAGTTCAAACACTGACCAGCCTATGCAAAGAAGCGGAGCTAACCTTTACTGGACATACATTCCGATCTAAGAACGGTACTTTACAGGTCTTTTCTAATCCTCATCTCAGTTGTTCTATTGTCCCCATTTAACAGATGATGAAAGTGAGGTTTACAAGTGTGGGTTCACTTGGCACAAAAGTCACGTATCTAGGCAAGTGGCAAAGTCCAAGAGTCCCACCCAGGAGTCTGACTGGAAAGTTACGGCTTTCCAGAGGCAGTAAATCAAAGAACGTAAAACTGACTTTATAGACTGAAACTTTCCAATCACTTCTGCAGTTTTTAAAACAAGGGTAAAAGGCATGCCCCTTTTCCTTTCAGCTGTAAAAATCAGTGCATTTGCTTGCTATACTGCATAGTTTAATGGTATTGGGGATACAGAAGTGGACCCTGGGAAATAGAAAGAAGAAAGTGGATATGCAAATATGAAATAAAGTTACGGCTTTCCAGAGGCAGTAAATCAAAGAACGTAAAACTGACTTTATAGACTGAAACTTTCCAATCACTTCTGCAGTTTCTAAAACAAGGGTAAAAGGCATGCCCCTTTTCCTTTCAGCTGTAAAAATCAGTGCATTTGCTTGCTATACTGCATAGTTTAATGGTATTGGGGATACAGAAGTGGACCCTGGGAAATAGAAAGAAGAAAGTGGATATGCAAATATGAAATGAAAGTCACTCAGTCGTGTCTGACTCTTTGTGACCCCTTGGACTATACAGTCCATGGAATTCTCCAGGCCAGAATACTGGAGTGGGTAGCCTTTCCCTTCTCCAGGGGATCTTCCCAACCCAGGGATCGAACCCAGGTTTCCCACATTGCAGGCGGATTCTTTACCACCTGAGCAAATAGGATGGGTATAAATACTGAATGATAAATATTTGCAGCCCTCCCCCTTTCAGCACACTCCCGAAGGAAGGGCGAGACTTACTTGTTGGTTCAGATTGAAAATGCTCCTTTGTTGACAGAATCTGAGCGCTGGTACCAGGGCTGGTGACCTTCCCTAAAGTGAAGGAAATGAAAGTGGAATATTTGGCTATATCGGGGAGGAAGTGGGGATTAGGGGGAGCACAGTTGTGAATGCTTTGTTTCTCTTTTTTTCTTCTGCACTTCTACGAACATGGTGTTTTTGATTTTATTATATCTGCTCATATATTATTTAACTTCTGTTCATGAGTCACAGCTTTAGCCGTGAAGTTGTTAGAGGGAGAATTTGGGAGTTAGGGGAGAGCAGGAAGAGTCTGAGCTCTGGGGTGGGATGTGTAGGAGAGGGCGAGTTCAGTGCAAAAAGAAGGCAATAAAAACTTCACTGGGGTCATGAACTGGAAACCATTTGAAGAGACTCGAGGAAAAACCTGAGTTTAAATCTACCATTTAAATCTCTATGTCATCTGTTTTTGTTCCATTTCCTTTCATTCCTTGCCTTTTCTTGCTATAATCGAGTGTTTTTTCCCCTCCTTATTTCATTTTCTGCTTCTATGAGGATTCTTTTATTCATTCTGTTGCTTTAGTGATTACCTCTGACCTCACCACAGGCATCCTTAAGCTGTTAGAATCCACCTTAAAGAATACATATATATTTAACTTTCCGGTGCTCAGTTGCTAAGTCATGTCCTACTCTTTGTGACCCCGTGGACTGTAGTCTGCCAGGCTCCTCTGTCCATGGAATTCCCAGGCAAGAATAAAGGATTGGGTTGCCATTTCCTCCTCCAGGGGATCTTCCCGACCCAGGGATCAAAGCTGCATCTCCTGCATTGGCAGGTGGGTTCTTTACCACCTGGGAAGCCTTCTAGACATGTAGAGGACCTAGAATGTTTTAACTGTTTCTTATTCTTCCCACAACTGCCTTTTGTATACTATTGTTGAATATTTTAATTGTCTCTATATTATAAACTTCACACGATAATGTTATTGCTTTAAACAGTCAAGATTTCATTTAGATTTAGTCACACATTTACCCTTTTTGATGNTAACTGTTTCTTATTCTTCCCACAACTGCCTTTTGTATACTATTGTTGAATATTTTAATTGTCTCTATATTATAAACTTCACACGATAATGTTATTGCTTTAAACAGTCAAGATTTCATTTAGATTTACTCACACATTTACCCTTTTTGATAACCTTCTTTCCTGGCTGCATTTCCTGAGCTTTAATCTGGTATCACTTGTTTTTATCCTAAAGAACTTCCTTTTGTATCTGTCTCAGACAATGTCTCCCAGAGTGCATTCTGTGAGCTTTGGTTTGGGAGAGAATGACTTAAGTTCACCTCTCTTTCTTTAAAATAATTTTTGAAAAACAAACCACTTAATTGGTGTATAATTAGCATGTAAAAAGCTGTTCATATTTAATGTATACAATTCAACGAGTGTGGGATAAGTTTATACTCATGAACCCATTACCGTCATCAAAGCCATAAACTTATCCATTACCTCCTGAAGTTTCCTCCCACTTCCTTTATTAAAATTTTTGGTAAAAATGCTTAATGCTTAAAGATCTCCTCTCTTAGCAAATTTTTGTTATGTAATACAATGCTATTTTAGCTATTGGTACTATGCTATTACAATTCAACGAGTGTGGGATAAGTTTATACTCATGAACCCATTACCGTCATCAAAGCCATAAACTTATCCATTACCTCCTGAAGTTTCCTCCCACTTCCTTTATTAAAATTTTTGGTAAAAATGCTTAATGCTTAAAGATCTCCTCTCTTAGCAAATTTTTGTTATGTAATACAATGCTATTTTAGCTATAGGTACTATGCTATGGCCCCATGGACTGAGGAACCTGGTGGGCTGCAGTCCACAGGTTCCCAGGGAGTCAGACACGACTGAAGCGACTTAGCATGCACTATGCTCTGTAGTAGATTTCTAGAACTTGTTTATCTTGCGTAACTAAATGTTACACATTTTGACAATCATCTTCCCTTTTCCTCCTTCCTCAGCTCCTGGCAAGCCACCATTCTACTATTTTCTTTATGAATTTGACTATTTTAGGTGCCACATGTAAGTGAGACCATACAATATGTGTATTTCTAGGTCTGGCTTATTTCACTTAATATGATGCTCTCCAGCTTCGGCCATATCATTGAAAATGACAAGGTTTCCTTTTTTAAGACTGAATAATGTTCCACTGTGGAGCTTCCCTGGTGGATCAGACAGTAGAGAATCTGGCTGCAATGCGGGAGATCTGGGTTTGATATGTCATATCTTAATTTCCTGTCATCAACTAATGAACATTTAAGCTATTTCCATATCTTAGCTATTGTGAATAATGTTAGAAATGGGAGTGTAAGTATCTCTTTGAGATTCTGACTCAATTCTTAGGATAAATCCCCAAAGTGGGACAAGGAAATCCTGGAATTTTAGAGCATCTGAGGGCACTGTCAATCATAAATATCTGCAATGTACAGCTGCAACGACTTCTTTGAAAAATGGACTTGGAGGTTAAAGGTAAAAGACCAATCCTTGCTCTGTATTTACTAATTGTTTGATTTTTAGAAAGTAATTTAACTCTTCCAGGCACAGTTTTCTCACCTATAGTATGAATTAGATTGGATCAAAAACATTTTGAGGCCCCTTTGGGTAGAAAGGACTTGAGCTATTACTTAAATCTGTTTATAGGTAAATATTAGCTTCATCTATGTGTTTCAACCGAGGTGCTATTTCTACCATCATCTGTACTCAGGCTTTTGGTAAACGTCCCCTACATCAAGATGTCCCCAACATCAAAAAAAGTGTTTTTCAGTTTATTATGTAGAGGTTTTCAGATTCTGTAAGAAAAAACCTTGAATTTCCATTTTCTGTCTCTAAAACTTCTTCATTTTTTTCTCCTACTTGCTCTTTCAATTCTCCTTAGGGAAAAATGTTTCTTTCCTTTTTTTTTTTTTTCTCTTTTAGGAGAATTTCTCATTTCTGCTGTTTCCCACACATTTTCTAGAAAGTTTTTAAAGTACTTAAGTGTTGAGTGCATTTAAGGTCTTTCTAAACATTTTCGTGTTAAGGACTCTCTCCTTTGCCATTAAAATGAACAAGGAGAAAGGCGCTCTGGAAAAGAGTGTGTGCTCTCCTGTGTTTAGACACCTACACGGGTACTAGGTGTGTTACCAGAAGTTCATCTGTTCTTGATGCTGCTTGTCTTCAAGTGAAACTAAGAGAAGTAACGATGATGAAGACAAACTGACATTTGATGGCATCTTTTAAGTTTTAGGATGCAGTTGTGTCTAAAGACAAGCTACACTCACCTTTCCAATTATGTAAATGAACCTATGTGGCAGACTGCTTTTAAACCAGCCTTTAATAATTAAATTTTAGTAATCCGACTTCAGAAAGCTGTAAAATCTGTCTGCCTGCTATCCATGACTGTTCCATCCCTTCCTCTTGAGGTTAGGTAATGACTTGCTTCTAATAAATAAAATAAGGCACAGGGGTGGGATGTCAATTGCATGGTTAGATTTCTAAAGATTGTGACTTCTGCCTTACTGGCACACTCGATTGCCCTACCGTTTGAATACTTTGAAGAAGCACACTGCCACATGCGTGAGGTCAAACGGTAATGAAGGTGAAAGAAGAAAGTGAAAAAGCTGGCTTCAAACTCAACATTCAGAAAACTAAGATCATGACATCCAGTCCCATCACTTCATGGCAAATAGATGGGGAAGCAATGGAGGCAGTGACAGACTTTATTTTCTTGGACTCCAAAGTCGCTGCAGATGGTGACTGCGGCCATGAGATTAAAAGATGCTTGCTCCTTGGAAGAAAAGCTATGACAAACATAGACAGCATATTAAAAAACAGAAACATTACTTTACTGACAAAGGTCCATCTAGTCAAAGCTGTTTTTCCAGTCGTGATATACAGATGTGCGAGTTGGACCATAAATAAGGCTGAGAGCCAAAGAGTTGATGCTTTTGAACTGTGCTGTTGGAGAAGACTCTTGAGAGTCCCTTGGACTGCAAGGAGATCAAGCCAGTCAATCCTAAAGGAAACAACCCTGAATATTCATTGGAAGGACTGACGCTAAAGCTGAAGCTCCAGTACTTTGGCCACCTGATGCAAAGAGTGAACTCACTGGAAAAGACCTGGATTCTGTTCACCTGAAACTATCACAACATTATATGTTAATTGGCTATACCCATATACGTGGATTCCCAAGTAGCACGGTGGTAAAAAATCTGCTTGCCAATACAGGAGATACAAGAGACATGGGTTTGATCCCTGGGCTGGGAAGAGTTCCTGGAATAGGAAATGGCAGCCTACTCCAAGTATTCCTGCTTGAATTCCATGGACAGAAGAGCTTGGGGGCTAGTCTGTTGGACTGCAAAGAGTTGGACACGACTGAGCGACTGAGCTGGTACACATACCCAATATAAAATTAAAAATTAAGGAAGAAGAAAACAAGAAATAGAATGACCATATGACCTGCAACTCCACTACTGCGCATGTGCCCAGAGAAAACCAGAATTCCAAAAGACACAGGCGCCCCACCGTTCACTGCAGCACTGTTTACAACACGCAGGACATGGAAGCAGCCTAAATGCCCATCAGTAGCGAAACGGGTAAAGAAGATGTGGGACATGGACAGGGTGCAACATCGCCATAAAAAGGAAAGAAGTCGGCTCATTTGTAGAGACGTGGATGGACCCAGCGCCTGTCGTACAGGGTGAAGTAAGTCAGAAAGACAGAATCGAATACGGTGTATTAACACATATATGTGGAATCTAGGAAAATTGCATGGATGATCTTATTTGCAAAACAATAATAGAGACAAAGATGTAGAGAATAAACACATGGATACCAAGGCGGGGAAATGAGGTGGTGGTATGAATTGGGAGACTGGGGTTGACGTACACATATTATTGATACTAAGTATAAATACGTAACTATAAGAACCCAGTGCTTTGCAGTGACCTAAATGGGAAGGAGATTTAAAATGAAAAAATATTTCCATATATATGTATATCCGTATAGAAATAGTTATATTGTATTACTATTTGGTCGTCTCTTTGGTGGTACAGTGGTAGAAAATCCACCCACTGATGCCAGAGACACGGGTTCTACCCCTGGGTTGGGAAGATCCTAGGAAGTAGGAAATGGTGAAGCACTCCAGTGTTCTTGCCTGGAGAATCCCAGGGACAGAGGAGCCTGGCGGGCTGCCGTCTCTGGGGTCGCACAGAGCTGGACACGACTGAAGCGACTCAGCAGCAGCAGCCGCAGCCGCAGCACGCACTGTTAACTGAAGTGTTGTTACTCATTTCTTAGAGGTTGCTGAGTTTAGCTGTGCTGCTGAACGGTAATTGTCTGAAGACTTTGCACAATATCTTGGCACCTCTAAGTGGAAATTTGTTAATATTTTGTCTACTTGAGGGAATTCTGCATCTTTCGCATCTTGAAGGGATGCAGAGCCAGTCTCCCATCTGAAAGATGAAGGCACCACCTATCTGCTTTGCGGTCTTTCTATCCAGCTGGAGCAAAGGCGTGTGGGAATATTAAGCTAAACGTGAAGGCAGAGAAGCAGCTGTCCATGGGGAAATCTCAGGAAAGCGCATTGCAGGAAGTGGGAAGAGCCTCTCCAAAGGCCCCCTGCTGGAGGTTCTTGGTGTTTTTGAGGAACAACAAGGAGGTCAGCATGTTTGGGGCACTGTAAACAAGGGCCCAAGTAGCAGATTTGCAGACATATGTTATACACACAATTCCAAGAGTCATTTAAAAGACGAAGAAATTGAAATCAAGAGGTGGTGACTTGTCCAAGACTGCACAGTAAGTAGCAAAACCAGAGCTCGGAAGCTCCTCTTCTGATCTTGTGTTTTAAAACAAGATGCCATTTTGTGTTCAACTCTAGATTGCCTTAACATTCTGTTTATGCCTTTGTGGTCTCTCTTTTGCTAAAGTTATCAAACGTCAGGAATCACACCTTCTTGGGTTGCATTGAATGAATGCAGCACAAAGTTCAAATAAATGCTTTCTAAGAACATTTGATGAACCTCTTTAAACAATAGACTGTTCTTTCTGCTTCAATTTATTGTGGTAGACTTGGCTGAATTTCTTAATTTAGTGGAAATAATTCAGAGTAGATTTATCTGATTATCTAGCAATTTAGCAATAACATTCTCTACCTATACCATATTATTTATCTTAAACCCATTTACAAATTTTTTATGGATTAAAATTTCTTGTATATTCAAACATTCAACTAAGGAGACAAAACTTAAAATCATATTTGATACAACTGAGATTATTCAGAGCATACTGTCATATATAATACATACATACACATGTCCATAACTAAATGAGTACTCAAACCAAAAATATTTTTTCAATCCCTAATGAAGAATTAAATGCATCTTTACTGATGGTGTAACATTGTAATAGGCAGGTGATTTAATTTGTGTTATTTTAAAAAATGTAATTATTAAATATTCATGACATATTATGCTTTATAAGACTTAAATACTCATACCCAAATCATATGGTGAAGATAAAATGCAGACAAAGAGTCTGGGTTCCCACAGCCATCGACCCCTAAATGACCTGCTAATAAATGCCAGATTCTCATCTTGTAAAACTCCTATGGGAGAATAATAAAGGATGAACATTTGGTCCAACATTTATATAAAACAAGTACCTTTAGTTTTCTTTCAAAAGAATAATTTTCTAGCTCTATAAATGTCTGTAGTCCTTTATGAAAATGTGTACCTCATGTCACACAGCTAGGGCCATAAATGTGGGCAGTTACACACGGAAGTTCAGACATCCGGCCTAGCCAGTCTAGATGATTTAAATTAAAGTTGATATTTACATTTTCCTAGTTCCTAGTACATTTACCAGCTAATTATGTAATCCTTCTTTTTCTTGGACCATAACTTTGCTTGTGAAATTTGGGGGAATAAATTTATGTAGATTCACAACAGAAATAAAGTGAACATAATCAGTCTAGCAATTAGTCATTGCTACAAGCCAGAATTCCCAAACTTTTTTGTCCAAGGGGACTACAGAACAGATGGGTACACTTAGAGCAGTGAAGAAAATAATGAGGTTGTGACTAATACAAATATAAACTAAAATAAATATATCAAAGATACTTAGACGTGAGTCTAAATTAAGAGTGGGAAAAACTATGCCAAGAAGTATATACAAAACTCTATGTTTGCCATAGTCATAGCTTTTCCTCAAGAAAAGCAACTCTTGGAATCCCTGTGGTTAATAGGTGCAGTGGCTTATGCCATATAAGTGCTTCAACTTGAGTTGTTATAAGAGCAAAAGTGTGTCCTGGAGACAAAGGCTTAGCCATTGCTGTGGTTCAGTGGCTAAGTCCTGTCTGACTCTTTGTGAGCCCTCGGACTGCAGCATATCAGGCTTCCCTGTCCTTCACTATCTCCCGGAGTTTGCTCAGACTCATA
This sequence comes from Oreotragus oreotragus, assembly GCA_006410675.1. Lineage (NCBI taxonomy): Eukaryota > Metazoa > Chordata > Mammalia > Artiodactyla > Bovidae > Oreotragus > Oreotragus oreotragus. Next base: position 193,283 of record SJYX01021428.1, on the reverse strand, counting down.
TCCATTGAGTTGGTGACGCTCTCTGATCATCCTCTGCCAACCCCTTCTCCTCCTGCCTGCCATCCTTTCCAGCATCAGGGTCTTTTCCAATGAGTCGGCTCTTCGCATCAGGTGGCCAAAGTATTGGAGCTTCAGCTTCAGCATCAGTCCTTCCAATGAAAGTTCAGGACTGATTTCCTTTAGGATGGACTGCTTTGATCTCCTTTCTTATAGTCCAAGGGACTCTCAAGAGTCTTCTCCAGCACCATAGTTCAAAAGCATCAGTTCTTTGGCACTCAGCCTTCTTTATGGTCCAACACATCAGTTGTAAGAAAATTTTGCCCCATAGATTAGATGTTCCATATTGGATAATAGCAAATCTACTCAATCACATTCATCTAGGGGGAAAGGAGTGCTAATTGCATTCTAAAGTCTAATAATTAGCATTCCCAGATTTCCCTAGTTTTCAGGTTCTCTATATGCTTTGCTGTGAATCAGCTTTTGAAGCTCTAGGACAGAGACAGATATGGACAATGAGAGGTTCCCAAGCTATGATAGTTTGTTACTAATATACTCCTATAATGGAGTCACCATAGTTACTCACTGAGAGCCTCTTAGTGATCATAAAAAGGTGCAGTTCTTGATGCCAGAATGTCCTAGATAGATTAGGGGTTGGAAAGGGAGAGAAAGAGGGGGAGGGAGCAAGGTAGAAAGAGAAGAGGAAGAGAAAAAGGAGGAGGGGAAGGGAGGTGTAGGGGAGGGGAGGGNTGAATGAACCCATGAATTACAGTAAACTTCAAATCCGAGGCTGTGTCAGAGGTTTTGGATACTGTGAAAGGAATCTCCCTCCTCTCCTATCACATCTAATAATCACTTTCTGTTAATGTATGTAAACATTACATAAAATGTTTTATTTTTAAATCACCTGGGTTGAGGGTGATTGCAGAGAAAATAAAAGCTGGAGATAGGCTGGGTTTCAGATCACTGTCAGCTTTGACCATTGGTGCTGAAGAATCCAATCCTACAAACAGGGATGAAAAAATTGGGGTGGAATATTTTTTTTTTTAGATTCGGCATTTTATCCATGTGCATATATTAATCATTACTCTTTATATTGTGAGTTTCCTTTTAACATGTTCAGATTCCACAATACAAATCATGACTGGGTGTTTGAAAAAATAATTCAGTCACTCTTTTAGCCATTATCTTGTATTATAGTTTGGTAATCAATTATGCAAGAAGTTGAACTTGGCATAGTAAGTGTTCTCAGATCAAGTCAGCCAGATGGCTACTACTTTATAAAGCAGGCAGTTTGAGATATCTTTTTTGGCCATATTATGCCATCTATATATGCTGTTGAATATTTAAAGGGATATAGATAAATTTTTAAAAATCTGTATAGGTTATTTATGTCACATATTCAATTATTTCTAACATATGATCTATAAAATATTTGGATTTCTTGTCTTACAGTTCATGATATAAATGATTAAACATGAGTAAAGCAAGTAATTAAACTTGACTATTAACACTAATATTTTTTGATCTTTGGGGATGTTTAGATCCAAAAGCAGAAAGTAGTTTAATTTTTATTTTTGTATTTGCATAATCTGTCCTGTACACAGTTTTAATATTAAGAAAAGTACTCATTTGAGACTAAGATTTTTTTCTACTTTAATTCTAGAAGTTAATTCTTTTAGTTATTGAGCAACAAAGACAAGAAATTATGTATTCTTTTGTGTTAAATTTATTAAATTAATGAATTTGTGTTAGGAGTTTATAGTATACAATATTTTAGACTCCTGTTCCAAAAAATAAAAGGATTATTATTCCTTGTGATCAAAACATGTTTTTGCACTTGTATTCATGTGTTCAACCTGTATTGCAATTTTTGTGTATGTATATATTACAAAAATAGGTAAATGTAAGCAAATTAGACATTCAGAATATTTTGAAGAGTCCATATGCTAGTCTAAAACATATACATCCTTTTGGAAGGAAAGAAAGTGTGATATTTGTTGCAAGAGAAGAAGCCTGCTTAACAACATCACTGATTCTTAAAGCCTGTTGGAAAGTGAAGCTAACCAAGGGAAAAGCCCTGTGGGGGTGATGAAGCCAGTTAAGCTTCATACATGTGTTTGCTGACAGTTGGAAGAAAGAAGATTTCTCATCCCCCTTTGACTGCATTAAAAACCATTGGAAAAGCTTGTGGATTCAGGTTTCATGCTCTTTGCAACCGAATTCTTTTCCTTTTCATATTTTAAATTTGTAGCATGTTCTATACCTGTCTCTTATACACATCTAGATGTGTATAAGAGACAGGGGCAGGGGAGAAGAGGGGAGGGGAGGGGAGGGGAGAGTAGAAAGAGAGACAGAAAGAGAGACAGCAGTTACAAAGGAGGAGGTACTTCCCAGTTCAATGTACCTAAAAAAACACCGACACCTTAAAATCCATGAAGAAAAAAAATTTATGGAACCAAAAATATCAAAATCAACAATATCAGAATATCAAATCAATGAGAGAATACATTAAAATCAAAGAAAAAAATTACAGAGCTACAAAATGTTGAAATTCGCCTGGACTCTGAAGAAATAAAAGAAGGAAAAATACCACATAGGCAGAGATGATGAAAGCAAAAGTAAGAAATAAAATCAAAGAAGAAAGCTTAAAATTTAAAAAATTACATATAGAAAGACCCTAGAGTGGGCTTGGTGGTATATTCCTGGTTGTAGAAGGCTAATGGCAGACAAGAGGATGAGGACACAGATGAACGAGACCAGGTTTGAATATGAGCTCATCATTTTTAGCTGTTAAGCTTTTTGCAAATGACATAGTTTTATCTATAGCATGGAAACATAAATATCTTCTATCTCAAAAAATTATTACAAAAGCTATTGTTAATTATTTTCAAGTCCTTAGAATAATGCTTGGTACATTGTAAGTGTTCAATCAAGGTTAGCTATTACTGTTTCTTTTCTGTACGCTTAAAATAATTCATCATATAGTAAGTTTTTTAAAAAATAAGGGAAGTGGAATAAAAAAAGTTAAAAGTGTAATTGGCTGAGAATATGTCTATAAAATAAATACAAATTTAAAGCTTGTTCACAGAAGACACACAATGTTAAATGTTAATTTTTACAGAAAACTAAACCTCAAATGGAGAAGGCAATGGCACTCCCTCCAGTACTCTTGCCTGGAAAAATCCCATGGACGGAGGAGCCTGGTGGGCTGCAGTCCATGGGGGTAGCTAAGAGTCAGACACCACTGAAGCAACTTCACTTTCACTTTTCACTTTCATGCATTGGAGAAGGAAATGGCAACCCACTCCAGTGNAATCAGTTGATTTTAATGAGTTTATAAAAAATGTAAAGATTACAAAATATCATTAACTGTCAGTCGCCACTTTTTCTGATCTCATTCCCCAATCTCTCTCTCCCTCTCTCTTTTCCCTCCCTCACTCTATCCATCCCCTTCCCTCTCTCTGTTCACTAGAAACCTGTATCACCTTATACTCTCAAGAGTGACACTCCCCACTTTAGAGATGAAATCCTTTACTTTCTTATCCTTTTTAAATTAAACTTTTCTGATTAGCTCTTTAGATTTTTACAATTCTTTACTCACAAATTTATCTTTTCCAGACCATTTAAGGAGGAGAAAAGACAGTTGAAAGTTGAAATTAGAGTACACATACACACATTGACATACATTTCCCCTGCTACAATATTTGATAGTTTCTTCCTAAGAGGAGATTTTGTAAAATCTTCGATTTAATTATCTGTCCCTTCTCACATTAGTAAGTTGGTTAAGTCAAGAAGCTCGGGGGGAAAAGAAAGGAGAAAATAAAATGTGGGTGTTTTGCCAAATAATAATAACAATAATCTCATAGTTTCAAAATTTCTTCTCTTGTGGACTTATGTTTATAGCTGTCTTTGAAGAAGTGACTCAGAAAAAAATAAAGGAGAGAACTGATGAATTAATAATACATGGTAAAGAATAAATCATGCAAGTTGCAAAGCAAAAACTAAACAAAGGACTGATAGTTAAATTGTTTATGATAATAATCATAATAACCACACTACAAATTTTAAAAACTCTGATTTTGAGGAGAGATTTATTCTATTATAAATGGCTCTTTAATTGCCCCTAATTATAACTACTTTCATAACTTGGATTAGAGAGTGAGACTGTTCACAATAGAATGTCTCATATTTTTACTACCTTTCTGCATTTCAAAGAATATTAAAATTTACATTTTCCCTATAATAGTTAATTTGACTATCCATGACACAAACTAAAGCTATGATCATAAATAAAAATAAAGAAGGCAATGAATGTGATGTAAAGATTTGGGACATTTCTGTTAAGAGTTGCCACTTATTGTTTAAAATGCAAGGTGAAAAGACAGCCTTCTGAATGGGAGAAAATAATAGCAAATGAAACAACTGACAAACAACTACTCTCAAAAATATACAAGCAACTCCTGCAGCTCAATTCCAGAAAAATAAATGACCCAATCAAAAAATGAGCCAAAGAACTAAATAGACATTTCTCCAAAGAAGACATATGGATGGCTAAAAAACACATGAAAAGATGCTCAACATCACTCATTATCAGAGAAATGCAAATCAAAACCACAATGAGGTACCATTTCACACCAGTCAGAATGGCTGCGATCCAAAAGTCTACAAGCAATACATGCTGGAGAGGGTGTGGAGAAAAGGGACTCCTCTTACACTGTCTGAGGGAATGCAAACTAGTACAGCCACTATGGAGAACGGTGTGGAGATTCCTTAAAAATTGCAAATAGAACTGCCTTATGACCCAGCAATCCCACTGCTGGGCATACACACCGAGGAAACCAGAATTGAAAGAGACACGTGTACCCCAATGTTCATCGCAGCACTGTTTATAATAGCCAGGACATGGAAACAACCTAGATGTCCATCAGCAGATGAATGGATAAGAAAGCTGTGGTACATATACACAATGGAGTATTACTCAGTCATTAAAAAGAATACATTTGAATCAGTTCTAATGAGGTGGATGAAACTGGAGCCTATTATACAGAGGGAAGTAAGCCAGAAAGAAAAACACCAATACAGTATACTAACGCATATATATGGAATTTAGAAAGATGGTAATGATAATCCTGTAGGCAAGATGGCAAAAGAGACACAGATATATAGAACGGACTTTTGGATTCTGTGGGAGAGGGAGAGGGTGGGATGATTTGGGAGAATGGCATTGTAACATGTATACTATCATGTAAGAAACGAATCGCCAGTCTATGTTCGATACAGGATACAGGAGGCTTGGGGCTGGAGCATGGGGATGATCCAGACAGATGATATGGGCTGGGAGGTGGGAGGAGGGTTCAAGATTGGGAACTCATTTACACCTGTGGTGGATTCATGTCAATGTATGGCAAAAGCAATACAGTATAGTAAAGCAAAATAAAGTAAAATTAAAAATTAAAAAATAAAATGTGTTATACTTAGTCATACTTCATTCTTTCTCCCTAATTCTAGTTTGTTCCTAAAAAAAAAAGAATGCAGATACCTTAACTTTGGTAAGATTCACTGAATTTAATGTTTCAGTAAAAAAATAAAAATAAAAATAAAAATTTAAATCCTTACTGATGAAAATGTGTTCTCCTTGAGTCAAAATCCTGGAAGAAATCAGTAGAAGAGTATATCGTCATAAAAAGAACAAGACAGCTATCTATTACATAATGAAGGCAAACTGAAAGTAACTCCATCATCTTCCTAGTCATTCTTGTTCTAGTTTGGACTCTTTTCATGAAATAAGGAAAAGTCGATACTCTATAGAAAAGTTATAATATCGCACAAAGATAACAAAAAGGAGGAAATAGGATATATGCTATCACCAAAAAGAATGAGGAAATCAGTGTGTATACACATGGAGCAATTTCTAACTTATACTGTTAAATGGAGCAAAAATAGATGCAGATGGATATGTTACTGACTGCAAATAAAGAGAAACGAAGATATATACATAGACATCTGTGAATTCTTATATTATTTCTGAAAGAGTTTGCATTATTTCCTTCTAGAGAACAGTACTAGACAATTGCCAGATATGAATAGAAGGAAGACATAGTCTGTGTTGTATATTATGTTGCTGTTGTTTATTCACTAAGTTATGTCCAACTCTTGGCGACACCACGGATTGCAGCATGCCAGGCTCCTCTTGTCCTTCACTCTCTCCGAGTTTGCTCAATTTCATGTTCATTGAGTCAGTGATGCTATCTAACCATCTCATCCTCTGCCACCCTCCTTGCCTTTTGCCTTCAATCTTGTATACACTTCATTTTCTTTAATATTAAGTGCATGTATTTATTATTGGAAACTAAAAGTTTATAATGAAGATGATTGTCAATATTCAGAAAAGGTCTGGCACTCATCATTATTGAGACTCGATGCTAATAGTATAGCCTATCTAGGTTTGAGACAGATCTAAGAGTTTTGCAAACTCTCTGAAAGTGCCCTCAATTTGTTGTAAGCACATAAATGTATATATATTGGCATATATATATATATAATATTATATAAAGCACATAAAATACATACAATGTTAGTGCTTATTTTATGTGTAAGTACATAAAAATATATATGTCAGTGCTAAATACATATATATATTTACAAATACAAGCACTAACATTCCTATGTAAAATATAACTTGAATGAGAAATTGCTTTGATGATGTATTAAGCTATACATCATCAGAGCCAACAGTCATTCTGATGATCTATTGGTGCAATAAATCTCCAGATATGACACACTAAAAAAGTATTACTCAAAAGAGAATGGTCTTCAAGTTAAAAACTGATTCAACGTAAAATTTTAAAAGAAAACTATAGAGAAACAATTTATCTGTTGCCAAGAAGTGATATGCAAGCAAAGATGTCTTCTCAGGGCACTTCTGTTTTGAGCATTACAACTTTAGTAGGCTCAGGGGAAATCAAAACAATGTGTCCATTCTTCCAGCAACCAAAATTAATGCTGGAGATAAGTGGTTAAAAGCACACTCAGGGCATCAGCAGAGGAGAGAAGGCTCTCTGATTACCAAAGATTTAAAGGTGGCATAGGGTAAAAAATAGAGGCATAGGAGGAATTTCAGAAGATGATCCATATATAATATGTGAGAATTTGCTCTGAAGGCTGAAGAGCTCAAAAACGGCAACGGAATACATAGTCCAAGTCCAGAACAGGTGAGCACAAAATGCCTGTCACAGGTCAAGTTCAGAGGCAGTTTAGGGAATTCTCCCTGGATGAGAAACTGACACAGAGGAGGAAATTTTATAGGTTGATTCAGAACTTTTCTATTATTATTCACATGACCTTAGAAATTTTGAAGTAATCTTTTGACATTCAAATTAGAAAGAGAAATTTAGCATAGAGATGGAAATTGCTCATTTACATTCATTTCAAATCACTAAAGGAAGTGTCTGAACAAATTTGTCTTTGGTTGTTTTGTTTCTTCACTTGAGAGTCTTTAAGCAAATACAGAACGTGATCTTTTAGTTGCTATTCATTTACTGGTGATCAAAGTCTAGGGAGGTACAGACATTTTGAGGATTAATTTTGCAATATACACCAAGAGCCTTTAAAATCAGCAACTCTGCCTCCAGGAATTCTACTTCTAAAAAATATATGATAAGGAAATAATGAGAGAGATGTCTGAAAACATGTACTAGAATGCTGAAATTTTCATTCTTCTTCCCTCCCTCGCATGTGTATATAACTTTTTAAATGTAACATATGCTCATTGTAAAAATGTTCAGAATATTTACAAATGTATAAAGTAGTAATACTAAAATCCTTTCTCCTTCCATTAAAAAAAAAAGTGACCTTTTAGATGTCACTATGTGTGTAAGCAATGGGAACATCTCCCAATTAATTAATTAATTCAGTGAGCATGTATTTATAGACTACCCACCTGTATAAGAGTCGGACACGACTGAGCAACTGAACTGAACTGAACTGACCCGTGCTTCCCTAGTGGCTCGGACGGTAAAGCGTTTGTCTGCAATGCAGGAGTCCCAGGTTTGATCCCAGGGTTGGGAAGATCCCCTGGAGAAGGAAATGAGAGCCCACTCCAGTATTCTTGCCTGGAAAATCCCATGGACCTTGGAGCCTGGTAGGCTACCATCCATAGCGTCACAAAGACTTGGACACGACTGAGCGACTTCACTTTCACTTTCCCCTGCGCATCAGGTACTGTGGACCTTGAGGATACAAAAGTAACCAAAAGAAACATGGTAACTCTTAGCCTTTATCGTGTTTTGTCCCCTTTTTTCATCCCTTGTCTAACAGCGTCCTCTTAATATTTCATGTGCCTCATATAATCATTATGGCCCCTCCATCCCAAGGTATGATCACTGTCTTCTGAATTTCACTGAATTTCACAAGTGGATGAAACATCCTAATCTAGTTCAACATTTTCAATTGAGATGAGCCTATTGTGGCCCATACCAATCAAGTGATTTAAATGCTCAGGTTGTATATATCAAGTTGTATATACATGACTTGAACCAGGTCTTCTAAACTTTTTCAAGATTTTTCACCAGTATCATGTCTGCATATTTACATGTCTGGGCCACTCATTTGGCACACAACCTACACTGTGTTGTTTAACTCTTTGTGTGTAAAGTTTATGATTTTCACTACCGAAGAGAACTTTTGAGTCTAAGGACTGTGTCTAATGTATATAAGTATTCTTCTCTCTCCAAACCTAGTGTCTTCTTGATACAGAAATGTGGCTGCAAATATTACTCTTTCTAACTTTCCTCGATCACTAAGTTCTGAGAGAAGAGCCATTTCAAGTAGTGCTCTGCAAGTGATTTGATCATTTCACTTTTAAAAAATAGATTGTGAGTCTCTTCTAATGTCACATTCTAAAAAGGAATTCCATCAGATTTGAAATTGCGGCAAAAACATTTTCAGCAAAGGCAGTGAATTTCAGGGAAAGAACTAGTAGATTGACTCCTAAACTGCTTAGTTCCTTCAGATTTATTTCTTTTTTAAAACATTTTCTTGGATTATTGTTGATTTACAATGTTGTCTTTAATTTCCACTGAACAGCAAAATGACTCAGTTATATATTGGGTTGGCCAAAAAGTTTATTTATGTTTTTCTGTAAGATAGTATGGAAAAACCCAAATGAACTTTTTTTCAACCATATATATATATATATATATATATATCCATATACATATGGATAAATATATATATATATACTTAAGTTCTTTTCCATTACGGTATTTCACGGGTTATTGAATATATTTCCCTACACTATATAGTAGGACTTGTTGATCCATCCTATATATAATATACATACATAATAGTTGGCATCTGCTAATCCCGAACACCCTGTCCTTCCCTCTCCCACCCCCTCCCCTTTGGCAACCACAAGCTATTCTCTATATTAGATTGACTGATTTCTTTTGATCTAGGTGGGGCAGGGGAGAGGGGAAAGTCCTAGATATGATTTAACAAACACACTAAGTAGAATGGTCCCTGAAAATGTGAATGCTGAATCTGACTGTAATATTTGAGATAGGAAACAAAGACAGTTCAGTGACAACAGATAGGAAGCCTTTAGTTGTAGGATGCTTTTCTTTTTTTCCCCAAGGATTAGAGTAAAGAACTCCTGTAATCAGCTCTGGCTAATGAAACTGAGGATATTGCCACAAATTCCTATAAACTTAATATAAATATTAATTACTTTTGCACATAAGAAACAGTCTACACTCCTCCCCCTTTTCCAGGTTTCATTTGAAAATCCAATTATACAGAAATGCAGTTTTAATTATAATATTGATTTTACTTCTTTGCTAGGAGTGGGACTAATTCAATTAGTTCTAATTATGTGCATAGAGTGGTCTGACTAATCTTGCAAGATGTTGGCCCACTCACTAATTTCATACCACTTTTCTTCACATCCAAATCTGAGAGGAAAATTAAGGCTCTGAGAAGGCTGAAATTGTGCAGACCTTTAATAAAGGAACATGAGACAGGAGATACAATAGTCTGTTAAAGAATTTGACTATTTGACAGTAATTTTTTTTTTTAGATGCAAAATTGTGCAAATCAGATTTTATTTAGCCTTTGCAATTAGCAACTGCAGCAGGATTTAGAGAACTTTCATGAGAATCAAGAGGAAGACTAATGAAATGGTAATAAAGAAATGTTCAGTGGTAACAATCACTTTCCTATTAAAAATATTAAATAGGATCAAATAATAGATTTAATCATTTATATAAAAATTAGCAGGATGTTTTGTATAAATAAGAGGTGTTATGATCGTTATAAAGTGTCCATGATTATTAAACAGGTGGAGAAGACTTAGCGATTTTAATAGAACAAAGAGATCTTTTTTACTCAACTGAAACCATGAGCAGAATGGGGAGATGTTTAGGTCACCTGTGTTTTTCAGCTGGTTTTACTCAAAGGAAAAATAAAATTTATGTCTTCATGACAGGAGGCAGTTTTATAACTTGAAGCAAGGTGCTCACTAAAGTTAAGCTCTTTCACTCCCACAGAGGTCCGGAAACAGAAGCCTTGATGACTACATATCAAAGGGTTGTCTCCCAGGCCATTGACTAAGTAGTCCTAGGTATAAAAGTCACAATTTGTTGTTGTTTAGTCATTCAGTTGTGTCCAGTTCTTTTCTACCCTCGGGACTGTAGCCCACCAACCTCATACGTCCATGAGATTTCCCAGGCAAGAATACTGGAGTGGGTTGTCATTTCCTTTTCCAGGGCATCTTCCCAACCCTGGAATTGAACCCACATCTCCTGCAAATCTCCTGCATTGCAGGCAGATTCTTTACCTCTGAGCCACTAAGGAATCCCATTTATTAGCTAAAAGACTTCATAAAAGTAAAGTCATTTTTTTTCTCTGATTTTATTGTCCCATCTATGAAACTTAGAAAGGCCTGGCCTTGGTGATAGTTTCAAGTCTCTTCCAGGTTGTGTATTATAGAAGTCTACGTGTGGTCTTTACAGAAATATTTATAATTCTGACCATCTCTTTTACTGATATTTTCAACTGAAAAATATGTACCCTAATATCTTGGGAGAAATTTTGAGTGATTAACTCCTTCTCTAAAGGAGAGATAAGAAAGCCTTCTTAAGTGAACAACCTAAAGAAATAGAGGAAAACAACAGAATGGGAAAGACTAGAGATCTCTTCAAGAAAATTGGATATATAAAGGGAATATTTCATTCAAGGAAGGGCATGATAAAGTACAGAAAAGGTAAGGACTTAACAGAAGAGAAGAGATTAAGAAGAGGTGTCAAGAATACACAGAGTTCCAAAGTCTATGCTCAGTTGTGTCTAGGCTCCTCTGCCCATGGAATTTCCCAGGCAAGAATTCTGGGTTGCCATTTCATACTCCAGTGGATCTTCCTGGCCCAGGTATCAAACCTGTGTCTCCTGCATTAACATGTAGATTCTTTACCACTAGTGCCACCAAAGTCCAAAATACACAGCAAACTATACAAAAAAAGAAACACAAGGTCTTAATGACCTGGATAATCCCAATGGTATGGTCACTCACCTAGAGCCAGGCATCCTGGAGTGTGAAGTCAAGTGGACCTTAGGAAGCATTACTATGAACAAAGCTAGCGGAGATGATGGAACTTCAGCTAATGTACTTAGAAGATAATGCTGTTAAAGAACCTCACTCAATGCATCAGCAAATTTGGAAAATGCAGTAGTGGCCACAGGCTTGGAAAAGGTCAGTTTTCATTCCAATTCCAAAGGTGGGCAGTGTCAAAGGATGTCCAAACTACCATACAATTGCACTCATTTCACATGCTAGCAAGGTAATGCTCAAATCCTTCAAGCTAGGCTTCAGCAGTATATGAACTGAGAACCTCCAGCAATGTGTGAATTAAGAAGTTGCCTTTCCTAGAATAGGCAGAGGAACCAGAAATTAAATTGCCAACAATCATTGGAACATAGTGAAAGCCAGAGAATTCCAGAAAAATAAACATCGACTTCTGCTTAACTGACTCTCCTAAAGCTTTGGGAAATTCTTAAAGAAATGGGAATACCAGACTATCTTACCTGTCTCCAGAGAAACATGCATGCAGGCCAAGAGGCAACAGTTAGAACTGGAAATGAAATAATGGACTGGTTCTAAATTGGGAAAGGAGTATGTCAAGGATGTATATTGTTACCCTGCTTATTTAACTTCTATGCAGAGCACATCATGCAAAATGCCAGTCTGGATGAATCACAAGCTGGAATCAAGATAGCCAGGAGAAATATCAACAGCCTCAGATATGCAGATAATAACACTTTAATGGCAGACGGTGCAGAGGAACTAAAGAGCCTCGATGAAGATGAAAGAGGAGAGTGAAAAAGTTGGCTTGAAACTCAGCATTCAAAAAACTAAGATTATGGCATCCGGTCCCATCACTTAATAGAAGGGGAAAAAGTAGAAGCAATGCCAGATTTTACTTTCTTGGGTTCCAAAATCACTGCTGATGGTAACTGCAGCCACAAAATTAAAAGACACTTGCTTCTTGGAAGAAAAGCTATGACAAACCTAGACAGTGTATTAAAAAGCAGAGACATCACTTTGCTGACAAAGGTCCATATAATCAAAGCTTTGGTTTTTCCAGTAATCATGTATGGATGTGAGAGATGGACCATAAAGAAGGCTGAGCACCAACAAATTGATGCTTTTGAATTACAGTGCCAGAGAAGACTCCTGAGAATCCCTTAGACTGCAAGGAGATCAAACTAATCAATCCTAAAGGAAATCAACCCTGAATATTCATCAGAAGGACTGATGCTGAAGCTGAAGTTCCAATGCTTTGACCACTTGAAGTGAAGAGCTGACTCACTGGAAAAGACTCTGATGCTGGAAAAGATCAAGGGCAGAAAGAGAAGGGGGTGACAGAGGATGAGATGATTGGACATCATCACAGACTCAATGGGCATGAGTTTGAGCAAACTCTGGGAGATGGTGAAGGACAGGGAAGCCCAATGCCCTGCAATCCACGGGGTCAAAAGAGTTGGACATGACTTAGTGAATGAGCAACAACTGTAATCAAATGGCAAGTAAAATAAGCACTAGGGGAAATAATGTTTCTGTAACAAACTCCTTTTTCCCCTAACAGACATACAAGAAAAGAAAAAAACAAAACTTCAGGTTATTTCCTTTTAAGCCTCAGATGTCTTCTGCAAACATATTGTTGCCTGACTTCTTCATCAATTAAAATAATTTCAGAGTATCAGATCAGTCAAAAAACTTCTTGGATTCTCTTAATGAAGCTTCCCAGGTGGCTCAGTGGCAAAGAATCTGCTTGCCAATGCAGGAGACAAGGGTTTGATCCTTGGGTGGGTAAGATGCCCTAGAGGAGGAAATGACAACTCACTTCATTATTCTTGCCTGGAAAATCCCATAGATAGTGCAGCCTGGTGGGCTACAGTCCAGGGGGGTCACAAAAGAGTCAGACAGGACATAGGAACTAAACAATAACAATTCTCTCAATGGTTGGATAAGGTCATGACTGTGAACTGCAGTCTTATTCCAGGATGTACATATAGCTTATAGAATTTTATCTATTTGGAACAATGTCCACTTATCACTGAGATCTTCAGTGTTGACTTTGATTCCAAAGCTACCATTGTTTCTCATACATCTTAGTACAAGCATTATAAACCCTTACATTAAAAAAATTTTTTTTAATTTATTTAAACAAAATCTAGAACTTTTTATTTTGTATTGGGATGTGGTGGTGGTGGTGGTGGTGGTGGTGGTGACCGACTCTTGTGACCCCATGGACTACAACCCACCAGGCTCCTCTGGCCATGTGATTCTCCAGGCATGAGTACTGGAGTGGTTTGCCATTTCCTTCTCCATGTATCACGATATAGTGCATTTAAACCCTCACATCTGATGCCACGGATAGGCCCCCATTATTACAGTAACCAAATACATTAAAGTATTTAGAGGAAGGCTCCCATTAGGTCTCTATATAGTTACTTAGAATCAATCTTTCTCCATATGTTGGTGACAGAAAAACTAACTAAAAATATTAACCCTCTCAGGAAAGAAGGAAACTTAATATATATAAGCAACATTTATTTAGAAAGCCTATGAATTCCAGTTTTAGAATAAGGCTTTTTGTAGATCTGAAATTTTATTACACTGGTACCTACTTATGCTAAGGAATTAATGTTTATAATTAAAGAAAAACACATAAATAGGAAAAAATTAGCTTCAATGCCAGAAAGGTCTACTTATTACAAAAAGCATAAAGATTATGATGTTAGCAATGATTACCAGCTTTATTCTAAGCACTTTACCTGTATTAACTCATTTAATCTTCCTTTTCATCATTTTACATAAGTGAAAACAATGAAAAGGAAGATTAAGTAACTTACCCAATATCACAAAACTAGTTAATAGCAAAGCAAATAGTTATTCAAAGGTCAGAGCTCCTACACACTAAGCCTTCTTCACACTGCCACAAAAAACACATAAATAGGAAAAAATTAGCTTCAATGCCAGAAAGGTCTACTTATTACAAAAAGCATAAAGATTATGATGTTAGCAATGATTACCAGCTTTATTCTAAGCACTTTACCTGTATTAACTCATTTAATCTTCCTTTTCATCATTTTACATAAGTGAAAACAATGAAAAGGAAGATTAAGTAACTTACCCAATATCACAAAACTAGTTAATAGCAAAGCAAATAGTTATTCAAAGGTCAGAGCTCCTACAGTGATTCGGAAGAAGTGTGACGGTGTAGTCGAAAGTCCTTTCTGAATGGTCAAAAATTAAGATTGTCGGTACATCGTTTATAGCGCAAAATAAGAGTTGATTTCACCCTATTAATGAATTATTTTATAAATATTTATAAAAGGGTTAAATTAATCATTTTTCGTCGGAAATTAACAATAAACAATTGGTTAATACTGAGTTTGAGCACTAACAAGCAACTCTCTGTTTAATTATTTTCTTTTTTTTAATTCTATTTTTTTAATATTTAATAGTCACTATCTTCTTTTTTATTGTGGCATAATATACACAACATAAAATTTACCATTTTAACCAGTTTTGAATATACAGTTTAGTGGCATTAAATAGTTTACAGTGTTGTACCTTCATAATCAATTATAAGTTGCCTGTGTCTTTGACCCTTTTTTATTTTTTCCCCTNCTATCTTCTTTTTTATTGTGGCATAATATACACAACATAAAATTTACCATTTTAACCAGTTTTGAATATACAGTTTAGTGGCATTAAATAGTTTACAGTGTTGTACCTTCATAATCAATTATAAGTTGCCTGTGTCTTTGACCCTTTTTTATTTTTTCCCCTATTGAGGTAATACTATATATATATATACAGGGCCGGTGGCTGTATACAGCCTGGTGGCTCAGACAGTAAAGGATCTGCCTAAAATGTGGGAGACCTGGATTTGATCTCTGGGTTGGGAAGATCCTCTGGAGAAGGGAATGGGTACCCACTCCAGTATCCCACCTGGAGAGATCCATGGACAGAGAAGCCTGGCAGGTTACAGCCCATGGAATTGCAGAGTTAAACATGACTGAGTGACTTTCACACATTATATATATACATGTAATATATATAACGAGTCATAGAACTGTAGCTATGTATATAATATACATAAAGTATGCATGTAATGACTTTTGTTTATAGTGTGTATTTTTTCTTTAGAGTTTGCATTTTTATATTGTGAAAAGCCTTGAAATTGTCTTTTTGATGACTTACTTAATACTTTACTCCTGAAAAAGGCTTAATTGTTCTAAAATCAGATAAACATTTTCTTCTATCTTCTGAGATATTTATGTTTTATCATCTTCATATTTGAAGCTTCAATATATGTGGAATATACTAAGGTCAGGTCATGTAAATCTCTCTCTCTCTTTACCTAACTAACCAACTGTCGGATAGCTATTATTTAACTTATCATGTTTTCAGTAAATTGAAATAAGATTTTCATACATAGATTTTTTTCTAACTTTTAAAAAACTTTTCTTGACTGATATATCTATTCCTGTGCATTTCTTTTCATACAGTTAAATTACTGGAAATTTATAATTAGCTTTAATTATTTATATTAGTATTATTTTTTTAATATAGTTGTCTCTTTTAGACTATGTATACTTACTAAATAATAGACTGATACATTAGACTAAATACTAAATTATGTTCAGATTCATAAAAAAATGAAAGAAATAAAAACCCTATTGATTAGAATTGAATTTAACTTAAAATTAATTTATGAAGAGTTGACATGATGACATAATTTTAGATCCCAAACATGGCATTTATTTCCATTTAGTCAAGCTCTTCATATTGGTCCTGTACATTTCTTATAAATTTAATTTGTCAGAATTAAATATTCTAACTGGTAATGATAGTCGCAAAGAGTCGGACACGACTGAGCGACTTCACTTCACTTCTTCAGTTGAGCCAATGAGTGTTCCTTTAAATTCTTTCTTGCAGCAGTTCTGACCCTTCCATACATCTCTCATAATATCCGTTGGATGTTTGTTTTCTTTTCTCCTAATAAACTAAGTGAAGAAGAGACAGAGAAAAATGTGATCAGGTTATGGAATGAATAAAATCTGACCTCTTCACTTTATGCAGCCAGCTGATGAGAAATAAAAAACAGTTTCCTTGGCATCTTTGATTGCTGACAGCAATCATGTAAAACTAGTCATGTTAAACAACTTTCATGATTTTATTTATATCTGATAGTATTAACTTAATGGTATTTTTACGTGGCTCTAAACCAAGGGTTTTCAATTCTTTTTCTCTGGGCCTCTTAGATAGAATAGGTGGAAGAGGGTAGATAGCTTAGAGGTCCTTCCATGCTAGCCTGCTGTTATGTTTTACATATTGAGGTCCTCCTTAAACCTTTCTTTGAACAAAGGATTTTATCTCATCAAATAAATTTGAAAACCACTGCTTTTAATCAGCTCTTTGGAGAGAGTTTTGTTGGGGGAAGATACTAACATTCATTTCAGCTAATATATGAGTGTTTACCGTGTGCTAAGTCCTGAGACTTCAGTGAAGCAGATGTTGTTATTGAGCACAAAAGACAGGTGTTAATCACCAGTGAGAGGTGAACTTTATAGAAGAGAAATTAT
Organism: Oreotragus oreotragus; assembly: GCA_006410675.1. Classification (NCBI taxonomy): domain Eukaryota; kingdom Metazoa; phylum Chordata; class Mammalia; order Artiodactyla; family Bovidae; genus Oreotragus; species Oreotragus oreotragus. Next base: position 176,135 of record SJYX01021428.1, on the reverse strand, counting down.
AGAATGTTGTGAGGACTTAGAGCAAGGGGACTCAACGTAGCCTCCAGAGTGGTGGTTTCCAAACCTGACTGACCACTAGAAATAACTCGGAGAGCATTCCTGGCGTCCACTCTCCTCCCAGGACTCCTCAGGGACTTTTATGTGTCCCGATAGGAATCTCTAGTCACTGTTCTGAGTGTGGACAAAGGAAGGTATCAAGGAGACCCTTCTGAGTAAATTTCTTAAAGGTCTAGTGAGAGCCAGACTCGATGAAGTGGGGGGTGGGAGGAGGAGCAGCGCTGCAGGCTGAGGAATTGGTGCAGAAGGAAGGTCCGAAATAGAAGGTAGAATGTGTGGAAAGAACTGAACAAAGCTGAGTGACTAGAACTCAAGGGTGGAGGGTGGGGGAGAAATTGGGTCTCAATATGTGCATGTTTCTAATAAAGCATTTATTGTATTATTTGCATTGACTCCTCCCCCCCAGACTATAACCTCCTTGATAACAGAAACTGTATTTTAGTTTGCTTGTAGCTATAGCATCTGCTCCGCAGAGTCAGACACCACTGAAGCAACTTAGCACACATAGCATCTAGTATGAGCTTAGTGAATATTTACTGATCTGATGAACAAATTCTCTGCCTATAGAGATTAGCTCAGAGTAGGAGATGGGAAAGAATATTAGTAGTTATGGAATAGGAGAGTGACTTAAGAATTTTTTTTTTCCAGCTTAGGAACCCTTGATTAAAATGAAATTTTCTGCAAAAGTCCTGATATATAAGGAACTGTTTGGTTGTTTATGTGTGAGTTGCTTCTCAGGTACCCTCTCCCCATAGCTTGCCTGTCTGTGCCACTGCACATTTACTTTTTTTATCTCCTTTGCTTATTCATACCTAGCTAGGTAATTCCTACTGTCTTTCTTTCAGATCTCTGTACCTGACCCCTTTTCTCTTCTGTCTGCTGTCAGGTTAGGTGCCCACCTGGTGCGTACCTCTCTCATAGCACGTATGAAACTATGTTAGTTTGTTCTCAAGCAGAGTTTCAGAGAGCCTTGAGCTATCTGGTGTTTCTCTGGCTTTGCTATCCTGTATCCTATACCAGAGTCCTGACATTTATTTTTTTTAGCATCTAAAGCTTGAGGGTGAGGGGGCTGGGATCAAAGGATTGACCTTTATGAACCAATAGGGTAGGAAAGAGGGTACAGATACACATAGGACTCTAAACTGTCATAGGCTGCTCACAGTCATTTATCATGGGGATAAAGTCTGCGCCATTAACTGAAAGAGGTGGAAGAGAAGAGAGTGAATAGGTATGAATAGTCTTGGGGTACTAGTTGGAAGGTGTTGGGTGGGGTTTACTGGAGATATAGAACATTGTGTGGCATTGGATGCAGCACTCCATGTCCCAGCAGAGGTTGTTAATAATACCTCTATAATAGCATCAATGGGCCTGTCTCTGTGACTTTTTAAACCCAGTTCAGTAATGCTTAGCTGTTTGGGTATAGATTCCAAATTAGAAGATGGTTGGGTTGGCTCAGTTAGAATTGAATTTATTAGGGGAGTATGAAAGGGGAATGTCTAAGAGCCAAGAGTATGGATAGAGAGAGAAGTGAGTATAGGTGTAGGTGACATTAAGAAAGTTGTGGAGGTTTTAATT
>SJYX01021428.1:140894-168695 GCA_006410675.1 Oreotragus oreotragus | reverse complement strand
TCTAACTGGTCTATTGTATCATTTAAAGTTTGTGTTTCTTTGTTAATTTTCTGTTTAGTTGATCTATCCATAGGTGTGAGTGGGGTATTAAATTCTCCCACTGTTATTGTGTTATTGTTAATTTCCCCTTTCATACTTGTTAGCATTTGTCTTACATATTGCGGTGCTCCTATGTTGGGTGCATATATATTTATAATTGTTATATCTTCTTCTTGAATTGATCCTTTGATCATTATGTAGTGACCTTCTTTGTTTTTCACAGCCTTTGTTTTAAAGTGTATTTTATCTGATATGAGTATTTCTACTCCTGCTTTCTTTTGGTCTCTATTTGCATGGAATATCTTTTTCCAGCCCTTCACTTTCAGTCTGTTTGTGTCCCCTGTTTTGAGATGGGTCTCATAGACAATGTATATAGGGGTCTTGTTTTTGTATCCATTCAGCCAGTCTTTGTCTTTTGGTTGGGGCATTCAACTCATTTACATTTAAGGTAATTATTGATAATATGATCCCATTGCCATTTACTTTATTGTTTTGGGTTCAAGTTTATACACCCTTTTTGTGTTTCCTGCCTAGAGAATATCCTTTAACATTTGTTGGAGAGCTGGTTTGGTGGTGCTGAATTCTCTCAGCTTTTGCTTGTCTGTAAAGCTTTTGATTTCTCCTTCATATTTGAATGAGATCCTTGCTGGGTACAGTAATCTGGGCTGTAGGTTATTTTCTTTCATCATTTTAAGTATAGCTTGCCATTCCCTCCTGCCCTGAAGAGTTTCTATCGAAAGATCAGCTGTTATCCTTATGGGAATCCCCTTGTGTGTTATTTGTTACTTTTCCCTTGCTGCTTTTATCTTATTCCTGATTTTATGAAAACTTGTCTAGAATATCACCTTTGTAGACTATGTTAGAGTTTGTTGGAGACTTATTGTTGGAGACTGGTTGTTGTTTTCCTTATCTATTATCTTATGTTTTAGGTTCACTAGCCTAAAGAGGGAATCTGAGGTCTCCTTCACCCCTTACCTTGCCAGAAAAGTTGTGTTTTTTTTTTTCTGGATAGTCCTCAGAAGTGTGAGTTTCTTCCTTTGCCTGTGTGTATGCTAATTCTCTTCCATCATGTCCAAGTCTTTGTGACTCTGTGGCAGGTAGCCGGCCAGGCTTCTCTGTCCATGGGATTCTCCAGGCAAGAATACTGGAGTGGGTTGCCCTGCCATTGTCCAGGGGATCTTCCTAACCCAGGGATCAAGTCCATTGTCTTTTATGCCTCCTGAATTGGCAGGTGGGTTCTTTACCACTGGTGCCACCTGGGAAGTCCAAGTTCTTCCCTTTACAGAGTAACTCTGAAATATCAATCTGCAAGACATGCTCTGACCATAATTCTGGATTCATCTTTCTTCTTTGCCAATTTAGCAACTGCATAAGCATCATTGCCTTTTGTAGTATTGAGTGAATATAAGAAGTTTTAGATTTAAATAGAGGATGAGGATGAGGGACAGGAAAAATAGCTCTTTTGGCCTTAGGAAGGGTATTAGTAAGGAAAATAGTATCTGAGGTAAGAATCCAAAGTTACAGTGATTGAACAGCAATTTCCTACCTTCTTTTTTTTTGATGACCGTAGTTTTTCTCCTCAATAGTTCATTCTCACTTTAAAAAATGGAAAGTCCTACTGAGGTATGGAAAATCACTGACCCCTGAAGCTTTGTGTTTCCCTGAGCAATTCAGCAACTCCATGGGAAAGGTATGGATGCAAAGCTAACATTGTTGATTTCTTTGTTAAAACCAAATAATATATATATAATTTTTATCCAAATATAATTCCACATCAACATTTCTCTTAAAGATGAATTAACTTATTTTTTTCATGTTTCTCTCATCCTCTAGGCTGTAATTCCATGTTTTCTCACACCAAATATGTACAATTCTTCTCTAGCAGTGCTTCTCCAAGATTATTATCAATGATATTGTGGTGTAAGTCTGTGAGATTGGGCTTTCTTACTGTCATTTTTCAAAGTGCTGCTGACTGTGCTATCTAAGGAATGGTAACTCACAAATTACTTTTGTGACTGAAGATAGAAAAAAAAATGTTGTCAATTTCTTGAATTAATTAAGAGATAACATTGATATAGGAATGGGCTAGTGCCACAAATAATTATCACTTGAAATTACACAGTCAAAAAGGCCAATTAAGGAACCAAATATAGCTAATGAGAAAATTTAATTGATAATTTTTCAAGCTGCTAGCCTGGTCCTGCATTTTTTTCTTCCTATAGTTCAGCAAAAATCACAACAAAAAGCAACAGAGGCTCAGCTGATTTTAAATATTCAAGTTACTTCTGGATGTTAGTTGAAATTTGTTTTTAGCTATTCTATTTGAATCCACTTCTTTTTCTATCACATCAATACATAGTTTGTTGTTAAAATAATAATAATAATAATCTTTCCTAATTAAGCATAGTTTCCTCCACTTTGTAAGAATCCTAAAATTCAAAGTAGAAGAGGAGTTTCTATACTTTAAACCTCCTGGTTAAAAAACAAATTCAAATTTACCATGAAGGCTTTATCCTTCATATTATTTTTGGTAGTATTGTAGATTATATCTTCTGACTGACCTTCCTGAAGAAAATATCTAAAAATCTTGGTGAAAATAAAAAATGATCTTTTGAAAATTAATTGCTAAGCAGATAATATAGGAAGAAATCTTTATAGCCCCAATCAAAATGAGACAAGGAAACAAGGGCGATAAGAGAATTATTTAAGCTGGCTTTCATCTTGAGGATATTTCCAATGTCCTCTAACTCAGAGTCTATTTTTTAAAGCTCCATGGAGCAGGAATAGTAGAAAACCTTGAGTTTATTCAATACAGAGCGAATAATAGGAGATACAAGCATAAAATCCCACTGAGGAAACTGAAAATAATCCTGCTCTCCCCAAACAGGAGACTGTAGAAGCAGCAGCAACGCAAGAAGGAAAAGAAAGAGAGCAAAGAGAAGGAGGAGGAAAGAAACCTGCACCTCTCAAAAAACCTGGTTTTAGAATTCACACATCAAACTGAGGCCTTATAAGGATTTGCAGCTTGAATTTACATTTGTTGTGTAAACTAATTTAAAATGAAAGTATTCAAAAGAAGTCCTAGCCTGAAAGTGTCCCCAGGAATCTGGCAGGAGAAAATACAGGTCTTTTGAGGGATCCACAGCACTCAACTCATACCTCAAATATAAGGGTTCATGGAATCAATCTTATAAATGCAGAAGAAAACAAGGCACCATGAGTCAAACAGGCAGAAACAACTGAAATTCAAGCCAGATCCACAAAGACTTCAGGTACTGGAATTACCAGGTTCAGAATTTTTTAAAAGAAGTTTCATTTATTTTAAAGAGCTAAAAGTGGAAAACAAAAGTAGGATAATAAAGAGAGCATAAAAATGTTCACTCAGATTTGAAAAATGTCTATATATGACTTTTAGATATTAAAAATATTACAAATAAAATGGTAAACACAGTGTGATGTTGAACAACATATCATAAAAATATAGAAGAGAAGTTAATACCTTGGAAGACAGATCTGGACTATTAAGAATGCTGCACAGTGAAAGAAAATATGTCAGATATGAAAGTTATACTACCTCAAAAGTAATGACTGTCAGCTAACTTCAAAATCAGAAGATAGTACTATTGCTAATGCTGTTAATGTTATTAAATATAGTTTATATTTAATGTTATTAAAGATATTCTATATGTTAGGACAACTGTCAACCCAGAACACCACACAGAGTAAAAATATCTTTCAAAGTGCTTTTTCAGGAAAACAAAAATTGACTATTGCCATATTTTCTCATGAGAAGGATTTCTAAGAGATTTAATTCCATTAGATGTAAATGAAACACAGAATGGAGGCCTGATATGCAAAAATGAATGAAAGCTAAGATAATATTTTATATAAATCTGGAGAAGGCAATAGCACCCCACTCCAGTACTCTTGCCTGGAATATCCCATGGACAGAGGAGCCTAGTGGGCTGCAGTCAATGGAGTAGCTGAGGGTCAGACATGACTGAGTGATTTCACTTTCACTTTTCATTTTCATGCATTGGAGAAGGAAATGGCAACCCACTCCAATGTTCTTGCCTGGAGAATCCCTGGGATGAGGGAGCCTGGTGGGCTGCCGTCTAGGTGGTCGCACAGAGTCGGACACGACTGAAGTGACTTAGCAGCAGCAAACAAATATTGACTATATTAATTAATGATAAAAAGTCCATCTCTTCTTAAAAATGAATTAAATATTCAAGAAAATAGCAACAAAGTGGGTGGGAGCGGTTGAATTTAAAGTGATTAAAGACATTTTATTCTTAAGATGGGCAGAGATATTCATTAACATTTGAATTATATTAAGGAAATATAATGAAATTTCTAAATTATCAGTAGAAAATCATCACACAACCTTCTGACATGTAAGAGTAAATTATGGTATAATAAATGATAACCAATCCAAAAAAGCTAAGTGCAAGAAAAAGAAAACTATAAAATTAGATGGTACAATTAAATTCAAATATAGTAGTTATTAGCATGCATGAATGAAATAAATTTTCTAATTACAAAATAGATCAGGCAAACAGAACTTTAAAAATCCAAGTATATGTTCCTTATAAAAGTGATCTAGAAAATATAAAGATGCTTTAATTGACTAGGAAGATAAAATAATGTGAAATGCATACATACTTAATAATATGGACTCAAAATACAAATGGAAAAGTGACTTCATTGCAAAGAGAAAATTAGATGATCAAAATAATGAAGGATTTAACACCTCCCTAACAATTAAAAGATCAGGCTGACTAATAATCAGTAAGTATAGTATTTGAACAATATAATTAACAACTGCTCACATATATGGACAATTCTTAGACTACTAACTGAAAAAAAATGATTATTATTTAAAACAGTGAGGAAAATAAGTTGCCAAAGAAAAGTAACAAATGTAATAGAATGATTCTTTAAAGTTATATCATTCTTAGTTTTTAAAAGTTTTATTAAAGTATGAATAGCTTCTATTTTATTCCTCCCTAATGAAGCCTCACTGAATGCCAACTCAAAGGCATTTTTGTATTGAAGGTACTCATTCCAACTCCCTTTGAATTCAGCACTTTCTTCAGTTTTGTCATTGTCCATATTGTTGGTTAATAACACATTTGTCTCCTAGTCTAAATCTGAGCTCTTCATAAAATGTAAAGGAAATTGCCAGCTTTGAGCTTGAGGTAGGATTATCTCTTGGGCCACCAGGGATATAGAGAACTTACTTCCTACACCATTAAGGATCATGCAGTTTCCCTGGGAATCCCCCTAATAAGTCATTCCTTATGTGATTCCAGGACTTAAGTCTATTAAAGAGAAATACCCCATAAGTCTTTCTCTTATTGAGGATATTAATGGTCACCAGTGCCCCTTGGCAAAGTCTGGTTAATTCTGTAACCACATCACCTTGATTCCCACGGTATATGTCGGAATCCTTGTCTCCCTTCATTCTTCTTTTTCCTGCTAAGGGATACCACTATCCTTTTGATTCTTTATGAATGAACTATTAAGTCTTTTTAATTTTATTTTTTAAAAAATATGTCTCAGTTTGTTTATTTCTCCACTCCTAGTCATGCTTGTCATAGTTTAAGTACTGCTAAAGACCCTGATGCTGAGAAAGATTGATGGCAGGAGGAGAGGGGACGACAGAGGATGAGAGAGTTGGATTATCTTCTGTGCCCTTCCCCTGGCTCTTAATAAAACTACTTCTTATCTTTCATGGTCTTTGTTTAAACATCATCTCCACCGAAACCTTATCTGACATTTCTCATCTACTGGCTTTTCTACCCAATGATTCTATCAGGACCTTAAAAAATTTTCTTTAGAACTAAAAATCTACATTTATTTATTTGAAAACATGTTTCAAAGTGTATCTTCCTCATCAGACTAGAAGCGCCAAGGGACTTAGCAGATCACATTAGCTTGGGCACACAGCACACATAAATGCCAAATAAATATTTTGAATCAAGTAATTAACAAATTGATAACTTAAATGTCTAACCACATAGAAGTCCTCAACAAATGGTAGCATGCATATTTTGCATATCTATCAGTTACACAGTGATATATACATACACTAAGCATTGGATGGGCTATGGTGAGCAGAGTAAAATATGCATTTGGTGAATACAAGAAAGAGTTATGGTAGAGACGCCTATGTATTCACCAAATCTTTCATTCATTTCCTGGCAGTTAGCTACAGTGTACTTTTCAGTATCCCATATAATCAGAACTCTTATGAGACTGAGTTCTGAAAAACTGGATAGATATAGAGGTGAAATATGCCATTCCAGGCCTAGCCCATAAAATTCTCCAAAACAATCTTCCCCTGTCTCTCTTTCTTTATGCCTGGGTAATCAAGATAACTCAGAATCTAAATTTAAAAATAGGCTTTGTTCCTGATGATAGCATAGAATGGTTTCTCCCACACCTCTCTCCTTACCTTGGACTATAATGTGAGTGAGAAGTAAACTTTCATTATATTAAGCCACTGAAATGTGTGATTGCTTTTAGAACATCTGACCTATCTTTATTTATATACCCTCACAAAATTATAATCTAGTAGGGTTATAATGCTATGTGACAATGTCTTGTAGTGTTTTGCCCTTTTCTTAGTTTTAGAATAGTTCCTGTATTAGAACTTATAAACTGAAGTCATAGTCTTGTAATAGAAATGAAATGTCATTCTCTAAAATGAAGCTAAACTTCAGATGAAAAAGGAAACCACAGAAATGTAGGATCACAGAGGAGGTTACTAAAGACTTAAAAAAAAAATTGTTAAAACAGTCCTTTTCAGGCTCTCTTTTTATGAAATTGTAATTGTAATAAGAATCTACTTTCTGTCCAACCCTGCTTCTTTGTGCTGCAACTTGTCACTTCTTTCTCTGTCTTTTCCAATTCATTCAGTCATTTAAAAGCTGAAAGTATACCTGATTTGCCATTTCTAGGAACTGATTGGTACCTGTGCTAATTGCAGTAGGTACAATATCAGGATAATGGCAATCATCTTATTTTGGGTTATAAGGTTACTGGTACTCTGGGCTCTATAACAAGTCTTTTCATTACCATGTAATATCTTTTAAGTGGGTTTTTGAATTTTATTTTCAAGTATGAATTGGTGCCCCCTTTAAGTCTAAGAATTGGAATGTCAAGAGTGACAGCAGTTATTTTGTTGGTTGTTCATTTCATACTTTTTTTCACTTTCACTACCTGAATATTCTCATTATCTGATTATTTCACCTGTTGTTCATTTGGCACAGTACAAAACTCCTGTCCCTTAACTGTTTTTGCAGGCTGGCCTTTGTACAGGAAATGTGTACTGTAGAGCTGATATTTTTAAATTTTAATGAGAAAATGGAACCTCCAGAGCATGAAAATGAATTATATATTTTTAGTGAGTTCAGGATAATTATGAAATTGGAGCAACTGCTATACTTGCAAGCCTTGGAATTTTACCTTTCGGTAATGTTTCAGCTTTATGTCTTTTCCTAAAATGTTTTAAGATATTTTGTCCAATATTGTAAACTTATTGATGTTTTGAATCCAAGAAAACCAACAGTATTATTTATTGTATTTTCCTATACATTTTTGTGGTATCATTTATGCCAATTGTTTTTGCTTATCACATGGGACAGTTTTTGACATGGACTTAAATATCTGCTGATGTTTCATTTCACAAAATTCTCAGATTAAAATTTGTGGTGACACTAAGGAATTTCAATTCTGTTTTTAAATATACAAATCTTAAAAGACAAAAGTATTACTCCTCCTTATATTTATCTTAATGTATAATCTCACTTTACTCTTGAAACTTGTTCATTTCCATTAAGAACAGTTTTCAGAAGAAAGTGTCTCAAAGGTAAATTATTTTATGCTAAAAATAAGAATTGTGTCAGAATACAAAACTTATTGAATTAGAAAACTGATGACTTACTGTGATGTACAGCATGATAATTAGAGTTAATAATACTGTATGGTATAGTTGAAAGTTGCTAAGAGCAGATCTTAAAAGTTCTTATTACAAGAAAAACATTGCAACTTGTATAAATATAAATGTTAACCAAATTCAAAATATATACAAATATCAAATTACTATCTTGTACACCTGAAACTGTTACCCATTAATTATACCTCAATTATAAAAATATTTTTTTAAAGACACAATCTGTTGTTACACAGCTATTGAAAATATTTCATGAATGCCAAGACTCAGGGACACACAACAGGCTCTTACTCTCCCTTCATTTCAAACTGGTTCCATTTATGTCCCGTTTCAAGAGCATATTCTAAAGAGGTCCTCAGAGGATATCTTCAGCTCCTGTGGTTTAAGAATCTCTTGCAAACATACTTGCCTTGGCTCATTAATTCTTTCTTTGCCCAAAATGCTTTGCTCCTAAATTTCCACCTATATCACTGAATCTGTCTTTTCAAGATCTTTGGATTCCAGAGATAGTTTTCAAGAGATAATATAAATTCTCACATTAACAGTATTAATTTTGAAAATGAGAACTACAAAATCTGGATTGAAGAAAATGTTCACTGTGGCATTGTAAAGAGTAATTAAAAGAACCATTTTGCAGATGAGGGAATAAAAATAGGTAACCTGTATAGGAACCAGAATGTGAATACATGATGTAATCAATTTTTTCTAATCTTTAAAATATGATTATTTGACATTTTGCCTTACATTTTTAATACATCATTTTGTGATCTATGTATAGTATTATACTTAATTTGAAAACTGTTTTTATTCCTTAAGTGTGTGTATGGGGTTGACTAGTAAGACAAATATTTATTTTTGTTTGGTTATCATTTTTATGTTATTTTTTAGCAGAGGATCCTAGCTGGGCATCTTTGGGAAATTACTATTGTGTTTAGATCCAGAGAGTCTCAGTTGTTTTTTTTTTTTTTGAAAATTCACCAGGACGGGTTATTAACTACAAAGGCAAGCCCCTACTGCCTGGTCCTGCAGATAGATTGGGTGGGCCATTTCTGAACATAATTCTGCAAACTGAGATATTAACAGCTCTGTTATGTTAAAGGCAGGCAACTTTGGGGACTGTCCCTTAAAAACTAATGATAGATTTCTAAGACATACTTTCTCTGAAATGTTGATCCTAACGCACTGCAACTAGGAAAGTTTATGATAGAAGAGAAAACCTAGGGGGGCTGTTGTGACTGTGAACCGTTATCACTGCCTTGGCTGGACCAAAGAGAATATCCTGATTTCTGTACTACTGAGTACTGAGTGAGAACTTATTTCATTCTTAGTGGTGTCTAGAGGCAGAATTCTTGAGTTCATCTAAGTGTTTCGCTATTTCAGGTCTAACACTGAAGTCCATAACCCATTTCAAGTGTCAATGTATGCCAAAACCAATAGAGTACTGTAAAGTAAAGTAAAGTAAAACGGAAGCTCTAAAAAAAAAAAATTTTTTTTGTGAGTGGTAAAAGAAAGGGGTATGATTTCATTCTTTTCAATGGGTATATCCAGTTTCCCCAACACAATTTATTGTAGTGACTATCTTTTCTCCATTGAGTATTCTTGTCTCCCTTGTCAAATACCAGTTGAGAGTATAACGTTTTCTGGGCTCTCAATTTTGTTCCATTAGTCTGTGTCTCTTCTTACTGCTACTACCATACACTTTGGCTTACTATAACTTTTTTGAAACTAGGAAGTGTAGTGCCTCCAGCTTTGTTCTTTCTCAAGATTATTTTGGCTATTAAGAGTCTTTTGAAGTTTCATATGAATTTTAGGATTTTTTCTCTTTCTGCAAAACGTACCATCGGAATTTTGATAGAGAATGTGTTAAATCTACAGCTAGCTCAGGGTATAATGGGCATCCTAACAAAATTAACTCTTCCAATCCATGAATATGGGATGTTTTCTCATTGTTATGGGTCTTTTTCAATTTCCTTCAATGTCTTAGAGTTTTTTGGTGTGTGGATATTTCACTTTCTTGGTTAATTTTATTCCTAAGCATTTTGTTTTGCTTTGTTTTTAATAGTATTGCTTTCTTTGTTTTTTTCAGATAGTTCAGTGTTAGTGTATAGAAATTAAACTGATGTTTGTATGCTGATTTTATATCATGAAACTGCAGAAGTTCTTTATTATATCTAACAGTTTTAGAGTGAAATCTTTAGAATTTTCTATATACAATATCATGTCACCAGTACTGAAGACAATTATACTTCTTCCTTTCTGATTTCGATGACCTTTATTTCCTTTTTTCTTGCTTAGTTACTCTTGTTAGGAAGTCTATTACTGGGTTGAATAGGAGTGGTGAGATTTGATACACTTGTCTTATTCCTGACCTTAAAAGGAAAGCTTTTGACCATTCACCATTATGATGTTAGATGAGTCTGTCATATGTTTTTTATTATATTGAGATAGGTGTCCTTAACATTTGTCTTGGCAATGATTTTTTTGGATATGACACTAAAAGCACAAGCAGCAAAAGTAACAATTAACATTTGGGCATACATCAAACTAAAACGCTTCTGCACTGCAAAAGAAACAGTCAACAAAATAAAAAGGCAACCTATTGAATGGGAGGAAATATTTGCAAACCAAATATCTAATGAGGGGTTAATATTTAAAATGCATAAAAATTTATAAAACTCAGTATCAAACAAACAAACTGATTAGAAAATTGGTAGAGGAATTAAATAGACATTTCCCCAAAGAAGACTTACAAATCTCTGTTCTCTGTGCTTTAAGACTATATTCTGTAGAGTGTGAGTTAAAATGGATGAGTTATCCATGGGTGGTACCTTCAGGGTGCTTTGGGAGCACGGAATAAGGAATGGCTAACCTCCCTATTTACATGAACTAATAAGGAAGTTAATGTAATTTATCTGAGACTCAGTTTCTTTAAAATTACTATTCTAAAATATTCCATCCTAAAGGACATCAGTCCTGTGTGTTCTTTGGAAGGACTGATGCTGAAGCTGAAACTCCAATACTTTGGCCACCTCATGCGAAGAGTTGACTCATTGGAAATGACCCTGATGCTGGGAGGGATTGGGGGCAGGAGGAGAAGGGGATGACAGAGGATAAGATGGTTGGATGGCATCACCAACTCGATGGACATGAGTCTGAGTGAACTCCAGGAGTTGGTGATGGACAGGAAGGCCTGACGTGCTGTGATTCATGGGGTCACAAAGAGTCGGACACGACTGAGCGACTGAACTGAACTGAACTGATTTCCCAGACTTCCCTGGTGACTCAGTGGTAAAGAATCCTTCTGCTGATGCAGGAGGGGTTTGATCCCTGGGTTGGGAAGATGCCCTGGAGAAGGAAATGGCAACTCACTCCAATATTCTTGCCTGGGAAATCCGAAGGACAGTGGTGTCTGGTGGGCTAAGGTCCTTAGGGTCACACATGAGTCAGACATGACTTAGCAACTAAACAACAACTACCACCTAATAAACGTAATATGCTTCTCAAAGTCCTCATCAATGGCTGCCCACTGAGAAGAGTAAAACATCTCAAATCTTGAGCCTAGCATTCAAATCTGTTCACAGTTTGACCCAAACTTATTTTTTTCATCTTTCACTTCCCCTATAAAACATACTCTCTTGCAGATTTTGAAATTCTCCTCCAAGAAATTTCTCTCTTTTTTTTTTTTTTTTCTGAACAAATAAATAGGTAAACAAATTCTCCTGAATAAGAATGTCTCACGATTTAGAGTTATCCACTTCCTGGCACAAAGAGAGATACACTTACAAATGGAGATTTCCTTTATACCAATAGTCCCCAATTTATGGTTTGACATATAATTTTTAACTATATTATTGTATGAAAGTGATAAGTATTCAGTAGAAATCATACTTTGAATTTTGATCTTTTCATGGGCCAGCAATTTTCAGTAAGATACTCTCTAGTGGTGTGGAGCAGCAGCAGAGAGCCAAAGCTGCCAGTCAGCCACAACACCGTAAGGGTAAACAGCCATAAACTAAAAAGCATTCTGTATTCATACAGCCATACTGGTTTTCACTTTTAGTACTTACAGTGTATTCAATAACTTACATGATATATTCAACATTTTATTATATAAAATAGGCAAAAAGATGATTTTACCCAATGGTAGGACAATGTAGATCTTCTGTGCAGGTTTAAGGTAGGCTAGGCTATGATGTTCCCTAGGTTAGGTATACTAAATGCATTTTCGACTTACAATATTTTCATCTTACAACAGGTATATTAGGACAATTAAACCCATCATAAGTCAAAGAAGATTTATAATTGTAAATGTCTCTTATAAAAGGGGTAAATCTCAGTTTTCAGAGCTTCACCTGTGCCAGCTGTTTCTTAAAAAAATAATCAGTCTGAAATCAGTATGTCAAAGAGGCATATTTTGGGGAGATATATTTTATTCCTCTTCAGGACCCACCTCAGTCTAATGGCCTTCATGTTTAATTAATTTAATACCTGAAAAGTCTACCTTTGATTATTAAATAAGCCAATATGTTTATTGCCCCCCTTTCTTTTTTCTGCTTATGTAATCAGGAAGGGTTAATGTTGACTCCATACTGCATTTGTTTTTGTGACTTTAATCCTTGTTTTTTGCAGGTTTTATTACTATAACATAAAAAACAGCCTGCCTCAGGGAACCCTGCTCCCCTCTCCTAAAGTGCCTTTTTTTGACTCACAGGAAGATAACCTGACCCTGCCCACCTGTGAAAGACTGTGACATTCCTAAGTTCCTTGTGCAGACTATGAAACCATTTGTCTGCTATTTGCTGGTGTGGCTCAGAAATCCACATTTGGTGGGGGGGTGGGGAGGGGCTGTCGGTGAGGGGATTGCAGATAGCTGTGGCATCCGACTTTATTGATATAGTAGGAGATATTATGTGAAATGTGAAATGGCTGTAAGGAAGTGAAACGAACACATCCCCCTACATGAGGTTTGCCATTCTAGGAGATATTTGTAAGAAGTAAGTGGTCTTTATACTTTGTTTCCTCACCCTACCCCCATATCTGATCCATAAAAGAACATGGCATCCAGACACTAGATAAAATGGTTATTTTGAGACATTAGTCGGCCCATCTCCTCCGTCAGCTGGCTTTCCAAATAAAGTCATATTCCTTGCCTCCACACCTTGACTCTCAGATGTATTGGCCTATCTTACACTGAGCAGAGCAAGCTTGGACTCGGTAACAATTTCTTTTCTTCTTATAGGAAGTTTGCATCTCTTTTGCAATACATGCTATGTACAAATTAAAAGTATACTAAGAATGCAATATAAATATAAGTCCAAATAAGGAGTTGTGGCAATAGCATCAAAGATGATTAGGGCAAAAATTTGAGATGGGCCACAAAAACATAGTAAGATTTAAGCTAAAATCACTAAATATTATTAATATGTGATCCAATAGACATTTAAATCTACCCTCAAACTTTTCAGTTTTTGTAAACTTGGTTTAGATAAGCTGACATACTTTGTCTCTGTATTGTAACATATAGGATTATATTCAATCTGGCACCAGGAAAAAAAGCAACTTTTTTCACTGACTTTTAATGTAGTTTTACTTTTATTTTTGACATGTGATTCCAAGAGTAATTATCATACCATTTGGAGAAATATTTATGTTTACCATGGTGTTTTCAACAGAATGCCCTTAAAAAAAAAAAAATCCATAAGTTAGCCAATCAAGAAGACAAATGGTCTGCAGCTGTTTTTTTTAACTCCTATTAACACTCTAGCCTTACCCAACTCCTTCATTTATCCTTCTGTTTTCAAAGGAGCTCTTAATTACTTCCATTCCCATTTCAGTTGTAAATGCTTCTTTATTGCCATTCTTTCATTAGAATAAATCCTCCAACCTATACAAGGACCTGACACTTCACCACTGATTTACAAACGATCCAATCTTATTAATCAGATGTTTGCCCTGGCTTTGGGGTATCTGTATTGCCATTGCTGATAACTGTTGATGAAAGACCCTCTTTCTTCCTCCCCATTTCTTGGAAAACGCAAAGGTGTATTTTCAATATTTTATTTCAGGAAGGCTGAAATTAAAAAGAACTAGGGAAATAGAAAATCATGTAATTGTTTTGAAAAGAGTTATTATTTCACACTGTTGGCTAAGCAGACTATAGTTGCAGTGGGGATAATTGTGGCTTATAAAAGATTTGTCTGAAATTTTCCATTAGAAATTCTTTCTTCATAGATTTCAAGCTACTTCTGAATTTATTATCATAGGACCAAACCATAACACCACTGAACAGTATTCTAAACACAAAATTAAACAACACACAAAAAACCACATTAAACAAGTATGATGGTTGACTTGAGTATTTCTTTTCATGTTCAGGAAACTACATTTTAAAGTACCTTTACCATAAAGATTATATATGGACTATGTATCATAAACTATATATATAATTACTACATATATAAATTATATATATATTGGGCCTCCCAGGTGGCCCAGTGGTAAAGAATCCGCCTGCCAATGCAGGAGATGCAGGTTCGATCCCTGGCTTGGGAAAACCTCCTAGAGAAGGAAATGGCACCCCACTCCAGTATTCTCGCCTTAAAAATCCCATGGACAGAGCAGCCTGGTGGGCTACAGTCCATGGGGTCCTAAAGAGCTGGAAATGACAGCACATACCAGTACCACTCACCTCTTTATTATACTACAGTCACACTAGCCAGTTCTGGGCCAATGAGCTCTTCTCCACAGATTTGCAGCTGTTTTTCTAGCTATTTTGTCTTCCCCAAAGTCTTTCCATTGTTAGCTCCTGTGCTTCAGGTCTCCACTTAAAAGTATCATCTTACAGAATACGTGTCTGACTGCTGCTGCTGCTGAGTCGCTTCAGTCGTGTCCGACTCTGTGCGACCCCATAGACGGCAGCCCACCAGGCTACCCCGCCCCTGGGATTCTCCAGGCAAGAACACTGGAGTGGGTTGCCATTTCCTTCTCCAATGCATGAAAGTGAAAAGTGAAAGTGAAGTCGCTCAGTTGTGTCCGACTCTTAGTGACCCCATGGACTGCGGCCCACCAGCCTCCTCTGTCCATGGGATTACCCTCCCTAAATTAGAGTCTTCCTATCATTATCTGTGGATTACTTGCATATCTCCGCAATCTTCCCTAAAATGATGATTCCATGATTTCAAGAGCTCTTTCTTGTTTTTATTATATCCCCAGCATTCTTCATAGCACCTTATGCATAATAGGTAACCAATCTGTATCTGGCAAAAAGATGAATTAATAGATGCATAAATTATGAAAGGGAGAGAGTTCACCTTATTCCTCTCAACACCAGTTTTTGACTCTCGTTCCAAATTTACATATCTTACAGATGCAAAAGCTATGTTGGAGAAAGAGATGAGGAAGATATATAATCAAAGAGAATGTCCACAAAGCAGAAAAAAAGTCATTTCCAAATACCTCACCCGCTAGTTATGACACTGCAACTGGAGAAAACTCCTATGCAAATTCAGTCATGCAAGCCCTATTTAGCTCAGGAAAATGTGTAGAAATTGATTGAGTGAGCAGCTGGTGATATTGTAGTCAGGCTCTCTGGAAGTTAATTGGGAAGCGTTGTGAAAAATCCTGACATCGTACATGTAGCTATACTGACTTGCATTGTGCCCTAGACACTCATCACACACAGTTGCTCTCCACTATTACAAAATAACGGGATGCCTCTGCATCTCTGATGACTCTCATCAGTTGCCTGCTAAGAAAATTGAGTAGGAGGGAGTGATGAGCTGAAGCTTGGACTCTTTTAATTGGAATGAAAAAGCCCCTAATCTTGTGAGTTTTCATTTCATGAAATATTTTTATTCCACAAACTATTTATTTTCAGGTCTCTTTTTATATTGTTCTTATGGAAAATCTAGAATAGAAATTAAATGACTTTCTTTTCCTGGTGTTTTATTTACATATATGCATCAGTTACTGATGGTCATGAAACAAAACATACCAAATCTTGGGCTTAAAACACCGTGTGTGTGTGTGTGTGTGTGTGTGTGTGTGTGTGCGCGCGCGCACGTGCACGCGTGCACGTGCATGCGAGCGTGTGCATGTGCATGCTCGTTCATGTCCAACTCTTTGTGACCCCATGGACTGTAGCCTGCTAGGCTCCTCTGTCCATGGGATTTTCCAGGCAAGAATACTGGAGTAGGTTGTCATTGTCCATTCCAGGGGATCTTCCTGACCCAGGGATTGAACCCTTATTTCATGTGTCTCCTGCATGGGCAGGGGGATTTCTTTTTACCACTAGCACCACCTGAGAGGCCCCAAACACCACATGCTGAATATTATTTCTTACAAGCTCAACCTGACAGTGCTGCTGTTCTAGAGTGGGCTTGTACACGTGTCCTTGAGGAACTGGTAGGTTAGCTAGTGGCCTAGACCTCATCTGGAGGAATGTGGCCATTCTCCATGTGTTCCTCACATAATTTATGTCTATTATATTCCAGGCATTGTGCTCTGTACTGAGGATACAAAGGGCAATCAAACTTTGTGATCTTAAAGAGTATAGGGTGTAAAAGAAGAATAAGGGTGTGTGTGTGTGTGTGTGTGTGTGTGTGTGTGTGTGTATAAATGCAGCACTTAAATACTAAGAGCACTATGAGAGAAATTTGTGGTTCACAGATAGGATATCAGAGAAAAAATATTCAATCCTGAGTAGAATGAGGAGGAAGAATCAGGATAGACTTTGGGATATATGCCTCTTGAATCAAATCCTAAAATATGAGAAAGATTCTGTTAGGTCTTTAAACTAGGACTCCAGGCAACAAGGGTAACTGAAGAAAAGCACAGATGTATGAGACATTCAATGGTTCATCAGGCTTCAGGACTGTGAGGTGTGAACAGAACAGAACAAGATAAAACTGAAGTAGTAGACAGTAGCTGTGGGAGCTATATATGACAGAATGAGTTTGAATTTTGCCTTAGACACTAAAATAGTAATAATAATAATATAATAATAAATTACCTCCAACATTTATTATGTTTTTTCCACATAATAGGTACTCTTCTAAATCTTTTGCATGCCTTTTCTCATCTAGAGCTCCTTATACCTCTATGACATGGGTATATGATATACCTCTACAATATCTCTATTTTAAGATGTGGTTATTAAGGAAGGTTATTTAGGATAGAGTCTCTAAATAAACTTATATAATCCTTCAATCCTGAAGATCAAATCCTTCAAATACAAAAAAGTAAAATCTTGCCCTATTTCATCTCTTATACCACTAATTCCCAGCCAATAAAATATATACAAATCTCATTTTCTATTACTGAGAGCATAATATTAAATAAAATTGAAAGTTCCATAAATGATGAGCTCCCAATTTAAGCTGCTTGCCATGCTTCACAGCATAAAACAGGGTAGTGAACTAGTAAGAAGCATACAAGAGATATTTGCTAAATTTAAATAAACCATTCATGATGATGAGAGGATGTGAGATGTTTGCAGGCTACTTAATTTTGGGAATAGTGTTCTGTATATTCACCATAATGCTAAATGATTCTAGGGGAACAAAAAAAGACTTGACAAATTCAGTATGCTTCTTTAGCACCTTGATTAACTGTTGCATTTGTATTAACATCTTATTGCGGCATTGTCTGTCATTCAATGCATCCTATTTACAGTTGAGTTTTAAGTTATTTATGTATTTCTTTCCCGTGAAGAACAGTTATGGATTTTACCTTCTAATAGCTTGAGTTATGCATCTTATGTATGTTTTCCTTTTCGTTCTGCCTTCCTGAAAACTTAGAGACGAACATATTTTATATGAGGTTTTAAAAAAAAAATAAATGCCAGTCATGACTCTCAGCCTAACATAAAGACAAATAAGGAAATCTCGAAGCATATCATTCAAGGTGCTGTCAATGTCCCAGGGCTCTATACAATCAACAATGTACCACTTATCTGTGAAATGACTTTGTGTTGTTCAAAATATTATTTTTTGGTATTTTATTATTTAAAACATTTGTGATGAAAGAAATTAGAAAATAAAGATCCTTAGTGACAGTTACCTAATAGCCCATTAGTTAGAGACAATTTCTAATAATATTGTAAAACATATATCTTTTTAGTCTTTTTTTTTTTTTTAATTAAGCCACTGAAATGTGTGATTGCTTTTAGAACAGCTGGCCTATCTTTATTTATATACCCTCACAAAATTATAATCTAGTAGGGTTATAATGCTATGTGACAATGTCTTGTAGTGTTTTGCCCTTTTCTTAGTTTTAGAATAGTTCCTGTATTAGAACTTATAAACTGAAGTCATAGTCTTGTAATAGAAATGAAATGTCATTCTCTAAAATGAAGCTAAACTTCAGATGAAAAAGGAAACCACAGAAATGTAGGATCACAGAGGAGGTTACTAAAGACTTAAAAAAAAAATTGTTAAAACAGTCCTTTTCAGGTTCTCTTTTTATGAAATTGTAATTGTAATAAGAATCTACTTTCTGTCCAACCCTGCTTCTTTGTGCTGCAACTTGTCACTTCTTTCTCTGTCTTTTCCAATTCATTCAGTCATTTAAAAGCTGAAAGTATACCTGATTTGCCATTTCTAGGAACTGATTGGTACCTGTGCTAATTGCAGTAGGTACAATATCAGGATAATGGCAATCATCTTATTTTGGGTTATAAGGTTACTGGTACTCTGGGCTCTATAACAAGTCTTTTCATTACCATGTAATATCTTTTAAGTGGGTTTTTGAATTTTATTTTCAAGTATGAATTGGTGCCCCCTTTAAGTCTAAGAATTGGAATGTCAAGAGTGACAGCAGTTATTTTGTTGGGTGTTCATTTCATACTTTTTTTCACTTTCACTACCTGAATATTCTCATTATCTGATTATTTCACCTGTTGTTCATTTGGCACAGTACAAAACTCCTGTCCCTTAACTGTTTTTGCAGGCTGGCCTTTGTACAGGAAATGTGTACTGTAGAGCTGATATTTTTAAATTTTAATGAGAAAATGGAACCTCCAGAGCATGAAAATGAATTATATATTTTTAGTGAGTTCAGGATAATTATGAAATTGGAGCAACTGCTATACTTGCAAGCCTTGGAATTTTACCTTTCGGTAATGTTTCAGCTTTATGTCTTTTCCTAAAATGTTTTAAGATATTTTGTCCAATATTGTAAACTTATTGATGTTTTGAATCCAAGAAAACCAACAGTATTATTTATTGTATTTTCCTATACATTTTTGTGGTATCATTTATGCCAATTGTTTTTGCTTATCACATGGGACAGTTTTTGACATGGACTTAAATATCTGCTGATGTTTCATTTCACAAAATTCTCAGATTAAAATTTGTGGTGACACTAAGGAATTTCAATTCTGTTTTTAAATATACAAATCTTAAAGGACAAAAGTATTACTCCTCCTTATATTTATCTTAATGTATAATCTCACTTTACTCTTGAAACTTGTTCATTTCCATTAAGAACAGTTTTCAGAAGAAAGTGTCTCAAAGGTAAATTATTTTATGCTAAAAATAAGAATTGTGTCAGAATACAAAACTTATTGAATTAGAAAACTGATGACTTACTGTGATGTACAGCATGATAATTAGAGTTAATAATACTGTATGGTATAGTTGAAAGTTGCTAAGAGCAGATCTTAAAAGTTCTTATTACAAGAAAAACATTGCAACTTGTATAAATATAAATGTTAACCAAATTCAAAATATATATAAATATCAAATTACTATCTTGTACACCTGAAACTGTTACCCATTAATTATACCTCAATTATAAAAATATTTTTTTAAAGACACAATCTGTTGTTACACAGCTATTGAAAATATTTCATGAATGCCAAGACTCAGGGACACGGAACAGGCTCTTACTCTCCCTTCATTTCAAACTGGTTCCATTTATGTCCCGTTTCAAGAGCATATTCTAAAGAGGTCCTCAGAGGATATCTTCAGCTCCTGTGGTTTAAGAATCTCTTGCAAACATACTTGCCTTGGCTCATTAATTCTTTCTTTGCCCAAAATGCTTTGCTCCTAAATTTCCACCTATATCACTGAATCTGTCTTTTCAAGATCTTTGGATTCCAGAGATAGTTTTCAAGAGATAATATAAATTCTCACATTAACAGTATTAATTTTGAAAATGAGAACTACAAAATCTGGATTGAAGAAAATGTTCACTGTGGCATTGTAAAGAGTAATTAAAAGAACCATTTTGCAGATGAGGGAATAAAAATAGGTAACCTGTATAGGAACCAGAATGTGAATACATGATGTAATCAATTTTTTCTAATCTTTAAAATATGATTATTTGACATTTTGCCTTACATTTTTAATACATCATTTTGTGATCTATGTATAGTATTATACTTAATTTGAAAACTGTTTTTATTCCTTAAGTGTGTGTATGGGGTTGACTAGTAAGACAAATATTTATTTTTGTTTGGTTATCATTTTTATGTTATTTTTTAGCAGAGGATCCTAGCTGGGCATCTTTGGGAAATTACTATTGTGTTTAGATCCAGAGAGTCTCAGTTGTTTTTTTTTTTTTTGAAAATTCACCAGGACGGGTTATTAACTACAAAGGCAAGCCCCTACTGCCTGGTCCTGCAGATAGATTGGGTGGGCCATTTCTGAACATAATTCTGCAAACTGAGATATTAACAGCTCTGTTATGTTAAAGGCAGGCAACTTTGGGGACTGTCCCTTAAAAACTAATGATAGATTTCTAAGACATACTTTCTCTGAAATGTTGATCCTAACGCACTGCAACTAGGAAAGTTTATGATAGAAGAGAAAACCTAGGGGGGCTGTTGTGACTGTGAACCGTTATCACTGCCTTGGCTGGACCAAAGAGAATATCCTGATTTCTGTACTACTGAGTACTGAGTGAGAACTTATTTCATTCTTAGTGGTGTCTAGAGGCAGAATTCTTGAGTTCATCTAAGTGTTTCGCTATTTCAGGTCTAACACTGAAGTCCATAACCCATTTCAAGTGTCAATGTATGCCAAAACCAATAGAGTACTGTAAAGTAAAATAAAGTAAAACGGAAGCTCTAAAAAAAAAAAAATTTTTTTGTGAGTGGTAAAAGAAAGGGGTATGATTTCATTCTTTTCAATGGGTATATCCAGTTTCCCCAACACAATTTATTGTAGTGACTATCTTTTCTCCATTGAGTATTCTTGTCTCCCTTGTCAAATACCAGTTGAGAGTATAACGTTTTCTGGGCTCTCAATTTTGTTCCATTAGTCTGTGTCTCTTCTTACTGCTACTACCATACACTTTGGCTTACTATAACTTTTTTGAAACTAGGAAGTGTAGTGCCTCCAGCTTTGTTCTTTCTCAAGATTATTTTGGCTATTAAGAGTCTTTTGAAGTTTCATATGAATTTTAGGATTTTTTCTCTTTCTGCAAAACGTACCATCGGAATTTTGATAGAGAATGTGTTAAATCTACAGCTAGCTCAGGGTATAATGGGCATCCTAACAAAATTAACTCTTCCAATCCATGAATATGGGATGTTTTCTCATTGTTATGGGTCTTTTTCAATTTCCTTCAATGTCTTAGAGTTTTTTGGTGTGTGGATATTTCACTTTCTTGGTTAATTTTATTCCTAAGCATTTTGTTTTGCTTTGTTTTTAATAGTATTGCTTTCTTTGTTTTTTTCAGATAGTTCAGTGTTAGTGTATAGAAATTAAACTGATGTTTGTATGCTGATTTTATATCATGAAACTGCAGAAGTTCTTTATTATATCTAACAGTTTTAGAGTGAAATCTTTAGAATTTTCTATATACAATATCATGTCACCAGTACTGAAGACAATTATACTTCTTCCTTTCTGATTTCGATGACCTTTATTTCCTTTTTTCTTGCTTAGTTACTCTTGTTAGGAAGTCTATTACTGGGTTGAATAGGAGTGGTGAGATTTGATACACTTGTCTTATTCCTGACCTTAAAAGGAAAGCTTTTGACCATTCACCATTATGATGTTAGATGAGTCTGTCATATGTTTTTTATTATATTGAGATAGGTGTCCTTAACATTTGTCTTGGCAATGATTTTTTTGGATATGACACTAAAAGCACAAGCAGCAAAAGTAACAATTAACATTTGGGCATACATCAAACTAAAACGCTTCTGCACTGCAAAAGAAACAGTCAACAAAATAAAAAGGCAACCTATTGAATGGGAGGAAATATTTGCAAACCAAATATCTAATGAGGGGTTAATATTTAAAATGCATAAAAATTTATAAAACTCAGTATCAAACAAACAAACTGATTAGAAAATTGGTAGAGGAATTAAATAGACATTTCCCCAAAGAAGACTTACAAATCTCTGTTCTCTGTGCTTTAAGACTATATTCTGTAGAGTGTGAGTTAAAATGGATGAGTTATCCATGGGTGGTACCTTCAGGGTGCTTTGGGAGCACGGAATAAGGAATGGCTAACCTCCCTATTTACATGAACTAATAAGGAAGTTAATGTAATTTATCTGAGACTCAGTTTCTTTAAAATTACTATTCTAAAATATTCCATCCTAAAGGACATCAGTCCTGTGTGTTCTTTGGAAGGACTGATGCTGAAGCTGAAACTCCAATACTTTGGCCACCTCATGCGAAGAGTTGACTCATTGGAAATGACCCTGATGCTGGGAGGGATTGGGGGCAGGAGGAGAAGGGGATGACAGAGGATAAGATGGTTGGATGGCATCACCAACTCGATGGACATGAGTCTGAGTGAACTCCAGGAGTTGGTGATGGACAGGAAGGCCTGACGTGCTATGATTCATGGGGTCACAAAGAGTCGGACACGACTGAGCGACTGAACTGAACTGAACTGATTTCCCAGACTTCCCTGGTGACTCAGTGGTAAAGAATCCTTCTGCTGATGCAGGAGGGGTTTGATCCCTGGGTTGGGAAGATGCCCTGGAGAAGGAAATGGCAACTCACTCCAATATTCTTGCCTGGGAAATCCCAAGGACAGTGGTGTCTGGTGGGCTAAGGTCCTTAGGGTCACACGTGAGTCAGACATGACTTAGCAACTAAACAACAACTACCACCTAATAAACGTAATATGCTTCTCAAAGTCCTCATCAATGGCTGCCCACTGAGAAGAGTAAAACATCTCAAATCTTGAGCCTAGCATTCAAATCTGTTCACAGTTTGACCCAAACTTATTTTTTTCATCTTTCACTTCCCCTATAAAACATACTCTCTTGCAGATTTTGAAATTCTCCTCCAAGAAATTTCTCTCTCTCTTTTTTTTTTTTTCTGAACAAATAAACAGGTAAACAAATTCTCCTGAATAAGAATGTCTCACGATTTAGAGTTATCCACTTCCTGGCACAAAGAGAGATACACTTACAAATGGAGATTTCCTTTATACCAATAGTCCCCAATTTATGGTTTGACATATAATTTTTAACTATATTATTGTATGAAAGTGATAAGTATTCAGTAGAAATCATACTTTGAATTTTGATCTTTTCATGGGCCAGCAATTTTCAGTAAGATACTCTCTAGTGGTGTGGAGCAGCAGCAGAGAGCCAAAGCTGCCAGTCAGCCACAACACCGTAAGGGTAAACAGCCATAAACTAAAAAGCATTCTGTATTCATACAGCCATACTGTTTTTCACTTTTAGTACTTACAGTGTATTCAATAACTTACATGATATATTCAACATTTTATTATATAAAATAGGCAAAAAGATGATTTTACCCAATGGTAGGACAATGTAGATCTTCTGTGCAGGTTTAAGGTAGGCTAGGCTATGATGTTCCCTAGGTTAGGTATACTAAATGCATTTTCGACTTACAATATTTTCATCTTACAACAGGTATATTAGGACAATTAAACCCATCATAAGTCAAAGAAGATTTATAATTGTAAATGTCTCTTATAAAAGGGGTAAATCTCAGTTTTCAGAGCTTCACCTGTGCCAGCTGTTTCTTAAAAAAATAATCAGTCTGAAATCAGTATGTCAAAGAGGCATATTTTGGGGAGATATATTTTACTCCTCTTCAAGACCCACCTCAGTCTAATGGCCTTCATGTTTAATTAATTTAATACCTGAAAAGTCTACCTTTGATTATTAAATAAGCCAATATGTTTATTGCCCCCTTTCTTTTTTCTGCTTATGTAATCAGGAAGGGTTAATGTTGACTCCATACTGCATTTGTTTTTGTGACTTTAATCCTTGTTTTTTGCAGGTTTTATTACTATAACATAAAAAACAGCCTGCCTCAGGGAACCCTGCTCCCCTCTCCTAAAGTGCCTTTTTTTGACTCACAGGAAGATAACCTGACCCTGCCCACCTGTGAAAGACTGTGACATTCCTAAGTTCCTTGTGCAGACTATGAAACCATTTGTCTGCCAAAGTACTGGAGTTTCAGCTGGTTTTTCTNCCCTCTCCTAAAGTGCCTTTTTTTGACTCACAGGAAGATAACCTGACCCTGCCCACCTGTGAAAGACTGTGACATTCCTAAGTTCCTTGTGCAGACTATGAAACCATTTGTCTGCTATTTGCTGGTGTGGCTCAGAAATCCACATTTGGTGGGGGGGTGGGGAGGGGCTGTCGGTGAGGGGATTGCAGATAGCTGTGGCATCCGACTTTATTGATATAGTAGGAGATATTATGTGAAATGTGAAATGGCTGTAAGGAAGTGAAACGAACACATCCCCCTACATGAGGTTTGCCATTCTAGGAGATATTTGTAAGAAGTAAGTGGTCTTTATACTTTGTTTCCTCACCCTACCCCCATATCTGATCCATAAAAGAACATGGCATCCAGACACTAGATAAAATGGTTATTTTGAGACATTAGTCGGCCCATCTCCTCCGTCAGCTGGCTTTCCAAATAAAGTCATATTCCTTGCCTCCACACCTTGACTCTCAGATGTATTGGCCTATCTTACACTGAGCAGAGCAAGCTTGGACTCGGTAACAATTTCTTTTCTTCTTATAGGAAGTTTGCATCTCTTTTGCAATACATGCTATGTACAAATTAAAAGTATACTAAGAATGCAATATAAATATAAGTCCAAATAAGGAGTTGTGGCAATAGCATCAAAGATGATTAGGGCAAAAATTTGAGATGGGCCACAAAAACATAGTAAGATTTAAGCTAAAATCACTAAATATTATTAATATGTGATCCAATAGACATTTAAATCTACCCTCAAACTTTTCAGTTTTTGTAAACTTGGTTTAGATAAGCTGACATACTTTGTCTCTGTATTGTAACATATAGGATTATATTCAATCTGGCACCAGGAAAAAAAGCAACTTTTTTCACTGACTTTTAATGTAGTTTTACTTTTATTTTTGACATGTGATTCCAAGAGTAATTATCATACCATTTGGAGAAATATTTATGTTTACCATGGTGTTTTCAACAGAATGCCCTTAAAAAAAAAAAAATCCATAAGTTAGCCAATCAAGAAGACAAATGGTCTGCAGCTGTTTTTTTTAACTCCTATTAACACTCTAGCCTTACCCAACTCCTTCATTTATCCTTCTGTTTTCAAAGGAGCTCTTAATTACTTCCATTCCCATTTCAGTTGTAAATGCTTCTTTATTGCCATTCTTTCATTAGAATAAATCCTCCAACCTATACAAGGACCTGACACTTCACCACTGATTTACAAACGATCCAATCTTATTAATCAGATGTTTGCCCTGGCTTTGGGGTATCTGTATTGCCATTGCTGATAACTGTTGATGAAAGACCCTCTTTCTTCCTCCCCATTTCTTGGAAAACGCAAAGGTGTATTTTCAATATTTTATTTCAGGAAGGCTGAAATTAAAAAGAACTAGGGAAATAGAAAATCATGTAATTGTTTTGAAAAGAGTTATTATTTCACACTGTTGGCTAAGCAGACTATAGTTGCAGTGGGGATAATTGTGGCTTATAAAAGATTTGTCTGAAATTTTCCATTAGAAATTCTTTCTTCATAGATTTCAAGCTACTTCTGAATTTATTATCATAGGACCAAACCATAACACCACTGAACAGTATTCTAAACACAAAATTAAACAACACACAAAAAACCACATTAAACAAGTATGATGGTTGACTTGAGTATTTCTTTTCATGTTCAGGAAACTACATTTTAAAGTACCTTTACCATAAAGATTATATATGGACTATGTATCATAAACTATATATATAATTACTACATATATAAATTATATATATATTGGGCCTCCCAGGTGGCCCAGTGGTAAAGAATCCGCCTGCCAATGCAGGAGATGCAGGTTCGATCCCTGGCTTGGGAAAACCTCCTAGAGAAGGAAATGGCACCCCACTCCAGTATTCTCGCCTTAAAAATCCCATGGACAGAGCAGCCTGGTGGGCTACAGTCCATGGGGTCCTAAAGAGCTGGAAATGACAGCACATACCAGTACCACTCACCTCTTTATTATACTACAGTCACACTAGCCAGTTCTGGGCCAATGAGCTCTTCTCCACAGATTTGCAGCTGTTTTTCTAGCTGTTTTGTCTTCCCCAAAGTCTTTCCATTGTTAGCTCCTGTGCTTCAGGTCTCCACTTAAAAGTATCATCTTACAGAATACGTGTCTGACTGCTGCTGCTGCTGAGTCGCTTCAGTCGTGTCCGACTCTGTGCGACCCCATAGACGGCAGCCCACCAGGCTACCCCGCCCCTGGGATTCTCCAGGCAAGAACACTGGAGTGGGTTGCCATTTCCTTCTCCAATGCATGAAAGTGAAAAGTGAAAGTGAAGTCGCTCAGTTGTGTCCGACTCTTAGTGACCCCATGGACTGCGGCCCACCAGCCTCCTCTGTCCATGGGATTACCCTCCCTAAATTAGAGTCTTCCTATCATTATCTGTGGATTACTTGCATATCTCCGCAATCTTCCCTAAAATGATGATTCCATGATTTCAAGAGCTCTTTCTTGTTTTTATTATATCCCCAGCATTCTTCATAGCACCTTATGCATAATAGGTAACCAATCTGTATCTGGCAAAAAGATGAATTAATAGATGCATAAATTATGAAAGGGAGAGAGTTCACCTTATTCCTCTCAACACCAGTTTTTGACTCTCGTTCCAAATTTACATATCTTACAGATGCAAAAGCTATGTTGGAGAAAGAGATGAGGAAGATATATAATCAAAGAGAATGTCCACAAAGCAGAAAAAAAGTCATTTCCAAATACCTCACCCGCTAGTTATGACACTGCAACTGGAGAAAACTCCTATGCAAATTCAGTCATGCAAGCCCTATTTAGCTCAGGAAAATGTGTAGAAATTGATTGAGTGAGCAGCTGGTGATATTGTAGTCAGGCTCTCTGGAAGTTAATTGGGAAGCGTTGTGAAAAATCCTGACATCGTACATGTAGCTATACTGACTTGCATTGTGCCCTAGACACTCATCACACACAGTTGCTCTCCACTATTACAAAATAACGGGATGCCTCTGCATCTCTGATGACTCTCATCAGTTGCCTGCTAAGAAAATTGAGTAGGAGGGAGTGATGAGCTGAAGCTTGGACTTTTTTAATTGGAATGAAAAAGCCCCTAATCTTGTGAGTTTTCATTTCATGAAATATTTTTATTCCACAAACTATTTATTTTCAGGTCTCTTTTTATATTGTTCTTATGGAAAATCTAGAATAGAAATTAAATGACTTTCTTTTCCTGGTGTTTTATTTACATATATGCATCAGTTACTGATGGTCATGAAACAAAACATACCAAATCTTGGGCTTAAAACACCGTGTGTGTGTGTGTGTGTGTGTGTGTGTGCGCGCGCACGTGCAC
>SJYX01021428.1:54943-126187 GCA_006410675.1 Oreotragus oreotragus | reverse complement strand
CTTGATTTTTATCATCTTTTTCATAATACCATTATCATTATCATCATCACCATCGTATTCATCATTACCATCACTATCATATTCATCATTACCATCACCATCATATTCATCATTATTCTTAGTGTTTTATATTTATTTGTTCATAGATTTTCATTTTCAAAAGATTTTCATAAGCTTGTCTAAAAGGACAGCATAATATTTTAAAATCATCTTCCTAATTTTCCAGGATAAGGAATAACCTGAAAACACTTGGAGATAAATAATAATAAAAATGTTCCCTGAACTAAGTTTAAACTTCACAGTAAATACATAACAAGTAATATATACTTGAGAGCCTTCAACTAGGGCCTGGGCGCTATGTCTTGAATTTGAGTAATTCTTTACTCCCTGAAATGCATAAGAGTTTTTTTTCTTCTAAAATTTCCTTCTTTAACAAGTAAAGAAGCTGAACGTATGCTAATCCAGAAGTAATAATATGAGGGAAGTCTGTAAGCATCCTTCTAGGCTTATTTTTTTCTTTCTTTCTTTTTTGGTCTCAAAGACCCGCACTGAGCCTCTGTTAGCAAAAGATTCCTTACCCAGCACTATCATACTTCAGGAATACCAGTGCTTCAGGAATAAAAAAGAACAAAAGTTCAATTCTCAAGAGAAAAGTCTATGAGTAGGTGGAAATATTAACTACTAAGTAGGCAATGCTACTAAACAAGAAATTAACATAATTTGAAAGATTATTTTATTTCTCTAGATTTAAGGATATATTTTAGAGTTACTATATTAAAGATTTATCTCACTGGTGTACAAGGATTTCAGGCCTCTAATTTTCCTTTCTCCTGTGGGATATTGTATATTCAAAGCCTCAAACCTACTTCTAGCTTTTATTTCATCACGATAAATGTCAACAACCAGTTTTTCACCCAATGCAACCATAAGGTCTAAGCAGAAAATTACAAAATGCAACTCAAAAAATTAACCTGAATTTACCACTGTAATAGCTAAAAAGGAGATAAGGGAGGGAGAAGATAACACAAAAGAACAAGGAAAGAAGGGTTCTTGCATGTCTTCTATGAACAAGATAACATGTTAGTTAAACATATCTCTTTCAATCATTATAATTTAGAAAGATAAGTGTTATTATTTTCTGTTTATATCCAAGGAAATGAAAAATCAAAAATCTTACAACAGTCGAGCTAAGATTGTTATTTTTTGTGGTTTACTTACTTTTTATCTTTTTTACTTTACAATACTGTACTGGTTTTGCCATACATTGACATGAATCCGCCACAGGTGTACATGAGTTCCCAACCCTGAAACCCCCTCCCACCACCCTCCCCATATCATCTCTCTGGGTCATCCCAGTGCACCAGCCCCAAGCCTCCTGTATCCTGTATCGAACCTACACTAGCGATTCGTTTCTTACATGATAGTATACATGTTTCAATGCCATTCTCCCAAGTCATTCCACCCTCTCCCTCTCCCACAGAGTCCAAAAGTCTGTTCTTTACATCTGTGTCTCTTTTGCTGTCTCACATACAGGGTTATCATTACATCTTTCTAAATTCCATATATATGTATTAGTATACTGTATTGGTGTTTTTCTTTCTGGCTTACTTCACTCTGTATAATCGGCTCCAGTTTCATCCACCTCATTAGAACTGATTCAATGTATTATTTTCAATGGCTGAGTAATACTCCATTGTGTATATGTACCACAGCTTTCTTACCCATTCATCTGCTGATGGACATCTAGGTTGCTTCCATGTCCTGGCTATTATAAACAGTGCTGCGATGAACATTGGGGTACACGTGTCTCTTTCAATTCTGGTTTCCTCCGTGTATATGCCCAGCAATGGGAAAGTCAGGAAAAAGACAAGGGTGTCCACTTTCACCGCTACAAGCTAAGATTTAAATTGAAGTTTGTTTTTTAATTCTTTAACCCACACAGGATTCAAAGAACAAATTTTAAGGAAGACAAAATGATAGATAATTGATAATTTTTTAAAAATTCACATAATTAATACAAAATATAAAGAAATTCTGGATTTTTTTAACCTTTTGGCAAAGCTTGGGTTGGCTAAACATGCAAAATGGGAGGCATAATTTGATGGCCAAATATATCCCTTCCAAAACAGAGGTATGAAGCTATTTCTCAGTAAAAGGATGTTCACTGAGTATACAAAATCTGTATATACCAACAGATGTTTGGAGGCCAGTAGTCAGTCATGCAGTTTTATTTAAAACAAGATGCCTAAAATCTCCTGAAACAGGATGAATTGAGAAATGTAAATGTCAGTTAAATATCCTATCAGAAATTGCAATCATTACAGCCCTGGGAAGGATACAAACTATTGATGCCCCAAAGTTTCATTATGTGCTTAACAATTAAAAGGAACTTTCATTATGGTTATTCCTGCTCCAAATTTAAGTTAAACATATAAAGACTCCTTCACCAGGAGGTGAAGGTCATAATTGATCTATGCATTTCAGCATTCAGGCCTCATCAAATACATTCTCTAAACCAATGAGTTAGCAAAAACATACTCTGAAATCTTGAAGATGAACAAGATGAGACTCCCAGATCTTTTAGGAACTCCTGCTAGAATCTATTTTGGCTCAGCATCTGTGAAAATGGTAAATTTTATCATAACATGAATATAATATTAATTATCCCATGATGTGAACTCTAAATTCTATTTCTACCAAGTTAGCAAATTTTAAATCTAGTTTGAAAGACAAAAAGTGGCTTTTATTTACACATGAAACAATGACCATCATGTCTGCTTACTAAATCAAATTATCTCAAGCTAGAAGGTCAGGAGGTCCTGACAAAGTTGAAGTCAGAAATCTTTAAGTGAAAATTATAAGATGTGTATAAGAGACAGGTCTACCACTACTCTGATTCCTCGTTCTGTTTTTTCTACTTGCTTGCTGCTCCTCTTGGCCCTTCAGTGTACACCATCTCTAAGGCTCTTGAGTCCTTTTCTTATATTTTGTCATTCTATCTATTAACTACTCAGTAAGCCCAATCTTAAATCTTTAAGTATCATCTCTCCTTACATGGCTCAAATCTTATATGTTCAGCTCTGAGTCTTCTGCCATACCTTAAATCTAAACATTTTTCTTCCTTCCCAGAGCCCCTTGCTGTATATTCTTGAACTAACATCTTAGGCAAATTTCTCCCCAAACCCACAAGAGTTCTATACTGTCTGCTATCTCTTCTCAAGACTAAACATTACTGGATCTCCTTCTTCCATCCCATCATTCTTCCTTAGAGGCTCAGGGCCAATGCCTCTTTTCAAATGCCTGATGCCACCTTCTAAGCAGATGTAAAGCCCCTACTTCACTCAAACTCCCACAAGAATGCATTACGGCTGTCTTCTACTAAGGTATTATGGTTGTTTTCCTTTTGATTTTTAAATTTTTATTCATCACACCCACACTCTAGTCTTTCAGGGTTAAGAACCCTGAATCAACTTGATTTCTTTATCTTATTTATCCTCACAGTTAGTTAAGCTGAAAAAGAGCAGCTTTTTCTCTGGCTTGAAACTTCTGGTTTGATAACTTATTCTAGAATTTCAGATCCCCCTTCTCAAGCAGAAGTTCCCTCTTCTTTCCTCTAAACACCACCATACAAGGTGCTTTTTGCTATTTGTGTTCAAATACTTTATTCTATAATATCAATAACCTCAGATATGCTGATGACACCACACTTATGGCAAAAAGCAAAGAAGAACTAAAGAGCCTCTTGATGAAAGTGAAAGAAGAGACTGAAAAAATTGGCTTACAACTCAACATTCAGAAAATGAAGATCATGGCATCTGGTCCCATCACTTCATGGCAAATAGATGGGGAAACAATGGAAACAGTGATGGAAAATTTTGGGGGCTCCAAAATCACTGTAGAAGGTGACTGCAGCCATGAAATTAAAAGATGCTTGCTTCTTGGTAGAAAAGTTATAACCAATCTCAACAGCATATTAAAAAGCAGAGATATTACTTTGCCAACAAAGGTCCATCTAATCAAAGCTATGGTTTTTCCAGTAGTCATGTATGGATATGAGAGTTGGACTATAAACCTGAGCACCAAAGAACTGATGCTTTTGAACTGTGGTGTTGGAGAAGATTCTTGACAGTCCCTTGGACTGCAAGGAGATCCAACCGGTCCATCCTAAAGGAAATCAGTCCTGAATATTCATTGGAAGGACTGATGCTGAAGCTGAAACTCCAATACTTTGGTGACCTGATGCAAAGAACTAAGTCATTGGAAAAGACCCTGATGCTGGGAAAGATTGACTGTGGGAGGAGAAGGGGACAACAGAGGATGAGATGGTTGGATGGCATCACCAATGCAATGGACATGAGTTTGAGCAAGCTCCAGGAGTTGGTGATAGACAGGGAAGCCTGGTGTGCTGTAATCCATTGGGTCACAAAGAGTTGCACACAACTGAGTGACTGAACTGAACTGATTTTATCCTGAATTATTATTATACTGGAGATAACAATGGCATATAATTATTATACTGGGAATAACTTCTTCATAGTGCTGTCTCTACTTCATGAGTAGTATCTGTAACAGCAACTCCAAACAGTAACTTATAAATTTCTGTATTTGTTAATACATTATTCCTCTCATTATTATACTGTACTTATACCAGACTACTTGACACACTAACCTCTTAACCAGAGGCATCACACCTCTTCACTAAGAGGTGCTCATTTCTGCTTCACTTCAAGTTCTATAGACTTGATTTTTATCATCTTTTTCATAATACCATTATCATTATCATCATCACCATCGTATTCATCATTACCATCACTATCATATTCATCATTACCATCACCATCATATTCATCATTATTCTTAGTGTTTTATATTTATTTGTTCATAGATTTTCATTTTCAAAAGATTTTCATAAGCTTGTCTAAAAGGACAGCATAATATTTTAAAATCATCTTCCTAATTTTCCAGGATAAGGAATAACCTGAAAACACTTGGAGATAAATAATAATAAAAATGTTCCCTGAACTAAGTTTAAACTTCACAGTAAATACATAACAAGTAATATATACTTGAGAGCCTTCAACTAGGGCCTGGGATTTTTAATGGCTGAGTAATACTCCATTGTGTATATGTACCACAGCTTTCTTACCCATTCATCTGCTGATGGACATCTAGGTTGCTTCCATGTCCTGGCTATTATAAACAGTGCTGCGATGAACATTGGGGTACACGTGTCTCTTTCAATTCTGGTTTCCTCCGTGTATATGCCCAGCAATGGGAAAGTCAGGAAAAAGACAAGGGTGTCCACTTTCACCGCTACAAGCTAAGATTTAAATTGAAGTTTGTTTTTTAATTCTTTAACCCACACAGGATTCAAAGAACAAATTTTAAGGAAGACAAAATGATAGATAATTGATAATTTTTTAAAAATTCACATAATTAATACAAAATATAAAGAAATTCTGGATTTTTTTAACCTTTTGGCAAAGCTTGGGTTGGCTAAACATGCAAAATGGGAGGCATAATTTGATGGCCAAATATATCCCTTCCAAAACAGAGGTATGAAGCTATTTCTCAGTAAAAGGATGTTCACTGAGTATACAAAATCTGTATATACCAACAGATGTTTGGAGGCCAGTAGTCAGTCATGCAGTTTTATTTAAAACAAGATGCCTAAAATCTCCTGAAACAGGATGAATTGAGAAATGTAAATGTCAGTTAAATATCCTATCAGAAATTGCAATCATTACAGCCCTGGGAAGGATACAAACTATTGATGCCCCAAAGTTTCATTATGTGCTTAACAATTAAAAGGAACTTTCATTATGGTTATTCCTGCTCCAAATTTAAGTTAAACATATAAAGACTCCTTCACCAGGAGGTGAAGGTCATAATTGATCTATGCATTTCAGCATTCAGGCCTCATCAAATACATTCTCTAAACCAATGAGTTAGCAAAAACATACTCTGAAATCTTGAAGATGAACAAGATGAGACTCCCAGATCTTTTAGGAACTCCTGCTAGAATCTATTTTGGCTCAGCATCTGTGAAAATGGTAAATTTTATCATAACATGAATATAATATTAATTATCCCATGATGTGAACTCTAAATTCTATTTCTACCAAGTTAGCAAATTTTAAATCTAGTTTGAAAGACAAAAAGTGGCTTTTATTTACACATGAAACAATGACCATCATGTCTGCTTACTAAATCAAATTATCTCAAGCTAGAAGGTCAGGAGGTCCTGACAAAGTTGAAGTCAGAAATCTTTAAGTGAAAATTATATATACTGAAATCAGATACTTAATACTTTGCTTTTGACCCTGAAAAGTTAAATGAATAAGGTCAGAAGGAATTAAAAAAAAAAAAAAAGTTGTGGCAAATCATGGTGTCATTTTAAATATGCCTTGCACAGAAGTTGAGTCCTTAGATTCCGAAATGTTATTCCTTATAATTTATTTTTAGAACCTACTTAATTAATATGCATAAGTATCTCTTACTGTCCTTTGTTGCTGAAATTAATACAATTCTAAAACTGGAACTCTTGTGTTTGGTTAAGAGCTTAAATCTAGGCTATTTTACCTTAGCAAAATCAACTGGAGAACTGAGGATAATTATCCAAATAAATCAACCAAAAACAAAGTTTTGCAG
Source organism: Oreotragus oreotragus (assembly GCA_006410675.1). Classification (NCBI taxonomy): domain Eukaryota; kingdom Metazoa; phylum Chordata; class Mammalia; order Artiodactyla; family Bovidae; genus Oreotragus; species Oreotragus oreotragus. The sequence goes on along the minus strand of SJYX01021428.1, from coordinate 119,536 downwards.
CACTTGTATGTAATGAATAATGAAAAAGATGAAATTTAACAGGTGAAACTTCGAGTTTTTACTTTAGAGGTCTGAATCTTGGCGTGGTACTTTGACTTGTAGAGTGTGAGACTACAGCAGGCAGAATAATGTGCCCCCCACTCTGGCCCCCAGGATAGGCTCATTTTATACTTTGGAAACTATGAATATTTTATGTTACATGGAAAGGGGAAATTAAGGAAGGTTGCTGCTGGAATTAAAGTTACTAACAAAATTACCTTAAAATAAGGAAACCAGCTTGAATAACAGATAAGGAGATAATCCTAGCCCAACGTAATCATCAGGCTTCCTTGGTGGCTCAGACAGTAAAGAACGAGCCCGCAATATGGGAGATCTGGGTTCGATCCCTGGGCGGGGAAGATCCTCTGGAGAAGGAAACGATCCTGCAGAATCCCATGGACAGAGGGGCCTGGTGGGCTACAGTCCATGGGGTCACAGAGTCAGACACAACTGAATGACTAACACTTTCAATGGAATCACAAGTGTCTTTAAAAGGAAAAGGGAAGCAGGAGAATCAGTATCAGAGTGATAGAATGTGAGAAAGACTCCACTGACTATTGAAAGCATATTTTTAAAAGAGAAAATGATAAATCCAAACTTGAAAATGATAGCTATCCCTGACCATGAGTCAGGAGGATGGGACAGTAAAGGACCACTAGTTTATGCACTGTTTCTTTTATCTCCATTCTTAAATTGGATGATGAGTTTATAGGTATAAATTTTACTATTATAGTTCCTATCTTCCATACTGAATTTGGAAAACTCAGCAGTGGCCACAGAACTGGAAAAGTTTTCATTCCAATCCCAAAGAAAGGCAATGCCAAAGAATGTTCACTCTACCACATAATTGCATTCATTTCACATGCTAGCAAAGTGATGTGCAAAATTCTCCAAGCAGTACTTCTTCAACAGTATGTGAACTGAGAAATTCCAGATGTTCGAGCTGGATTTAGAAAAAGCAGAGGAACCAGAGATCAAATTACCAGCATCTGTTGGATCATAGAAAAAGCAAGAGAGCACCAGAAAAACATCTACTTCTACTTCACTGACTATGCTAAAGCCTTTGACTGTGTGAATCACAACAAACTGTGGAAAATTCTGAAAGGGATGGGAATACCAAACCACCTGACCTGCCTCCTGAGAAATATGTATGCAGGTAAAGAAGCAACAGTTAGAACCAGACATGGAACAACAGACTGGGTTCAAATTAGGAAAGGAATACATCAAAACTATATATTGTCAGCCTGTTTATTTAATTTATATGCCGAGTACATCATGCAAAATACCAGGCTGGATGAAGCACAGTCTGGAATCAAGACTGCTGGGAAAAACATCAATAACCTCAGATATGCAGATGACACCAGAAATTTGCAGAAAGCAAAGAGAAACTGAAGAGCCTCTTGATGAAGTTGAGAAAGAAGAGTGAAAAAAAAAAAAGCTTAAAATTCAATGTTAAAAAAAACTAAGATCATTGCATCTGGTCCCATCACTTCATGGCAAATAGATGGGGAAACAATGGAAACAGTGACAGAGTTCATTATATTGTGCTCCAAAATCACTGCAGATGATGACTGCAGCCATGAAATTAAAAGATGCTTGCTCTTTGGAAGAAAAGTTATGACCAACCCCAACCTAGACAGCATATTAAAAAGCAGAGGCATTATGTTGCGAGCAAAGGTCTTTATAGTCAAATCTATTGTTTTCCAGTAGTTATGTATGGATGTGAGAGTTGGACCATAAAGAAAGCTGAGTGCCAAAGAATTGAGTCTTCTTAACTGGGGTGTTGGATGAGATTCTCACAAGTCTCTTGGACTACAAGAAGATCAACTAGTCAATCCTAAAGGTAAACAGTCCTGAATATTCATTGGAAGGGCTGATGCTGAAGTTTCAATACTTTGGCCACCTGCTGTGAAAAACAGACTCATTATAAAAAACTTTGACACTTGGAAAGATTGAAGGCGGGAGGAGAAGGGGGTGACAGAGAGGGTTGGATGGCATCACTGACTCAATGGACATGAGTTTGAGCAAGCCCTGGGAGATGGAGAAGGACAGGGAAACTTGATGTGCTGCAGGCCATGGGGTCACAAAGAGTTGGACATGACTGAGCAACTGAACAACAACAAATCTTCCATACACAGAATATTAAATATATATATATAAGGCATCAAATATTAGGAGATAAAATGCAAACTATATCTATCTACAAAAATGTACATATTGATAATTAAAAATGAAAAGTCTAACAAGAGAGATGAAAAAATTAAATATCTGGGAACCTCCCCTTCTTTAAAGAAATGCCCACATAGGTTGCTTCCCACATATGTTTTTGCCATTGGTATCACTGCACACACATATTTTAGTACTTTGCATGCATGTTTAAATATTCATGTTCTCCATTTATCTTACAACTGTGGTGATTCTCTTATTTTCCCTATTTTACACATGAGAAAATTTAGAAGATAATTTACTCAAGGACATTCAACTCAGTGGAGATGGCAGAGCAGTAATTCAGGACTGCCTGATTCCAACGCTCAAGATTTATCATGCTGTACCTAGATGTTGTCATTGATTTTTAGGAGTCAACTGGCTTACTGGTCTCTAAACTGAACACTTTATAAATGTATTATAGAAACACTTTTTAAGAAAGCCCATGACATTAAAAGTCAGTAAAGTTAGGGATTGTTCCACAACACATCTATAAATACTTCATCTAATTAATAAAGAATGGATTCATAACACTAATTAACCCAGTCAGACCACAGTAGGAGCTATTGCCAAAAGATAATAAAATTAAGGTTATTATGTTTGAAATAGCAAACCCACTCCAGTACTCTTGCCTGGAGAATCCCATGGAGGGAGGAGCCTGGTAGGCTACAGCCCATGGGGTCGCAAAGAGTCGGACACGACTGAGCGACTTCACTCACTCATGTTTTTAAAGTAGTATTTTTACTTATCCTTGCATCTTTAAAGATCCATCAGTAGCCTCAAGACAAGAGCTTCCATACTACCATAAGTTTCAACAGGTGAGGAATAACCCCCTCAGTACATAGGTTATAGCTCAGCTTAAAACTGTCACATAAAAATGGCACTACCCTAAAAATAAATTGCAGCTATATCTGATAATCACAATCCAAGTCTTAATCTTCATGTTATCTTTTGATATCAGATTTTCTGTAGCTCTGAGAAAATAGATGAATTTATCTGGCCTTCTCTAGTCGTGACATGCTTGGGTATTTTTAGGGTGATGAAAAAATAAAACCTATGTTCAATTTCTGTATAAATATTATTGCAGGGAAATAGATATTAACTCCTTTTATTTTAAACCACAGCCTTCCTTTGTATGAATAATCTCTTGGCTCTCCTCCAAATTTTCTCTAAGTACTGGTGACTCAAAACATAAAGAAAATGTAAGTGAAGTGGCATGTATTAGGGCCTCTGTAACTCACTCATAAACCCCAGAGTGTCAGAAGTGATATAGAATTATCAGACATCTGGGTTGCAGATAATTTCCCAGTCATTTAGAATCATGTAGACGGCAGTGGGTTGGCTTAGAAATAAAACGTAATATGCAACCTTGAAAACAGGTTTAGATGGCATCTCTATTAGAGTCAACTGCTTTATTCTTTTTGTAATAAGACAACTCCTTCCTTCCATTGCAGCTGATGACCTTCCTTCACACTTTGTTAAGAAAATAGAAAAAGAAGAAAGTAATGCCTTTAGCGTCCCTCCAATAAATCTGCTGTTCCACCAATATCTCTTCATCTACTATCTGCTTTCACTCTTATGACAAAGAATGAAGTGTCCCTGCTCTCTTTGAAGGCCAGTCTTTCCATATAGTCTCAGACTCCTATCCTCTTGTCCCTATCTCCTCTTTTGGAGGACACTGCTATTCATCTGCTCCAGGAATATCAATCCTTCCCTTTCCATTGTATCATTTCTAAATGTGCGCTCAGTCACTCAGCTGTGTTTGACTCTTTGCAACCTCATGGACTGTAACTCCACAGGGGCTCCTCTGTCCATGGAATTTTCCCAGGCAACAGTACTGGAGTGGGTTGCCGTTTTCTTCTCCAGTGTATCTTCCTATAATTGAAAATAATAAATATAAAAGTTTCTCTTAAGCCTTTATTGGCTCACAATCATTTCACTTTGTTGTTATCACTATTCTTTTAAATGGAAAAGTCTTGAAAAATCTGTTAATAATTGGGCATCTACGAGTCACTTTGTCACCTTCCAATGCTTCTTTTAACCTGCACCACTGAAACCCCTCTGGTCAATGTCAACCACGGCCTTGGTGATGACACACCTCCTGGATGCTTTTGTGTTCTCTCCTTGCTCTACCCAGTCAGGGTATGTGGCACACTTGGTAATCCCCAATCCCTGTCATAGGCCCTTTGGCATCCACAAAGTCTCATGCTCCTGAATTTTGTTCTATCCCAGAAGATACTCCTTCTAAGTTTTCTTTCCTGGCTTCAGCATCTTTAGGTGATATCCAAATATTTAGGAGTTCAGGCCCCTTATTTTTCTGTCTATATTTACACCCATGAGATTTCTTCGACTATGTATTGATGCCCAAATGTACATATTCAGCCCTGATCAAGTCCCTGAGATTTAAATTCTTATGTCCAAGTAATTACAATACATCTTCATGTCTATTTCCAAAAAAAAAGCATTACCCTAATTTCTCTCTGGGCCCTCAGATAGTCAGACTGATGATTTAGAACTAAAATGATATTCTATATTTCTAGTGCTCAAAGTCAATGGCTTAACATTACATTTAGAGCAAAATGCATTTTTTTTCAGAGTTTACAAGAAAGTACTGGGTCTCATTACATCTCCTACTTCTCATTTCTACTACATTCTCCTACTTCCTTCTATTCACTTCAATTTTCTCTTTCAGACTTGACTAAAACTAGTATGTAATTAATTAAAAGAACTTTTTTATATGTGACATATTTGAATAGATTTTTCAAGGTTCCTTTAAAAAGCAAAAATATTTTTCTCCATTTGCACTGCACAACTTTTTAATTGACCTCAAGCTGTGTTTTGAGTAAATAAGTCCTTACATGTTTTGATCCCTCATAGTAGGGCTAAAAATTTTTACTACTGGGTTTTCAAATACTCTACGGAACTTGATGGAGAGGACTCTTACCACATGAATAGAAGTTCAGTTATTGCCATTTCAGAAAAATGAGGCATATGTATAATTGAGGTCACATAAGTAGAGTCAGCAGTGGGATAAGAAGATACAGGGGCAATCGATTCTTAAGGTGTTCTGATTTTCTCACTTCCCAGTGAGTTTGCTGCCTTTTAATCTTATTTTTCCATCATTCAGAAAGCTTTAGAGGCTACCCTATAAAAAATTCTGTTTCTAATAATGGATGATTACAAATGATTGTTTTAGTTTACCGTAAGGCCAAGAAGACAATAGCTGTGTCTGCCTTTTTCTTTTGTGACGAAACTTGATCTCAGTTTGTACTTGATTAATCAAGTACATTAAACAGTTTACTTTAGAATTATATGTATTCTTCCTCTATCTTGTTTTGTTTCTATTTAATTTCATTGGTAACTGCTGTGTTTAGATATGGTTTGTAAAAACTTGAAAAAAGCTTTTCACAAGTAAATGGGATATAAAAAATTTTGATACGTGAAATAAACTGCAGGAGAGTGTTGAGCTACTTAGCAGCAGCTCTCTTATAATGGAGCTCATGGTTTTAGTAGATGAGAAATTGAATATAAATCTGAGCTGTGTGATATAAAAGTTGTTATCTAGTAATAGATGAAGATGTTGTCATGGAGAAAAATATAATCCCACTATTCTATACTTATTAGACAATACTGTCAAAAGAAACATAAGTCAAGCTACACGAGTACTTTAAAATTTTCTTGAAGCCATGTTAAGAAAGTAAAATAAACAGATAAAATAACTTTATTAACATATTTTATTTAGCCTAATATATCAAATCTTACAATTCTGATGTAATTAATATAAAATTATTAATGTAATATTTTGAGATTTTCTGACTAAGCATGTTAAATCCAGTGTATATTTCACATTTATTTATGCATCTCAAGTCAGACTACTCAAATATTCAACAGCCACATCTAGCTATGAGCTACCGATTGGCCAGTGTATTAGACTCTATCTGAAAGTGAATATCAATTTAAGGCACACCTAAGAAGCTATTAGGGCTTCCCAGGTAGCTCAGAGGTTAAAGCGTCTGCTTGCAATGCAGGAGACCTGGGTTCGATCCCTGGGTCGGGAAGATCCCCTGGAGAAGGAAATGGCAACCTACTCCAGTATTCTTGCCTGGAGAATCCCATGGACGGAGTAGCTTGGTGTGCTACGGGGTTGCAAAGAGTTGGACACGACTGAGTGACTTCACTTTCACTTTTCAAGAAGCTATTATAGGAAAGTGAAAGTGTTAGTTGCTCAGTCATGTCTATTCTTTGCAGCTTCACAGACTGTAGCCTGCCAGGCTCCTCTGTCCATGGAATTATCCAGGCAGAGATATTGAAGCAGGTAGCCATTCCTTTCTCCAGGGCATCTTCTCAAGCGAGGGATTGAACCTGGGTCTCCTGCATTGTAGGTGAACTCTTTACCCTCTGAGCCACCAGGGAAACCCACAGGAACTTTCTATAAATAAACAAGAGGAGAGATACATTCATTTCTCCTGAACTCTGCTTTATTGATTCCATAAAGAATAGCAAGAAGAGATAAGAAAGCATTCCTCAGTGATCAATGCAAAGAAATAGAGGGAAAAAATAGATTGGGAAAGACTAGAGATCTCTCCAAGAAAATTAGATATACTAAGAGAACATTTCATGCAAAGATGGGCACAATAAAGGACAGAAATGGTATGGACCTAACAGAAGCAGAAGATATTACCAAGAGGTTGTAAGAATACACAGAAGAACTATACAAAAAAGATCTTCATGACCCAGATAAACACGATGGTGTAACACTCACCTAGAGCCAAAAGTTCTGGGATGCAAAGTCAAGTGGGCCTTAGGAAACATCACTACAAAACTAGTGGAGGTGATGGAATTCCAGTTGAACTATTTCAAATCCTAAAAGAGGGTACTGTGAAAGTGCTGCACTCAATATGCCAGCAAATTTGGAAAACTCAGCAGTGGCCACAGGGCTGGAAAAGGTTAGTTTTCATTCCAATCCCAAAGAAAAGCAATGCCAAAGAATGTTCAAACTACCACACAATTGCACTCATCTCACACACTAGCAAAGTAATGCTCAACATTTTCCAAGCCAGGCTTCAACAGTACATGAACCATGAACTTCCAGATGTTCAAGCTGGATTTAGAAAAGGCAGAGGAACGAGAGATCAAATTGCCAACATCCGCCTGATTGTTGAAAAAGCAAGAGAGTTTCAGAAAAACATCTACTTTTGCTTCATTGACTATGCCAAAGACTTTGACTGTGTGGGTCGTGAAGATCTTTTCTGTACAGTTCTTCTGTGTATTCTTGCCACCTCTTCTTAATATCTTCTGCTTCTGTTAGGTCCATACCATTTCTATCCTTTATCGAGCCCATCTTTGCATGAAATGTTCCCTTGGTATCTCCAATTCTCTTGAAGAGATCTCTAGTCTTTCCCATTCTGTTGTTTTCCTCTNAGAAGGGGACGACCGAGGATGAGATGGCTGGATGGCATCACGGACTCGATGGACGTGAGTCTGAGTGAACTCCGGGAGATGGTGATGGATAGGGAGGCCTGGCGTGCTGTGATTCATGGGGTCGCAAAGAGTCGGACACGACTGAGCGACTGAACTGAACTGAACTTGACTGTGTGGATAGCAATAAACTGTGGAAAATTCTTCAAGAGATGTGAAATACCAGACCACTTGATTTGCCTCCTGAGAAATCTGTATGTAGGTCAGGAAGCAACAGTTAGAACTGGACATGGAATGATAGACTGGTTTCAAATTGGGAAACGAGCATGTCAAGGCTGTATATTGTCACCCTGTTTATTTAACTTATATGCAGAAGTCATCATGTGAGATTCTGGACAGGTTGAAGCACAAGCTGGAATCAAGATTGCTGGGAGAAATATAAATAACCTCAGATATGCGGATGACACCAGAAATTTGTAGAAAGCAAAGAGAAATTGAAAAGCCTCTTGATGAAGGTGAAAAAGATGAGTGAAAAAAAATAGCTTAAAAGTCAATGTTAAAAAAAACTAAGATCATTGCATCTGGTCCCATCACTTCATGGCAAATAGATGGGAAAACAATGGAAACAGTGACAGAGTTCATTATATTGTGCTCCAAAATCACTGCAGATGGTGACTGCAGCCATGAAATTAAAAGATGCTTGCTCCTTGGAAGAAATGCTATGACCAACCTAGACAGCATATTAAAAAGCAGAGACATTAACTTTGTCAGCCAAGGTCCATCTAGTCAAAGCTGTGGTTTTTCTAGTAGTCATGTATGGATGTGAGAGTTGAACTATAAAGAAAGCTGAGCACCAAAGAACTGATGCTTTTGAACTGTGGTACTGGAGAACACTCTTGAGTATCCCTTGGATTGCATGGAGATCCAACCAGTCCATCCTAAAGGAAATCAGTCCTGAATATTCATTGGAAGGACTGATGCTGAAGCTGAAACTCCAATACTTTGGCTACCTGATGCAAAGAGCTGACTCATTTGAAAAGACCCTGATGCTGGGAAAGATTGAATGTGGGAGGAGAAGAGGATGGCAGAGAATGGTGGGATGCCATCCCATGGTGGGATGGCATCACTGACTCAATGGACATGAGTTTGAGTAGGCTCCAGAAATTGGTGATGGACAGGGTAGCCTGGCGTGCCTCAGTCCATGGGGTCACAGAGTCGGACACAACTGAGCAACTGAACTGAACAGAACTAACATAGCTTTTAAAATATTTCTTTTCAAATAAACATGATTTTGTTTTACCTCCTGCTGCAGCAACTTCAAAATGCTGCAAGCAAAAAACTACAAAAATTACAAATTCCCATCTAAGAACCCCTGCCTACAATATGATAATTAGTCCTACTTTTGAAGGACCACAAATTATTGCCATACAATTAGGTACATCTCTAGGAAAACTAATCTCTTCTCTTTCAAAATACATTTTTGCAGAAAGAGAAAAGTAATCTCTTTGCATTAATTTTGGGAATCATTTTTTTCAAAAGTAAAAAATAATTGTTACCTATAATATTCTAGGTATTTATTAGGGATAAATGGTGAATAAGATAGTATGTTTGCCTTTAAGAATTCAAAATCAAATGATGTAGCTTTATGTGATATCACATTTTAAAATACATATCCACTTCAGTGAAACTTCTAAGAGCAAGACTTTCTTTTTAAAGTGTTTAATGTATTAAATATTTAATGTACACAACTCGATGGGCTTGGAGGTAACTTTACATGTGTGATGACAAACTTAGACAGTGTTTTGAAAAGCAGAGACATTACTCTGTCAACAAAGGTCCAAATAGTCAATGGTCTTCCCAGTGGTTACATGCTGCAGTCAGTGCAGCAGGTAGGGATCAAAAGTGGTCGACACACAGTTTGGGGACAAAAAACTAGAGACAGAGTTAAAGTTTCAAAGATGGGACTGGGGGACTCAAGACCTCTTGGATCCAGAGCCCTGTTCCTCGGAGCCACATCACTTTTATTTAGTGTCTTGGCAAGCAGAAAGTATCTGTTTTGCTACAATGAAATCTGCCTCCTGTGTCCCCAATCACGTCTCTCATTTTACTGATTACTTTAAACTGTCTTTCTTATTTTCTTGTACACGGGCTATCACCTAGCTGGAGGTCATAGATCTGCATATGCCTTGGTAAAACGTCTTAGTGTGTGCACAAGCAGCATTCTGAACTTAGCCGACCCGGCGTTCCAAGGTCCACACTATACTTTTCCTTAGCTTAGCAGGGTATGCCAACCCCAGCTAATCAACCTGATGTACTTTTATTTGGGTTATGCTGTATTGCTATGTTTTGCGTTTATTCTTTTCCTGTGGTGATTTTCTCATGGCTTAGCCAGAGCAACAGGCGGCTGTTTATTAACCCCTGCAGTTATGTATGGTTGTGAGAGCTGAACTGTAAAGAAGGCTGAACACCAAAGAATTGATGCTTTCAAACTGTGGTGCTGGAGAAGACTCCTGAATGTCCCTTGGACAGCAAGGAGATCAAACCAGTCAATCTTAAGGAAATCAACTCCGAATACTCATTGGAAGGACTGATGCTGAAGTTCCAGTATTTTGTTCACCTGATGTGAACAGCTGACTCATTAGAAAAATCCTTGATGCTGGGAAAGATTGAGGGCAGAAGGAAAACAGGGTATCACAGGATGAGATAGCTGGATGGCATCACTGATGCAATGGACATGAACTTGGACAAATTTTGGGTGATGGTAAGAGACAGGGATGCAGTCTATGATGTAGTCTATGGGGTCACAGAGTCGGACATGACTAGGCGATTGAACAACAATATACATCTGTGAACTAGCATCACAAGCTATGCCGTAAACATAGTCCTCATTCCCACAAGTTTCCTGACATCTTTATTTTTTGTGTAATAAGAACACTTAACATAAGATCTACCCTCTTAGCAAAATTTTAAATGTGCAATATAGTGCCATTAACTATCTAACTATAGACCAGTAAGATCTCTAGGACTTACTTATCCTGTATAATTGAAACTTTGTACCCTTTGACTAAGAGCTCCCTATTTCGCCCTCCTCCCAGCCTCTGGCAACCAGCATTCCACTCACTGCTGCTGTGAGTTTCACTCTCTTAGACTCCTCATATAAGTGAAAATATGTAGTAATTGTACTTTTGTGTTCTGCTCAACCTAAGATACTATTCTAATGTTGCAATGAATGAGTTCACATATGTCTTTGTCATAATAATTACAGTTCCTTTGGATATACGTCCAAAGTGGGATTCCTGAGTCATATGGTAGTAGTATATTTAATTTTTTGAAAAATTCCATACTATTTCCCATAGTGGCTGTACCAATTTGCATTCTACCAATAGTATGCAAGGGTTTCCTATTCTCTATATCTTCATCAACACCTATCTTAAAAAAAAAAAAAAAGTAATAGCCGTCCTAGGTATGAGGTGATAGCTCATTGTGGCTGTGATTTTCATTTTTCTGAGGAATAGAGATATTGCACATGTTGTCATATACCTATTGGTCACTTGTACTTCTTGTTTAGAGAAATGTCTACTCAAGGTCTTTGTCTACTTTTTATTCAGTTAATTTTCTTCCTTGGTTCCTCCCTCCCTCCCCCCTTCTATCATTTCTCTCTCTCCCTCTCTCTCCTTCCCTTCTCTTCTTCCTTCCTACTTGTTATTGAATTATAGATAGAATTTCCTTAAATATTTTGCATATTAGCCATTTATCAGATACATGGTTTGCAAATATTTTCTCCCATTCCAGAGGCTGCTTTTTCACGTTGTTGATGGTTTGCTTTGTTATGCAGAAGCTTTTATACTAGATGTAATCTTACACATCTATTTTTGCTTTTGGTATCATAGCCAAGAAATCACTGCCAAGATCAATGTTAAGAAACTTTCTTTCTATATTTTCTTCCAGAAGTTTCTGAGGTTTCAATCTTACATTTAAGTTTTTAAAACCACTTTGAGTTACTTTTTGTATTGGTAGAAGAGTTCAGTTTCATTCTTCCACACATGACTATCCAGTTTTCATGGCACCATTTACCACAGAGACTATCTTTTCCACATTGTGTGGAATATTCACTTTTAAACTGTATCTAAAACTAAATGAATTGATGAGAAGTTATACACACAAAAAGAATTAAAATGGAAAGAAAGCTTTGTGCGTGAAAAGTAGAAGGCTCAGTAATGGTTGACTCAAAACCACCTGCCTCACTCAGTGTAAACTTTGTACATCTTGTTGTCCCAATTTATATACCAAAAATTGAAAAAAAAAATTGTTAAATGGTAAATTATTTTGGATTGAGAAATGATATTTGTTATTCATTCCCCTTCAATTCTTTGTAAGCTTTCCAAGGTAGTGACTGAGGACAGTGCCTGTCACAGAGCAGGGATTCAACATACATTTCAAAACTCAATGACTGTTAGTTTCATCAATACAAGAATGGATTATTTCTAAATTTCTCATCTTGTATATATGTTTGAGATTTGATTTTTAGAATGCTAAAATACAAATTAGTAGGTGGATGATACTGTGTCTTTCCCTATTTTAAGACAGCAGGGAAAACATATCAATGCTCAAAAATGATGCGTCACTGGTTTTATACTGTATCGAAATCCATGTAGACCAACAAAGCAAATAATTCTCATCATGAAGGATTTTCAAGTGGTATAAAAATGCTAATAAAATAGTTCATATACACATTGCATGAGAGAAGCAGTAAGATGTGCAGAGCTAGAGGAGTTAGAAATAACTAAATTTAGATTTCTTTGATGAATATTGAGTACATACATTAAAACACTATATCTCCAATTTTATAACATGTAACACTCAGGGTATTATCTTAATCTCTTATGACAAATGTTTTAGATTAATTGCCTTGATCATTTTGAGACAGAACCAGTTACTTTTAAGCAATAGGAGAAAGCTCATTCTTTGTATCATTTAAAAATCGACTTTAATAAAAGTTATCTTAAATATCATTGCCATTAGCTTTAGCAAATCTTTTTCATTTGTATCAGGTTTTAGATTTTCAATGCACTTTCATGTAAACTTATCTCTTTTGATTTTTCTCAACAATTCTGAATTGATATTACTATAAGTAAAGATACTGAATTCAATCGACTTTTCTGACTTCAGGTTAAAGAAAGGAAATCTCGAGAGACTGCCATAAACATCCAGTCTTCCCTTCTTGTATAAATGCATCTTATTCTTTGACTTGATCAACATCCTCCTCTGATCCACATGCTAGAGACACAGAGATAGTATGCCATCTGTACACAAAGGACCCAAGAACTCTTTCTCATCAACTTCATAATCCTGGTGTTAAGCCTGATAGAGGGCAGTTTTCCTTATATTTCTTATGAATATGATATATTTCTCCCCTAAAACTAGTTCTGATTGCCAAGTCTCTACTTTGTCTCTTTCTTACACCATGCACACTGCCAAGACTTCAAAATTATGAAATTTTCAAATCTTCACATGCATGATTAATTAATTCTACTTATCCTAGTAGAATTAATTCAACATATACAGCATATAGAAAGATATCAGAATTCAGTTGCCAGTAAGACTGTTTAGTGAAATTCAACTTTAAAAATAAAAGTTCTCTTGTGCATCTTCAGGTTATTTTTCAGAGCTGTCTCTTGTATGTTTTTTTTTTCTCCCAAAGTCCAATATGATTTCTACACTTGTGGTGTGTTTCTTGATAGTCACTTGGGCTCTCAGAATCACTCAGCAATCCTTTTATCTCCCAACTGACTACCTTTGAAATATCTTTAATCGATGTTTGAAACTTTTCTTTACTTTTAGAACAGCTAACTTAATTCAACAAATGATTTTACTGTTGTATGGAAAAGATATGACCTCACTCGATCTACACGTCTCCAATCTCATTCTTTCCCTGTATTATCACATGTCCTTTTCCCGCTAGCTCCTCTTTAAGAATTTAATCTATTCCTTTACCAGACTGTTTTAACCCTCTGTGCATTTGAGATCATCCATTCAAGAAAATGTGATACTTCAATTATATCATCTTCCATTGCCCTGTTCATCGCATGTTCTTTTATTCGTGTCTCTCCTGAAATGTAGTCTAATCCATTCTATACACATGATATAAATAATACCCTCAGCAAATTTTCCAACTCTATTCTTCTCTTTAACAAGATACTTTTTTTAAAACATTTAATACCCAATTCCTTGTAGCTGCTCAATAATTTATAATGTAACAGTTTGCTCCCAAAACCGAATGAATTAAAACCACCATTAATTGTTGATCATAAGTTTACTTGGTGGTGGTATTGCTGATCTCGGCCTGGCTGAGTTGACCTATACAGGGAACATCTACGTGATTAGCTGACTAGTTTGTTCAGAAACTGGCCCGCTGAAGATAGCTGGTTGGCTGCTGGCTTGGGTAACAGGAGTGATCAGTTACTAGCAACAGAGTCTTCACCATAACTAAAGGCAGATCCATTAAGCTTAAAATACAATGGAGGTTTTAAGTTTAAAATGATAGAATCAAAAATAAGGTGAGGATATTTGGAAAAATGAAAGGCCAAGGAAGACTTTGATCAGAACTATGTATGAAATATCAGGTAGATTGCTGTTCAATTTCTCTAAGAATTCAATTTTTAGAGTAGAATGCCTACCACTCAGACAAGAATGTTTAAGCACCAACAAACTCACTAATGTCCTTTCTCAAATTTTCTCTAAACTTTGACAGATATTTGAGAACCTGGATTTAATAAATTAACATGAATAAGGCCAACACTATACTCATAAGCATTAATAGATTCTGAATATGATTTTTAAATAAGCAAAATTCCCTATTTATTACACCAACATAGTTTAATTCTGATCTTTAAGAGATGCTAATGTTAGCATGAAATTTGAGTAGAATAACCTCATAAAGTCAGATGTAGATATTATCTAAATATTTTCCTTGGTTCTTATTTTCATTGCATAAATATATTTATATACTGTCTATATNGCAAAATTCCCTATTTATTACACCAACATAGTTTAATTCTGATCTTTAAGAGATGCTAATGTTAGCATGAAATTTGAGTAGAATAACCTCATAAAGTCAGATGTAGATATTATCTAAATATTTTCCTTGGTTCTTATTTTCATTGCATAAATATATTTATATACTGTCTATATCAGATACGTAAAATACGTATCAGGAAAGCAAGTTTATAGTAGAAAAGCTAGAATTTATAATTGATCACTTAATCACTGAACAGAAATACTAATAAATTTTATCATTCACTCATGAAGATTTTATGATAAATTCTCAGTGAAAATCTGTTCCTTTAATCAAAACAGAAAATGCTATTTTGGCACTGAAGATAAAATCATTCTGCTAATATTTAGAATATTAATGATTTAATGAATAATTTGGTGTTAGTTTAATCATGGTAACACTCATAAATTGACAAATCTATGTCTGCTGTTGCTGCTAAATCACTTCAGTTGTGTCTGACTCTGTGCATCCCCATAGATGGCAGCCCACCAGGCTTCCCCATCCCTGGGACTCTCCAGGCAAGATCACTGGAGTGGGTTGCCATTTCCTTCTCCAATGCATGAAACTGAAAAGTGAAAGCGAAGTCGCTCAGTCATGTCCAACTCTCCACAACCCCATGGACTGCAGCCCACTAGGCTCCTCCGTCCATGGGATTTTCCAGGCAAGAGTACTGGAGTGGGGTGCCATAGCCTTCTCTGAATCTATGTCTAAAGCTATTTAAATAACAAGATATTTTCAAGTATTTTTCAAATATTCATAATGTTGAAGAAGTTTAGCAAAGATACCTTGGTCTATGATCTACAAAATATATTACTTTGATTTACATCCTAATTTTTATAGATAAAAACATAAAGATAGCATATATTTTTGAGTAGTACCAATAAAAATTTGATTTAAAAAATGCCAGTGCTCTTCACTGAATTTGCTTGTTAATATGACATATATTTGTTGCTAGTTTCTATAAATTATAAGCCCTCTTTTCATTGTACAACAAATCTGAATTTATGAAAATAAAGTGTCATAGTAACAAGGAAGATAATCTGCAGTTTTAGGTTATTTTTTAGATCAAACTAGAACCCAGATAAAACTTTTCTAAAAATCAACTTTATCCATTTCTTAACCAGTACTTATTTTGATAAAATATCTTTTATAAACTACATGATGCCTTATCAGCTAACAGAGGGGAAATTCAAAAGTTGAAATATATACTAGCCTTAACTCATGTTATGGGGCATTTGAGTTTCAGAATTTTTAAGACCTTTCAGGAATTATGCTCAAAAAACTTCCTCATTAATGTGTGTACCTCAGTATTTTACAAAAATTTTTTCACCATATTTACATTGTATATTAATACAAAAGGTGTTTAAAACTAGGTAAACTGAATATTTTGCTTAGTTCTTGAATTGCCAATTGACACAATTGGGAATTATTTTTAAATTTTTATATTATTTCCTTATTATAAAACCTTTAACTCCCATTTGCTTAAAAGGAGAGAAAAATGTNTTTTTCACCATATTTACATTGTATATTAATACAAAAGGTGTTTAAAACTAGGTAAACTGAATATTTTGCTTAGTTCTTGAATTGCCAACTGACACAATTGGGAATTATTTTTAAATTTTTATATTATTTCCTTATTATAAAACCTTTAACTCCCATTTGCTTAAAAGGAGAGAAAAATGTTAGTGCATTAGAAATCTACATATCTGCTAAAACCCATAAATTCGTACGGGGGCAAAATACAGAAGGAAAGTATAAGTAAAACATTTACTTTGAACTTGTACAGTTTAGATTTTAAATTGACACAGCCCTTATTCTGAAGCAGGCATTCTGCATATAGCATCTCAATAAAATTTTTATAACATTTTGAGGTAGTTATAAAAATTTTAATGGTGAGAAATTTTTAATGGTGGGAAAACTAAGGTTTAGAGAGATTAACTAATTTATACCCAAAGTAGGAATAGGGACAATCTGCTTTTTGCCTATTCAATTCTTAAGTGTCTCCTAAAAATGTTTTAATTCTTTCCCTATTAGAAAGATAGAAATACTTTTCACATACCTACTTATTCTCACCAAGTTTCTTCTAATATTTCTTGGTCATAGAAGAAGATCTTAATGTTCACAACTATCAACTATTTTTAAGTGAAATGTACAAAGTGTCTTCAATACTGAGGATTAGGAAAATCTCAAAACTATTTTCCTTGGCGACTTGTTTCATAAAATAGGCTATGAAACTTTTGAAGTATGCCACAAATAAAACAAAACTCTAATTTATTATTTTTTTCTAACTGTAACAAAAACTCTTTTTATTCTTCTTAAACTGAAGTGTTTTCCACCACTTAAACACTCTTTACACGTATGATCTCTACCAGGTACAATGTCACCCTCTTCATTAATAGGCAAAAGTATTATTCACTGACAAAATACAATCAACTGTTCTTAGAATATTTGTAAGATTAATCTCATTTTTTTGGAATTGAAATTACAACTGAGACTTAAATCATGTTGTTTTGGGGCTTTTGATGCACATATTATTCATAATTTCTTAAAAATCTGTAAACATTAGCAGTATTAGGCAAAATGGCTGTGTGCTATATTCTATCGTCTAAAACGTGCACAAATTACAAATTAATGTTTAGATTATATAATTTTTTGATTATTTTAAAAGGTCGTTGTTACATAAAGTGAAAAGACCATGACAGCTTACAATCGATAATCAAGTTCAGATATTAAGGAAACGTATAAACACTTAACACACTGTAAATAACAGTCGTGGGATAGCTTTAGGTTAGTTTTCGTGCACCAAATTTATTTATCAATTCGAAGGATTACTTATAAGAAGATAGTTTAAAATTTCCCAAGGCAGGGGGATGATGGGGGAGTGGGATTAACAAATCAGTATATATTAGATGTGTAGGGACTAGAACCAGGGCAGACATGAGTTTCTAAATTATAAGCATCACCTTGTGCATTGAAGGGTGATATTTCACAGGATACCAAAGTAACACCGACTTATAAAAACAAACCAAACATTTAAAATGTTGGCCACATGAGAGAGACTAGCTGGAGGCTTTAGGAGACGATGAAAAACAAACCAAGCCAAATCAAAAAGTACTATCATCCCTGGAAGAACCAAAAACAGAGGAAAAAATACCACAGGTCCTTACAACACCCAAAAAATTTCAGGCATTAGGAAGGGTCGACTGCCACCCACTTCACGCTGTTTTAAAGCCCGCCCCTCCGGTGCTAGGTCTCTCTCCACCGAACTAGCAGGCGCCACAGACAGGTGCCCTGTACATGGCGGGACTCAGACAGCCCCACGCCCTCCCCAACCTCTCCACCTCTGCGGGCAGAAAGCTCGCCCCCGGAAGTGTCAGGGCCAGGCCGGAGGCGGGGCGCGCGGCTCACGCGTGCGCCAGGTGGGGGCAGCACTGACCGGGGGAGGAGCCTGCGCGAGGCTCCGCCTCTCCAGACTGCAGCCTCGGGCTATGGCCAGGGCTCGGAGGGCTCTGGCTGTGGCCCTTGGAGGCCTGAGTCTGGGCTGCCCGGGGAGGGCGCCTCCTTGTCCCCACGCGGTCGCGGCCCCCGCTGTTCGAGGTGCAGCTGCAGCAAGGCCCGGCGGTACATGGCTTCCAGCTTCTCAAGCCGGGCTCTGAGGGCCCTGGGGCTCCCCGGCTCGTCCTCGGGGCCGCCGCCCCTCGCCCTGCGGTTCCTGCTGGCCTCCTCCGGGACCGGGGTCGCCCTCGCCGCGTCCGCGGACGCCCCGTCGCTGCCCTCGCCGGGGAACCGCAAGGCCTGACGAAAGAGGCTGCGGTTCTCGCGCTTCAGCCGCCGGTTCTCGAGCCGCAGCCGGGCGTTCTCCTCGCGCAGCCTCGCGTTCTGCCGGTCCCGCTCGTCCCGCGCGCAGATGGCCTCCAGATGGCTCGCCGCCAAGTCGGCGAACCGCTCCTCCAGCTGCTGTCGGGCGCCGCCCGCACGGCCTCGCCAGCCCACGCCGCCGCCGCTGCCGCCACCCCCACGAACGCGGCCTGGGCGGCCTTGCCCGCGGCTGTCCCCGCCGCCTTCCCCGCCGCCACAGCTCCCGCGCCTGGTGGCGCCACCACGCATGCGCCACATCGGTCCCGTCCCAGCCGCGCTGCCAGCGCCGTGGGCCGAGGGGCCGCGCTCTCAGGCGCCGGCGAGTTCGGGGCCCGGCGGGGCGGCCAGGGCAGCTGCGGAGGAGGAGAGGAGGTGGCGGGCGGCGGCTGCTGGCTTGAGGCCAGAGGAGGCCGGGAGTTTGCCCGGTCTGAGGCGTGTCTAGTCTTCTCGGGTGGAGCTGCCCCCTGGGCCTGGGAGCTCCAGGCCAGCTCACACACAATGCCCCCGGGGAGCGCTCTGCTGCTCAGCCCTTTTCAGCTGCGCGCGGGGGGAAAGTGTATCCCAGGCTCTGCCAGGGCGCTTCGCGAGGCCCGGGGCACTGAAGGAACCCGCCTGCCTCACCCGGTCCCTAGCCCAGCCACCAGTTACCTTGCCTTTTACAGGGCAATCTCAAAGCAAATAATCATACAGTAAGAAGTTACGGGATAGCTTTATAGGGCAGGTTGAAAAGCTTAACGGGTTCATTTAGAACACAGCAGTTTAACCCACCTCTAAGCTTAATAAAACATTTATCTTAGAGGCAACAGAAGAGCCTTGTCACTTGTCACTTGAGGTCTCCCTCAAGTAGGAACGGGTAGCTCTCAGAAGAATATAGGCAATTCCCAGTTTGTGAACATCCAGCGTTTCACTCGACAAACTGCAGTTCTGTAGAAACCAAGTTGTCATTAGATTTGCTCAGGCCAAGACCTATGAAATTCAAAATGTCCAACTCGTTCAAGAAAATTGAAATACTCAGTAAATTTCAAATATTCTGGATGTATACAACTCACTGAATGATGGCATTCTTTGCTTCTAAGGGAATCAACTTACACAGTAACTGGACAAACGCAAAGTAAATTAAGGATAAGCTAAGAATGCCAGAATCTCACGGGAGAGACTGGTGGTAGCAAGATTCTACACTTTAACAAGGTCCCAGGTAATTCTTAGTTTAACTGAAGTCTTCAAGCCACAAGTAAATGAACTAGAAAAGCGTTTGAGAAACCTAGTTCACAGTTGGGGTTTTCACTGAAAAATACAAATAAAGGTAAGTAACTAGGGGAAAAAATAGGATTATACAATTTTTATCCTAAAACACCACAAACACAATCTCTCAACCGTCATTTCATAAAATCAAAAAAGTAGGAAAGAAAACTTAAGAATTTTAAGAAATAGAATTAAATTTTATGAAAGAAAGGCGATATTCTTAATTTCCATTGAAAATAGATTACAAAAACTTTGTTGCAGACATACATCAACTACTCTATGGATTATTGAACTATATAACTAGATATGAAAAGTGAAGTGAAGTCGCTCAGTCGTGTCCGATTCTTTGCGACCCCGTGGACTGTAGCCTACCAGGCTCCTCAGTCCATGGGATTCTCCAGGCAAGAATACTGGAGCGGGTTGCCATTTCCTTCTCCAGGGGATCTTTCCGATCCAGGGATTGAACCTGGGTCTCCTGCATTGCAGGCAGACGCTTTAACCTCTGAGCCACCAGGGAAGCCCATAACTATATATATATATATATATATATTTACCCCCCCACCCCCCACCCCGCAGAGTGTAATAGAGAGTGCCGGAAAAAATGCTGGTGTGTAAGGAAAGATGATTAGTTCTCAATTTTAGGCAGGAGCCCTAGGGACCCATGAGGTAAAAAGATAGATATGCCATAGGTGTTAGAGGAAAAATCTGCATAAGAAAGATTCAGTCACCCCTTGGATGTTATTAATTGAGTACTGGTGTTTTATTTTTTGTTGGCTTCACTTTCCTCGTGCTTGCATTAGTAAATCTACTAGTATTCTCATTTTACAACATCTCAGATTAAAGCTGCCTTGTATCCTTTGTAAAAATATCTCCTAAATTTTTGTTCCTAACCACTGTAAATGAACTGTACTGAGTTTTCTAAAGAATACTGACACTTGTTACATGAGAAGGCCTCTATGTCCTACTCTCTACCCCTGTTCTAACCCCAAAGTACTTTCTTTTGCCCTTCATAAGTTATTGAAGTAATATAAAATATTATGAAATTCAGGTAAAACTGCTTAGGCAGAAATTGTCTGTTTTATGTAGTTTACAGTAACTGATCTAGGTATATGTGTATCCTCCCGAAAGAGAAGCTCCATTAAAATTCTACAACTCTGGTCAGTCACATGGCATATGTAATCATCTTTATTTTACTACTAAAGTCATGATCAACCTAGACATGGGTTGACACAAATGAGCAACTGAAGTGAACTGAACGCAGTTAAAGGCTTTGGTGTAGTCAAGAAAGCAGAAGTAGATATTTTTCTCAAACTCTTGCTTTTCTGATGACCCAACCCATGTTGGGAATTTGATCTCTGCTTCGTCTGCCTTTTCTAAATCTAGCTTGAACATCTGGAAGTTCATGGTTCACGAAATACTGAAGCCTGGGCTGGAGAATTTTGAGCATCATTTTGCTGGGTGTGAAATGAGTGCAACTGTGTGGTAGCTTGACCATTCTATGGCATTGCCTTTCTTTGGGAATCAGATTTAGAGGAGCTCATGAGGGTGAGGCTCCCTCCTGATGTAATTAGTGCCCATTAAGAAAAGACATCAGAAAGCTATTTTTCCCCCTCTGTCCATCTTGTGAGTAGACAGTCAAAACCTGGCCGTCTGCAAGCCAGGAAGAGTGCCCTCACTGGGGAGCTGAGTCAACCAGCACTTTGATCTTGGACGTTAGCTCATGAGGGTGAGGCTCCCTCCTGATGTAATTAGTGCCCATTAAGAAAAGACATCAGAAAGCTATTTTTCCCCCTCTGTCCATCTTGTGAGTAGACAGTCAAAACCTGGCCGTCTGCAAGCCAGGAAGAGTGCCCTCACTGGGGAGCTGAGTCAACCAGCACTTTGATCTTGGACGTCCCAGCCTCTGAACTGTGAAAAATATATTCCTGTTGTTTGTACAGCACCTTTTTTTTTCCTTTTTTTTTGCCTCACTTATCTGGATTGTAAAGAATCAAAGGCAAAGTTAATACCCTACCATTTCATACATTTGTCTTAGAGCCCCTGAACTCAAGGTGCTTTTCTCTTTTTGACATTGATAACATAATGTAATACCTGTTCCAATAATTTGATGCTGAGGTCCTTTCCTGTGTAGGTATTTCTTGTACAAGTAGATCTGCAAATAAGATGTGAGTTCCTGGATCTGCTTGTATTGTGTAAGTGTGTGGGGGATACAGATATTTCTAGAAGGACTAAGATATTAAAATCATTTATTCCTCATTCTCTTATATAATCTTGAAGACTTTACCAAGTAAAACTGTGATTACTTAATATTCAATAAAGTCAACCTTTTGAAGAAGGAAATGGCAACCCCCTCCAGTATTCTTGCCTGGATAATCCCATGGACAAAGGAGCCTAGCAGGCCACAGCCCATAGGTTCGCAAGAGTTAGACACAACTTAGGGACTCAACCACCAAAGTCAACCTATATACCCAGTAGCTGACCTAACTTCAACTCACCAAAAAAGGATGAAAATTTTCAGACTGAATTGGGAAGAAGGTTGGCACTGCTTTGTCAATGACGAGCCTTGTAAAGGCTTATCTTAGCATATTAATATATAAAAGGTTTATCTTGAATGTATGTTTTGAATATGAAATAAATAAGAGGTAAAAATTCTGGAGTAAGACATACCCAGATCTTATCAACACCACAACCCTTCTACCCCAGTTTAGCCTTGGGCAGCCTTCTTAAGCCACTTTCTTAATTTGCACAATGGGAATAAAGTAGTGTTTAATTTATGGGGTTCTTGTGAGGAACTCTTAAAAATCTTAAAACAGAGTCAGCCAGCAAGGATTACATATTAACTCTTGATATTATTATTTTGTTCTTTTTATAAGATGTCATTTAGAGATTTAGTTCTTATGAAGACCCAGTGCTATTTAAACTCTCCATGTGAGTTATTTGCTTAAGGAGCTGACCTAAATATAATATGCAGCTCTTTTGCAGATATGATTCTTATTTTTTGATAGTTTTCATTAAATGTTTGGGTTTGAAAATCCAAAAATATGGATTTGAAAATCCATATTTTGTAAGCTCCATGTGCTGAAAAACTTGGTTAATCACATTCTGAGCTTGGTGTTTGCTAATATTCTCTCTAAAACCCTAGATGAACACGGTTTATTTTCTGGGAGCAGATTTATTAGGGCTATGAAGAGCATGTATCGATGCTTGGTAGCATGAATATCTCTTTTTTGGAATAATTACTAGAGAGTTAGGAATTGAGAATATTGATTACATTTATTTAGTCTTTTGATATGGACAAAAATATTAAAAACCATCAAACATTAGCACTGCCCTTTGACAGCATCACTTAATTCTAGCTATAGGGAAAATTGTGACATAAACAAAAGCAGCATGACTTATTTCTTAATTAGGATACTTTCTACATGAGAGAGAGACTCTCCTTCCTTTAAATATTATAAAAGCACTAGCCAGACTAATACAAGAGACCAAGAGCAATACAGATTAAGCAGATGCTTTTGAACTGTGGTGTTGGAGAAGACTCTTGAGAGCCCCTTGGACTGCAAGGAGATCCAACCAGTCCATTCTGAAGGAGATCAACCCTGGGATTTCTTTGGAAGGAATGATGCTAAAGCTGAAACTCCAGTACTTTGGCCACCTCATGCGAAGAGTTGACTCATTGGAAAAGACTCTGATGCTGGAAGGGATTGAGGGTGGGAGGAGAAGGGGATGACAGAGGATGAGATGGCTGGATGGCATCATGGACTCGATGGATGTGAGTCTGAGTGAACTCCGGGAGATGGTGATGGACAGGGAGGCCTGGCGTGCTGCAATTCATGGGGTCGCAAAGAGTCAGACACGACTGAGCGACTGAACTGAACTGAACATAGTAAGAGCAAAAGGTGTGCCCACAGGATCCTGAACCAAAACAAGTCCAAGACTTTTTAAGGTGGGAAATGTTTTTGTTAGTCCTAACTAGTATTTCCATTCTACATGCTCGCAGGTTAGTATTGTTCCTTAAAGAGACTGGACCTGTGCACCAGCCATAAGCAGCTATTTGAATTTCAGTTTAAATGAATCTAAAGTTAAAATTTTAAAACTGGTTCCTACATTACACTAGCTCCATTTCAGGTTCTCTGCAGTCCCATGTGGCTTAGTGTCTGTCATGATGGATTGAGCAGGTAATAGAGCATTTCCATTATCACAGAGAGGTCTATTGGACTGCACTGGGACAATGATTATACTTCACTTCTTACTCTAATTATTGGTCTCAATCTTCAGAAAGCCGTGGTGAAACTGATACTGGGAAAGAAAATGCAAGAGATTACATATTTCTAGCATTTTCTTTGTGTTTGATTTCACATGAATGAAACAGTTTTCCTTTGTTTTGTTTGAAATCAACCTTGAACATTTAGGGCTGTCTTATTCTTAAGCATATGTAACCAAAGATAGTTGTTCTATCTCAATTTGAGTGTTCTTGTTACATACACATCATTAAAGGTAGCAATAAAAGTTTAGGAATAATTTCTAATTAGAACTACTAAGTTATTTATGAGCTATTTTCAGAAGGGTGCAAAAAAAAAAAAAACAAAACAAGCATTTTAGTTTTTCTCTTACCACTGTCCCTCAGAATCATTCTGTCACCCTTCCTTCCCTTCCTTTGTATAGTAGCTGGAGAAGAACCATTACTGTACCATTACTTCTGAATGTTAATCAACAGTCTTCATTTTCAGATATTAAATGTCCATTTCAATATAATTCAACATGTCAAATGCTCAGTCAATTCCTTGTTTCTCATCTCCTCAGACTGAGACCAACCAGCCTTAATGGAAAAGGAGGATAAAACAGATGCTTATTCTCTTCCATACCTCATCTTCTCACCCTCTTCCAACAACTACCTCTAGTTGCTTCAGGGTCAGGAACAAGGGTAAGGTGAAAGTGGAATTAGAAAAAAAGGAAAAAAAAAAATCACAGGTATCTGGTGCCACTGTTTTCTGGCATCGGGTCCTCGGGTGTTAGACGACCTGACACCCCCTTGCATCACAAGCCTGTTCTCTCACAGGGCACTTTAGTGGTTTCTTTTTTTTTTTTTAATTGGAGGATAATTGCTTTATAATACTGTGTTGGTTTCTGCCATACAACTACATGAATCAGCCATAAGTATATGTATATCCTCTCCCTCTAGAGCTTTCCCCCTGCATCCCCATCCTACCCATCTAGGTTGAAACAGAGCATGAGACTGAGCTCCCTCTGCTCCCAGAAACTTCCCACTAGCTGACTATTTTAAACATGGTGGTGCAAACATTCTAAGGCTACTCTTTCAGTTTGTCCCACCCTCACCTTCCTTTGCTCAGGACATGGAAGCAACCTAGATGTCCACTGACAGATAAATGGATAAAGAAGCAAGTCCTACCATATTTCAATAAGTAATGGAGTTACTTATTGAAATGGAATGGAATAATTGAAATAGTAATGGAATAGCAATTATTCCAGTAATTATTCCAATAAAAATTATTCCAAATGGAATGGAATAATTGAAAAGTAATGGAATAATAGCCATAAAAAGGAACAAATTTGAGTGAGTTGAAGTAGACAAACCTAGAGCCTGTTATACAGAGTGAAGTTAGAAAAACAGATACTATATATGAATGCATGTATATGGAATCTAGAAAGACGGTACTGATGAACCTATTTATAGGCAGGAGTAGAGATGCACACATAGATTGTGGGCATGTGGGGTTTTTTGACCACCACACACTGATCCTCTGACACGGCTCATTCCCCTTTCTCAACTTCTAATGACTCTCTCCTCAACCTTTCCTCTGGTGGTAAACTCTGCACAGACTCTTTTTGTGAGGTTGCCTTCCTTCCCACAGGTAACCCCTTTGGAGAAGCTGTCTGGTGAAGGTTAAAGCCAGTTATATTCCTTCTTTCCCATCTCAGTCCAAATTCAGAAAGTGCAGGTCACTCCCACTGCAGCCTTGTCATCTTTCTTATAATCAAAATCATCCTCAGTTAACCTATAAGATTTGTTCAGGGAACAACATCCCACAAACATCATAGTGTGTGAAGGCCACTTTCCCCACAATCCACCTTGCAGAAGCATGTGCCAAGGATATCAGCTTCTGTAGCTGAGAGAATGTCCTGCTTCAGGCTGAATATCAGTTTCCATTCTGTGAACTGCTCACATGATCTGGCCGTGTTTCTTCCGAGGTACTAGTACTTGGACTACGTAGGGAGTGGAAAACACTCTCTGTTAGACTCTTCCAAGAAATTCACATCCTCAGTCTTCTCGCTGATCATGCTGCCTTCTTATACCTAGGTCAGTGAACCAGTTTCCCAGTTCAAACCCCTTGGTGAAGGTTCTGGATGTGGTTTGGACTCTCTTAGGTAGGCACCTATAATCAATGTGTAGTTTTAATACTTTAGCTGAGATGAGAGCAACTCCTAGCATATTTCAAAGAAAGAAAATATGTCTCATTGAAGGCTGTACATTCATCCAATCAAGTAGTATTTAATACATTCAACTATGAATCAGTATTTAAAAAACTCAAAATGTATAAAGTGCCTAGCACACTGTAGGAACTTGAACAAGTAATGCCATTACAGTTGTAAACTCTAAAATTGCAAACTCTGAGAATATGTTGGATTCCTATATTCTTTCTTTTTCTTTATGAGTTAATTAAATATTTCATTTAATCCAATGACCTTATTTTTATTTTTCTGTGCTTTGCTAGTGTTTTGCAAATTTATGTCTCAATCCAAAAATTCTACTCTGAGTTCCATACATTGAATCTCACCTGACATGTCTTCATACATTGAATCTCACCTGACATGTCTTCTTGACTATCTTGCAGGTGTTTTAAACAATATTTTCAAAATGAAACTTAATACACTGCCCTGCTCTCCTAGCCCATTTTGATTTCAGACTTTCACTTCTTAACAATTAGTATCACCATCCATTTGGTGGTATAAACCAATTATCATCTTTATTCCTTACCATTCCCACCGTCTTGGGATCCATTTTCAATTGTTCATTTCTTCCTCTTAAAAAAGAAAAAAAACCACTTGATTTTTCTCAGCATCTCCTCTGACTTCATATTAGTCCAAAGTACTATCACCTATTATGTGGCCAATGCAGCAACTGCTTTGTTGGTCTCAGTATTTACTCTGTCAAATTCATTCTGCACAGAGTGATCAGTGTGACTTTTTGAAAACATAAATATAAGAATGTTGCTTTCCTGTAATAAAACCTTCCAGTTGCTTCCCATTATAATGCCAATAAAATTAAAAACCTTTATCATAACCTACAAATTCCTGAATAATCTCTGGCTCCTGGTTACTTCTTAAGACTCATCTATTTTTATTACCTACTTGTCTGCTACACCCTAGCAGACATGTTAGCTTTTTTTAATTCTTGAGTGAGTGAGTGAAGTCGCTCAGTCGTGTCCAACTCTTTGCGACCCCATGGACTGTAGCCTAACAGGCTTCTCAGTCCATGGGATTTTCTAGGCAAGAGTACTGGAGTGGGTTGCCATTTCCTTCTCCAGGGGATCTTTTTAATTCTTAGAGCTTGTCAAATTGTTTCCTGCTTNTCAGTCGTGTCCAACTCTTTGCGACCCCATGGACTGTAGCCTAACAGGCTTCTCAGTCCATGGGATTTTGATCCGTTCTCATGACCTCACCCAACGGTAAAGGAAGAGGTCCCCTAGAAAAATTAAGAATCTCGAACAGTTTAACAAAGGACGAAACCTCTAAAACTTTTAAGTAAAGATAGATAACCTTACATAAAAAGGAGATGAGAACACTGAACGGAAATTTTTTTAGTAAATGTAGAGTTCAATTTATAAAAAAGGTAGTTTCAAAAGTTAGATAACAACCATCTTTGCTGTCTATCACTTCACCTTCACCTTATTCCCTTGCTTCAGAATACTGAAAAATAGCTATAACTATATTTTATTAATTTTTC
This sequence comes from Oreotragus oreotragus, assembly GCA_006410675.1. Classification (NCBI taxonomy): domain Eukaryota; kingdom Metazoa; phylum Chordata; class Mammalia; order Artiodactyla; family Bovidae; genus Oreotragus; species Oreotragus oreotragus. The sequence continues at coordinate 91,754 of SJYX01021428.1, read as the reverse complement.
CATTAATCTGTAAGTTCAAGTTTAATACAATATTTTATTCATCTATTCTGCCAGTCTTTAAGAAACAAAGAAACTGAACCCACATCGTATTTGTTTATTCCTTTATACTATTTAGTCTAATATAGGCATACAATAAACACTTGTTGAATAAATGAATGAATACAGAGGTGACCTATAGTTCTTTTTCAGCTGTTAATTTATAAAAAAAATCTTGATTATTAAATATAAAGTTAAATTAATTTTTACTAAACCTAAATTTTCAAATATTCGGAAAATAAGAGAACTTTGGAGTTCAAATGTTGATAAAATTGGCTAAGTTTGATTATACATGCAGGAAATATCCAGATATAGGGAAAAATTCACCAAGAAGATACAGCAATCCACCTAATCAGTAGATTTTAGATTAGAATAAAACAAGACTAGGAGAAAATATGATAGTGCTGACTAAGCAATTTAAGGAATGCTTGAGTTTAAGGAACTGATTTTACACCGTGTTTTTATAGTTTAAAAGCACTGCAGTCTTAAGCAAATGAACAAACAAAAAACAAACAAAAAATGACCATATCTCCATTTCTAACCATATATCATTAGATTCTCCCCATGATGAAACCTGAGACAGCAGTTAAAGGGAACTTTGACCAACAGACAATTGATGAGGAAGCACCTAGGATAGATTAAAACAACAACAACAAAAACACCAAGGGATTAGCAACAGGCAAAACCATGTGGCCAATGCAAGTGAGATTAATTACTTTAGCATTCCTGAGGGGGCAGAGCAGATGCAATCACCCGGTCATCACTTTATAGTTAAACGAAAACCATATCAAAGAGCTCACCAGTAATTATAGACTGCGAGAAGAGTATGTGTACGAGATTGTGGAGAAGCAAGGAATAGGAAGTGGGGGAAGACTGTGTTCCTCGAAAGAGAGACAGAGGGCGTCTGAAAACCGTGCATCTGAAATGGCGCCACACAGAGAAGAGAGAAAATTAGAGGCTGGTCCTCCAATTTTTCTTGAGTATATTTCGGCTAGAACACAGATTCTGATTTCCTAGGCTATTGTTCAGAAGTTTATATAGTTGAAGTACAACATGCCCATTGTAAAACATATGGATAGATAGTTGATGATAAAATGGATGAGCAATAGACCGGCAATAATATGACAATGTGTATGTGTGTGTGAGTGTGAGTGTGCTCAGTTGCTCAGTTGTGTTCAGCCCTTTGTGATCTCATGACAGTGATGGTGGTGATTTAGTTTCTAAGTCATCTCTGACTCTTGCGACCCCATGGGCTGTATCCCATCAGGCTCCTCAGTCCATGGGATTTCCCAGGCAAGAATACTGAAGTGGGTTGCCATTTCCTTTTCCAGGAAATCTTCCTGACTCAGGGATCGAACCTGGGTCTCCAGCATTGGCAGGTGGATTCTTTACCCACTGAGCTACTAGGGAGGTCAATGACAATAAGGGATGGCACATCAGTGACACACGGGCTAGTTCTCCCTCGCCTATGCAGATATCACTCATCACATCCTTCTTCCTTGCTAAGCTTGGATTTGGACTCAGATTTTAAAACTTTCTTAACACAATACTCCCCTACTAAAGTGTGGAAGATCTAATTTCAATTTCCTCCACAAGCAATTGAGAAAGCAAAGAGTAGAGATTAGTCCTCATCTTTCAAGGACAACACTCTCCAGATTCCCTAAATTGTTTGAGTGTTATTGCTCAGTATTTTAGCTGTACCTAAGTGAAAGAGATAACAATCTCTCTCTGCTTCACTACAAATTCTAACCTCAGATATATCATTGAATATACTCCTCCAGATCCATAATCTCATGAACTACCTCATGACCCACAGAAGACTTTAAGTTTTGGCTCTGTTACTGCTTTTCAATAGATGAAATGTTACACATGTATGAAATATAAGGGCAATGATGTCTGCATTCTTCTTTATATAATCAAAAATAATTATTCCCAAATACTTTATCTTTTTGCAGCATGTGGTAATAATAGAGACATGTTTGTTTGTTCTAGGTAATTTGGGTTACTTATAATAAGTATAGGGTAAATTATTGGTCATTTACTTCCTTCTATTTACTTGCTACTGAGAGATAAACCACCATTTGGCAAGCTCCACAGTATAACATGAATGATGATCCAATGAGTCGGGTGAGATGTAAGCATTCCAATCACCAGTTCTGCTTTCAAAGCAAGCTCTGAAACCTTTTGTTTGAAAGGCTAGAAATAATACTCTTCCATTATTCCAGAGATCAACAAACAACAAACAAAAGCCAAATCTTTTCTAAAATCCTCTTTAACGTCTCAGATCAGAACTGTCAGCAGAGCCTATTGTAGGTAAGAGATTTAGAGGTTTCAGGGGAGAGTCTAGGAGAAGGAACACTGTCTGCTTTAACAGTACTGACTTGAAAAAATATTTTTTTTTCAGCCACCTCACAAGCAAGAGGCATCTGTCTAGGGATAAGACAAAGGGGTGTCAGAACAGAGCTATCCATCAGAATACAACTGAAGGGAAAAGACCTTTCACATTTAGAAAAATATAATAATTGAAGTCCATAGAATGAAGGCTAAGACAGACATTATACTTGCTAACAGGGATAACGGGACTCAGTGGGGAGTAGCTGAGAGCGCAAATGTGCTTCACGTTCCATTCCCAGGGACTGTGCTGTCTGATTTGTGTGTTTGCTTATTTTTAAGTTTAATTTACTTCGTGACAGTTTGGTGGTTATCATTTCAGTCTGTTATTTTCTGTTTCAGTGTACAGATTGTGCTACTGCCCAAGAAAGTGAAAGGCACGTTGTTCATAGCTCTAGCAGGGCTGAGGGTCCTTGTGGCAGCCATTCGGGGCTTCGAGGCCAGGGCTGGGGCAGGGCTGGGAGTCACCTGCAGTCTGTCCTCTTCCCGGTCAGAAGGCATTTGAGCTCTGCTCAAGTGGACTCTAACACTGTTAGCAAATAGAACTCCAATTTTTTGTTCCCCATATTGCTTTGCATTTCAGGGAAACAGACGGTAGGTTTGCTGCCTGAAAGACTGTAAACTACTACCGCCCAATTCATCTCGCCAAAGGAAACTTCAGCCCCATTAACCCACTGACAGTTTTCTTTAAAATTAAAGGACAGGGAAGTGAACTCTGTGTGTGTGTGTGTGTGTGTGTGTGTGTGTGTGTGTGTGTGTGTGTCTGTGTGGTGTTAGTAGCTCAGATGTGTCTGACTCTGTGAAAATCCATGGACTGTAGCTCTCCAGGTTCTTCTGTCCGTGGAATTCTCCAGGCAGAAATACTGAAGTGGGTAGCCATTCCCTTCTCCACGGATCTTCCTGACCCAGGGGCTGAACCTGGGTGTCCTGCATGCAAGCTGGTTCTGTCTGAGCAACCAGGGAAGCCCAGGGAAGTGAGTTAAGTGAGATAATATGAGTTCTGAGAGATAAAGACATGATTAGAGAAATTACAGGGATATTAAGGAGATCCAACCAGTCCATTCTGAAGGAGATCAGCCCTGGGATTTCTTTGGAAGGAATGATGCTAAAGCTGAAAGTCCAGTACTTTGGCCACCTCATGCGAAGAGTTGACTCATTGGAAGAGACTTTGATGCTGGGAGGGATTGGGGGCAGGAGGAGAAGGGGACGACAGAGGATGAGATGGCTGGATGGCATCACGGACTCGATGGACGTGAGTCTGAGTGAACTCCGGGAGATAGTGATGGATAGGGAGGCCTGGTGTGCTGCGATTCNTCCAGTACTTTGGCCACCTCATGCGAAGAGTTGACTCATTGGAAGAGACTTTGATGCTGGGAGGGATTGGGGGCAGGAGGAGAAGGGGACGACAGAGGATGAGATGGCTGGATGGCATCACGGACTCGATGGACGTGAGTCTGAGTGAACTCCGGGAGATGGTGATGGATAGGGAGGCCTGGTGTGCTGCGATTCATGGGGTCGCAAAGAGTCGGACACGACTGAGCGACTGAACTGACTGGCTGACAGGGATATTAAGATTTCTTGTTCTTATTTCCCACTTAGATGCTTCATCTCATATCTCAGAGCAGTTGTCATGGTTTTCCTCTTTATTTTTTTTAAACATAATGAAAGGTTTAATAGGATCTTTAGAATCATAATCCTTATTATGGTTTCAGAATATTCTTCATGTAGGACCTAATGGCAAATGAAAAATGTCAAATAAATATTTAATAATCCTCAATCAATTCTATGTTCAGGGTTCACCCAGGTATGAACCCTTCAGAGATCCTTCTATATTCAAAGTAAGTGGGAAATTAGTTCTCTTTCTCTTTTCTTTATCCTCTGTCAATTCCTCACTATAGTTTTACCATTTCTTATTCCAGTGCCCAGCTGCAATTAAAACATATGTGTATCAAACTGAGACTTCTAATTTAAGATTTTTGTTACTTCTCGATGAAAGACTTACACATCACTTTTGGTAGTTAAGTACATAAAAAGAAAAACATATTTTAGAGCAACTGAAGGGGCACTAAACACACAAACGGAGGTTGTTTTTTTTTTTTTTTTTTAAGAATAAAAAATATAGTTGAGTTTTATCACTATGTATTCAGAGAAAATTTTTACATGCATTGGAAGTCTTCAGATTTATTCCCAGCATAATCAGTATGACCTCTATGGGACTTCTGTTAGTTTCAAATAAGACAATTGTGAAAATTCCAGCAGCTTCTGACAGCATTAATTTATGAAAATGTCACTCTCTGACCTTGGCAAGTTGCAATTCAATTTCTCAATAAACATCTAGTTCTTAGAACTTCAAAGTCCATGTTGTCACTGGAGGCACAACGTCTTGCTTCTTTGTCCTGTATTCTGGACCTGACACAGGTCTGTGTGCTTTAGGATCAGGGGAAAGACACGGCAAGGAAACCAAATCTGTTTCATCTAAATATAGTCCTCAAAGGCATCAGTTCAGTTCAGTTCAGTCGCTTAGTCGTGTCTGACTCTTTGCGACCCCATGAATCGCAGCACGCCAGGCCTCCCTGTCCATCAGCAACTCCCGTAGTTCACTCAGACTCACGTCCATCGAGTCAGCCATCTCATCCTCTGCCTTCCCCTTCTCCTGCCCCCAAATCCCTCCCAGCATCAGAGTCTTTTCCAATAAGTCAACTCTTCGCATGAGGTGGCCACAGTACTGGAGTTTCAGCTTTAGCTTCATTCTTTCCAAGGAAATCCCAGGGCTGATCTCCTTCAGAATGGACTGGTTGGATCTCCTTGCAGTCCAAGGGACTCTCAAGAGTCTTCTCCAACACCACAGTTCAAAAGCATCAATTCTTTGGCGCTCAGCCTTCTTCACAGTCCAACTCTCACATCCATACATGACCACAGGAAAAACCATAGCCTTGACTAGACGGACCTCAAAGGCAAAAACACTTATAAATGCTGAATTCAAATGCTCTAATCAATTATTTTTAAAATATCACAACTTATTAAAAGAAAATGAATAAATCTAGTCGAAATCCTCAGGTTTTCCCTGTACCAATGAAAATATACTGATTTTGTCTTGAACAGAACCCAGGGTCTGTGTCTTCAGAATGTTCACAGCAAATAGTGGACATGGAAATTTCAATCTACCTATGAGGCAGGTAGTAAAGAGCACTGAGTATGATTTTGAACACAGTTAACTTTGCTTTGTAACACTGTGCTTCATTTAGATTCTGGTGCCAAGAATCAGTGCTATTGAATCTTCCTACCTGGGTAGTTGGAGGCTGACCACTGTGTGAAGTGAGTACTTAGAAATGGGATATAAATCAGAGTTCACCGAGTTAGTGCTCATGTTTCACTGGCATCTGAGCTATATTCTTTTTCTCATGTTTTCATGCACAGTATTCACAGGTGTAACAATATCTAAACATTATTTATAATACAGTAGTAAATAATGCACATTATATAGTATAGTATGACCACAGTGAGGAATTCGTTTTATACAAAATCTCATGTGTTTATAGATATAAACAATGTGTCTATAGACATGAATAGATAATTGAAAAAGAATGTTCTACAATAGTACTTAACTTACTATATGTGTTTGGTTTTTTTTTTTTAAATTTAATCCAGAGAAATATTTTTGGATCTTATACACTAACATACTGCAACTCAGAGCTTTAAAAACACTGTATTAGACATCGAAGAAGCCATATTATATTACTAGTGGTAAACCTGGCTTTTAAATCTAAAAACACAAATTTGTTTTAATATAAAGTGATATTGTTAAAAATTATACTTCTTTTGCTGTCTGTCAGTTTCCTTTGATTGTAAGAGTTTTTTAATACATATATTCGGGGTTTAAGACTGTTAATTTTAACTGAGCTTTTTTTTTTTCCTTTTGGTTACCTATTTCAGAGGAAACATTTAAGGAGATTCAAAAGGAGAAAGCTAGAAAAATCTCTTAAGATTATTTCCACAAAAATATGGTAAAGTAGCCAGTACTTGAAGATATCAGAAAACAAGAAAAATGCCTTCGTATTAATGTCATGGTATCTTTAGCAAATCACTTGTAATGTGCTGTCATCTTAAATATTGCCTGAAGTTACAAGACTTTATTAACTTAATGTATACGAAAAATTTCCTACACATTCCATACATGGAAGTGCTGATGGTAGGACATTTTTATGGATGGGTCTCAAAATAATCATTTTATAGAAAAGGAAGCTAAGCTGATTAGCAGAAAAATGGGCCTGGAATTCTCATTTGTTCTTTCATTGTTTGTATTTCCACCACAGCAGCTTTTCCCAGTCTTTCCTGATCTTAAGAAGTGTTTAGGGTACTTACCTAAAAATGAAAATTTAAAAACAAAAATTTCCAAACACTGTTCCAGAAGACTGTGAGTCAGTAAATCTAGGATGAGCCTTAGGAGTTTTCATTTTTCACAAGCATCCTGAGTGATTATTACAATCAGGCAAATTTGAAAATCATTGCCTTTGGTTATTTTAATGACTATATTATTTGCTTCTGCTACAATATGGATGATTTGTTGCTGAAAATAAAAGTGACAATTTCAGTCAAAGTACAACAACTCTCTCACTACTCCCATATGTATGGGAAAAAAAAAAATCCTTAATGTTTTAAATAACTTTTGCCCATTTAGAAACTAATAAGATGTACTGGAAAACCCCATGGACAGAGGAACATGGTGGGCTACAGCTCATGGGGTCTCAAAGTGTTGGACACAACTTAGCGACTAAATAGCAACAACAAAGATGTACTTATAATACATTTGAGATTTGAATTTAGTGTAATAACAAAATGTCTATTCCCCCTATGTTAAAAAGAGTCTTGCTTTTCAGAATACTTAGCCTGGTCTCATAGAACATGAGGACCCCTAAACAGCCTTTTCTTATCATTCCTTGACATCTTTTCATTTGATAACTCACACAATGTTGCCACTTCAGCCCCAAGTCTACTAGGTCATACAGCAAACTCTGCAATCATCTATAGCTGCTATACATCTGAAAGTTGACACTTTGCTTTTCCTACCTCTAACTATAAATCCCCATCTTTCCAGATGCCATCTACTTTTGCCATACAGCTTAGTCACAGAAAACTCCAGTTTCTCAACTCCCATTGTTTTGTTTCATATCCGAACTTCTCTGCACTATACTCTAGCTATAGAAAAGAAAAGCCCCTGATGCTAGGAAAGATTGAAGGCAGGAAGAGAAGGGGATAACAGAGGATGAAATGGTTGGATGGTATCACCGACTCAATGGACATGAGTTTGAGCTAGCTTTGGGAGATGGTGAAGGACAGGGAAGCCTGGCGTGCTGCAGTCCAGGGGTTCACAAAGAGTCAGACATGACTGAGTGATTGAACAACAAATACTCTAGCTACACTGGCCCCTTTTCAGATCCCTGGACCTGACAAGCTCATTTCTCTATCTAGAGCATTCTTCTGTTAGCTTTCATATAGTTTTCTCTGCAAATTTCAGGAGGAATTTTTCATGACCTCCTACCTATAGGAGTTGATCACATCCTCCATTCATTATCTTCTTGGCATCCTACTGCTCCCCCTCAAAGCTCTAACAACCTGTACCTAGACCCACCCCCCTTTTTTTATTGTTCTATTTCTGACATGTAACATAATGTCTAGGTTTTACTAGTTAGTTAATATGTTAACATAGACATTTTCATACTAACCTATTACTACTCTCATATTGTTTGTCTTAGAAAACAAGGATCATTTAGAAAGAAGATGGAATGTCTCAGAAACTATTTGCTAGGACAAGCAATCTGATCTCAAAAAATGAGAAAAAAAAGACAAATGAATACCCTGTTTATCAACCAGGAAGAGCTAATCTTAAGATGGCTCAGGATGTTTAACCTCTGTAATTTATTTTAAAATACTATATTTATTTTAGTTGCTATTCCATTAGATGTTCAAATCATTTTCACCTATCTCAAACATATTGTACAGTGACTCATCAGACATCTGTGGCAAGTAAATATACACAGTGTATTTTTAGGGTAGCAAATATGTGTGTATGCAAAATTAAACCTGATCTGGAAAAAAAAAAAGTGAATTCTTCAGCTCTGACCACTATTGTCCTATTTTCATCCTTAGAACCTAAGTTTCCATTGTACAATTTTCAGACCACTTCCCACCTTTAAATGCCAGAATTAATAGGAAATTGTTCTTCTTTTTTTTTTTCCTATATACTATTTTGCTAGAGGAGCCCTTCTGAAATGAATGTTGAATGCTGTTAAGCCCTATTTATGGCTTTAATAGCTTTGCATTAATGAAAAAATCAGATACCTTTTATAGACCCTCCTCAGGGGTTCATCGAGGAGATGTTCTATTGATGTGAAAGAGAGTCAAATTGATTTCTGCCAAAGATGAGAAAGTAGTAAAAAGGCTCAAACTGCATAGGGATTCGAAATGGCTTATTTTATCACAAATATTCACTGCACAAGTTTTCTTCTTGTTTCTTCTAATGGCTGTCCCCTGCTTTTCATATAGCTCAAATCCTAATGTCTAAACTGTTATGTGTATCAACAGAAAGAGGGAATGAACAGAATCTCAGAATATTTTAGTGAGAAGAGAGTTAAACTCAGAAATATCATTCCTGCATTTTGATCTATATGTGCAGGGCTATATGAATAATCAGAAAGCTTACTTTTTATGAGTTAGACTTTCTGGAACAATTAATCAAGATCTTAATCACTACATTTGTAAAAGTAAAGTTAGATGTGGAGGCTAAGAACTGTATGTTTTTACCCTCTTCCTTTTAAAGTATCAGGAATTCCCAAGCTGTTGACATTTGTTAAATCTGGTGATGAATAGTCTTTAAAAATAGGTTATGTTTCATTTATTTTCCAAATATTTTCCATTTCAGTAGGTTTCCATGAAGTGAAAACATTTACCATAATGGATGAATTTCATCAAGGAACTGCTTTAACATTGTTCTAAATGAACAGAGTAAAAAGTACTGTAAAAATAAAGTAAAAAGAAGTTAGCCTCTTTTCAAAGATATGTGCTAGAATTTAAAAGCCCAGCTTTATTCTGCAAATTGGACAGTATCCCAGGTATTTTGCTGAGTGAATGAGTACAGCAGAGAAGTCAGAAACAAAAGATAAATCTGGAGTGGATTCAGCTGGATTTAGATCCAGCTAGCCTAGGTCTGGTTATAAAAGCAAGACCACCATGGCCAGTGGAGTCTTCAGTGAAACTGACACATAGGCCAGGAGCTATGCTGTTGCCTAGGTAGAACCAATATTGATAAAAGGTGCCTGGGGGCAAGACAGAGAATGGAAGAATCAGAAACTAATGACTCAGGTTCAAACATGACATCACAAGATGAAACCAAAACCAACTTGAGCAAGAAGAAACAGGCAGGAAGAGAGTGATAAGTACCAGGCAGGACACGTGCATGAAATTAAGTTTGAGACGTGTGTGTCTTCTGATTCATGAAGACAGGACGGAGAGAAAAACTCAGGCAGCAAATCATGGGGAACTGTATTTTGATCTGAATATGAGCTATCATCACAATCAATGAATACAGTTACTCATTCTCAGCAGTTTGTATGTACAGACTCAAACGTGTTAGGTACTCCATATACGGCTGCAAAAATGAAGGTCTCTATTACTGGTATGGAGTAATTTTCTGGAGTGATTTTTAAGTGCAAAAGGCAAAGTACAAAAGAATATAGCATATAGCCTTTCTTAAAGAAAGAGGCAAGACAATATCAATATATCTGCTCATTTGTACAAACAGTAATTCAGGTAATAAAACTAAGAAACAAATGAGATAGGGTGAGGGGATGAGAATGGGAATGAATTAGAAAAGAAAGAAAGGAAGAGAAACTTCCTTGAGTATTCTTGTATGTATAGTTCTATATATTAGAGTCATAGCAATATTTCATAAACAGAACCAATACATAATTTAAATACAAATTGGATATAGGGGAAGGACCGAAAATGAAATAGAAAAATAACAAATGAAACTAATCCTATTATAAAATAATAAATAGCCTCACTACAGGGGTCAGAGGGAAAAAAACAACAACTAACTTCATTAAAAACATATTTTCACAAGCTATTGTAATCCTCAAAGAAAAAAGAGAACTATATACAAATATAATACTTCAGTTGCTAAATTTGACTTCATTGGAGTATGAATTAGGAATTATGCAACTATCATATGTCAATATATCTGATAGTAACAGACTATAGGTGATGAGACCCAAGTTTCTCACTGTCAGAGAAATGCATTACAAACCAGGAAGGGGAAGGCTAGAATTAACTATCTGATTTTAAGTTAAAGTGGAACTATTGATTGGAACTGATGGATTTTTTTAGAAATAAGGTGAATTGATTTAAAAAATAGATGTAGATGTGCATATACATGGGTTACTGCACATACAAATATTTCCTGTATTCACTGAGATGATGTAATAGCAATGACATCCCAGGAGCAATAAGGACACTCTATGCCTAGATCTTGGTTTCTATAAGCAATTATCCAAAAGAAGCAAAAGCACTTGAAAAATTACTGATTCTAGGACTAGGAAATTACTGGGGAAATATAAGATGAGCTTGGAACATCTTATAGTTCTGAAAAGTAAGGAAGTGTTAAAAAAAAGATGAAGGTCACAGAGCCAACTTAAATTGTTTCCAACAGCTAATGCTGAGATAATTGAAGGGAAAAAAGAAAAACTAAATAGTAATCAGTAATGGACAATAGTGTATCAAACAAAATAAATCACCATGAGACTATATTATATTAAAAAATATATAAACAAGTAAATGGGGTAAAAGGAGTATCTATTTCTTATACTGGGATTACAATTACTGAATGTAGAGGTGGTAATAGTGATTGGTGATGGACAGGGAAGCCTGGTGTGCTGTAGTCCATGGGGTCACAAAGAGTTGGACATGACTGAGCAACTGAAATGAAGCTAAACTGAAGCTGAAGCTGAAGGAAGAATGATAGAAATTTGCCATTTGGTGAACATTTTAGTTATAGGTACCATAGGTAGGAGTCATCAATCAATGCTAAGATTACTGAGTGAAAGTATGATGAGAAACATAATATTTGCCTAGTCTGAAAGTATCTCTCCACAACATATTTAGTACTTTCAAAAAAAAAAAATTAGAAATTTTGCAGTGGAAAAACCTGGCAAAAATCTCTAATCGACATAATCAGAAATAAGACATAGCCTCAATTCCTGAACATTTTCTTAAACTCTGTAGCCATTTAGCTGAAAACTTAGAAAGCATCACTTCCTATGTTAGAGACATAGAAACACCACTTCCCTTAGGAGTGATTTTCCTCCTTTTGACTTTTTAGGCACAGCATTCCATAGAATATGTCCTGTGAAACTAAATAATGTTATGGGTTTGCTTACAGTTTCAGTCTGACAATAAAGAAATGCTCTGGTTTAACGTCTTCTGTGTTTACTGGTAGAATCTAGACTAGAAGCTGTGATTTAGACAGTTTTGACCAAATGACAGTCCTTCTCTGTTTAGTGAAAGAGATAATCTGATCACTGAATGGACCTTGACTACTATTAGGGTGACAGATGTTATCAACTGATTTTCTTGTCTCACTCCTATCACAACTTCAATGGCTAAGTAAGAGAACGTAACCTCTACCTGTACAGAGTTTTGGGATATCTTCTAGGATACTCCTCACCATAGCCATAAGCCAAATGTATTTCTCCCAAATTATTCTGCAGAGTGCCAGTTTTAAGGGATGTTAAATGGTGTTCAATAAAGGGGGAGGGGAGGAAATTTAAAAATATACCCATACTAAGAGATAAAAGGTATTTGACTGTTACTGTAAAAACAAACAAAACCAATTTAAATTGCTCTCTCTACTAGTGAGTTCTTACTTTAGATACATAAATTAAGATGTAATTCCTGAAGATTATATCTGACCAAATAAACAAAGAATTGGTTACTTTTAGGAAAAACTGAGTTAAGTTGTATCTTTAACACATGAATTATCAAAGTTTGAATTTTCTTCAAATTAAATTATGTATTTTCAAAAGGGAAAAAATAGTGTGCAGCTTTTTAACAAACTTTTTTGACCTCATTATCCTGTCATCTACCTTTTTTCCCGGAATATTTTAAGAAGTAGCATTTTGTGGAACACTCTCGGGATATAGTAGTATTTTAAGGAACCATAAATTAATCACAAAGTCATCTTCAACTCTAAGAAGTATCAAGAGAAAAGTAAAGTTTTTGTGCTTAGAGTTGTGCTAGGAAATTTAAGTGTACACTTACATATCGATAAAGAATCAAATAATAAAACAATACTAAAATGCCCAGTGGTTCAGATGGTCATTTCCACAGTGAATATCACATAGGTTAGGATCAATAGAGGAGGCAAAGGAGCAGAGACTGGTGCTGAGCTGTGATGGGTGAGTAGGCTTTGCATGCTAGCAAACAGAACTGCACAGAGTGCTCCTCACACAGTAGGTGTTTATTAAGCGCTTGTTAATTAACCAACTAGCCTGACCTGTACGACCCTCAGAGGAAGCATGAGCTAGCTCAAACTTGTTTAACGTCTTCTGTGTTTACTGGTAGAATCTAGACTAGAAGCTGTGATTTAGACAGTTTTGACCAAATGACAGTCCTTCTCTGTTTAGTGAAAGAGATAATCTGATCACTGAATGGACCTTGACTACTATTAGGGTGACAGATGTTATCAACTGATTTTCTTGTCTCACTCCTATCACAACTTCAATGGCTAAGTAAGAGAACGTAACCTCTACCTGTACAGAGTTTTGGGATATCTTCTAGGATACTCCTCACCATAGCCATAAGCCAAATGTATTTCTCCCAAATTATTCTGCAGAGTGCCAGTTTTAAGGGATGTTAAATGGTGTTCAATAAAGGGGGAGGGGAGGAAATTTAAAAATATACCCATACTAAGAGATAAAAGGTATTTGACTGTTACTGTAAAAACAAACAAAACCAATTTAAATTGCTCTCTCTACTAGTGAGTTCTTACTTTAGATACATAAATTAAGATGTAATTCCTGAAGATTATATCTGACCAAATAAACAAAGAATTGGTTACTTTTAGGAAAAACTGAGTTAAGTTGTATCTTTAACACATGAATTATCAAAGTTTGAATTTTCTTCAAATTAAATTATGTATTTTCAAAAGGGAAAAAATAGTGTGCAGCTTTTTAACAAACTTTTTTGACCTCATTATCCTGTCATCTACCTTTTTTCCCGGAATATTTTAAGAAGTAGCATTTTGTGGAACACTCTCGGGATATAGTAGTATTTTAAGGAACCATAAATTAATCACAAAGTCATCTTCAACTCTAAGAAGTATCAAGAGAAAAGTAAAGTTTTTGTGCTTAGAGTTGTGCTAGGAAATTTAAGTGTACACTTACATATCGATAAAGAATCAAATAATAAAACAATACTAAAATGCCCAGTGGTTCAGATGGTCATTTCCACAGTGAATATCACATAGGTTAGGATCAATAGAGGAGGCAAAGGAGCAGAGACTGGTGCTGAGCTGTGATGGGTGAGTAGGCTTTGCATGCTAGCAAACAGAACTGCACAGAGTGCTCCTCACACAGTAGGTGTTTATTAAGCGCTTGTTAATTAACCAACTAGCCTGACCTGTACGACCCTCAGAGGAAGCATGAGCTAGCTCAAACTGGAGAGCAGGCACTAGTGAACTTTCCATCTGCAGTGACGCAATGGATGTGCCTTTGCAGGAAAATCATTAGGGCCCTCTTAGAAGAGACTGCACACTCTCTCTAGCAACCTGAAGTGAGAACCAGACTGTTATGCTTGTCCTAGAATTCTGCCTTCAGAGATGAAAACTTGGCAGAGATGGTAGAGGGCCTGAGGGTACAATAGATCATCCCCACCTGTCTCGAAGAGCATATATGAATATCTTCCTCCTAAGGAAGAACTAGCCCATTAAGTTATGGCTCCCTGCACTCCCTGCACTCACTTTCCACTCAGTCAAAAATACTGGCTAAGCAAGATCACAGAAGCAAGGTGCTATGACAAGCACTGTAATGTGGAAGGTAGGAATACTTATATCAATTAACCTGGAATAAAGGGAGCCAATATAAACTTCATTAAAGTCTTAAGTGTATGATCCATATCTTACCCATCTCTGTATCACATTACCATCTCTGTATTCAGTAAGTAACTATCTTTACCTAGATAGAACATAAGATACCGATGTCTAATGCCTAATCACATAATCATGCCATGTATTCATATTTAGATTAGTTTTCTTTTTCTTAAAGAATATCACCTTTTTGATAAAATATGAAAGTACTCTGCATTAAAATTCAATACTGCATCAAGCTGCCACCATACTTATGAGAAGATTCAGTCTGATTCACAAATGACTTGGAATTTCCTTGAAGATACTTTGATATATGCCTTATGATATCAGATTTCACAATAACCTTTTATTTTTATTTATTTTTCATGACATGCAGTGTCATGAAAAGTTAAAAATCTCCACATATTAAGTGGTACTGATACAAGCACAAATTGATAAAAGTGTCAAGTTGTCTTCTTTACTCCTGAATTCTTAACTCAGCTACCTACATACAGATATAAATTCCTAAATATTATATCTAATTGCATTCAATGAAGAGTAGGTAATCTATAGAATAACTTCCTTTGACCCTTTTAAAAACTGCATGCATTTATTGAGGATTCTCTATAATTCTTGATGATGTATCTAGTATTGTCAATTACAAGATATTATTGAATATTTTTGAATCAATTATTTTGTATATGCCCTTTCGCAAATCTTAAGTCCTTCATTATCAATTAAAAAAACCTGTCAAGATAAGGACTTTTCATTAAAAGTGAGAATTGAGTGGTATAAATTACTTACTTGTCATTGTCCAGATCTTTCTATGAGAACAGGGATCTTTGTTTTGTTCGACAATGAATGCCATTTCCTAGGGTACAAGTAAAATAAATACCACTTCAGTGTATAAATGAATGAACAAATAATAAGTAAATTGCACCAAGGAAACATCTATATACTTAAAAAATGGAAATAGGTAAAATGTAACTGAGCAGGACTCTACAGGGCCATCCTGGGTCAAGTATCTCCCATATCCTCTGCTATAGCTCCTCTCTGCAATATCTAGATAATAGTCTCTGATGCACATGTCCTGACTCATTTTATAAATACTAAAGTGTTAGTCATTCAGTCATGTCCGACTTTGTGACCCTGTGGAATGTAGCCTGCCAGGCTCCTCTGTCCACTGGATCTTCCAGGCAAGAATTCTGGAGTGGGTCACCATGCTCTCCTCTTGGGGATCTTCCTGACCTAGGGATCAAACCTGCATCTCCTGTATTACAGGAGGATTCTTTACTGTCTGAGCCATCAAATGGAAGAAGTTATTTTAACTACTTGATGATCATGAGCCCCCAGACCTATTGGCACCTAAGGACTGAAAATATTAACCACCCTGTTACCTCAACATTAACCAACCAGGGGACAGTGACTCTCCTCTCTCACCTGGCTTTTAAAAATGTTTTGCTGAAACCCTTTTGGGAGTCTGGGGTATTTTGGAGTTTGAGCCACCCGTCCTCTTCCGTGGCCCTGCAATAAACATTTCTCTGTGCCAAATTTTGCTTCATTGTGTATTGAACACATGAATTTACATTCAATAATAGATACTATAAATGGAAAAGTATCCGAGATTTTCAAGAGTGCTTAATTCAATTCCTTAACCACCCCTGGTAGGCATGGGAAAAATTAGGAGAGTTTTTAGAATCTCCTCAATGTTCCCCTGTGCCCAAATAGGTTTCACTTCCAGAAGACCCCAGATGGCACCGGTGGTAAAGAACCCACCTGCTGATGCAAGAGACTTAAGAGATGCACAGCTTTGATTCCACAGTCAGACAGAGCCCCTGGAGGAGGGCATGGCAACCCACTCCAGTATTCTTGCCTGGAGAATCCCATGGACAGAGGAGTCTCTGCCTCTGAGTCCATAGGGTCTCAAAGAGTTGGACATGACTGAGGCAGCTTAGCATGAATGCAAGCCAGAAGACCCACATTTAGTCTGGATCTTTGAAAGCTATAAGGAGAAGCTGTTCACACTATGTGGGCCAGGACTGAGAGCTCCCTGCCGTTTTAATTCTGACAATCTGCAAAGCATTTGTCTACATAGTACAACAATGGATTCTTTCCAGATGCTGCTAGCCAAGGATAAGAGAACTCTATCTACAGTGTTCACTGTTTGACTCCAGCCTTTGAAACTGTCTTGGAAACTGCATCTTAAAACTGTACACAAGCTCCAAGCTTCCCACTTTTATTACTTTTTTGGTCAGAGCCCAAGCTATCACTACCCAATCAAGTTCTCACCTTATTCACATTTAATACTTTCAACTTATGCTTCACTAAGATCCTTTAACCTATACTCTATATCCTTAGCCCACACAAAAGCCCAACTGACTCTGACTTAGGAAGGAAGGAGAGACAGTGGAATCCAGAGAGCAGCATCCACTCCCTCAATCACAGCCTCTTCCTTTTCAGGAAGAATCCCCCACTCCAAAAACTACAGAGTACTCTGGAAGGCTTCCTAGGCCCTGGGACTTTGCCAGCCCGAAAAATAAAAATAAAGTGAGAAGAAAGACAGGACATTAGAATCTAGACATCAAAGTTGTACTTCTTTGAGTTTAGCACACATTCTCCAGAAAGTTTGTTTAAATCTAAACAGCACAAGGAATCTTGAAGATGCAAAAAAAAACAAAAACAAAAACAAAACCTAACAAACAAAAAATTATATCTTTATTTCAAAGAAACTATCATTCACAGAGATTCCCTTCGAGGAAGAAAGCAACTAATGTGGGAATAGATAACTGGGCATCCAGGAAGTAAGAGACCCTAGAAGAGAAAAAAAAAAAAAAAAAGACACACAGAGAAAGATAGGACTCCAAAACCTAACTTTCCTTATCATACATTTTTTCCCTTGAGTTTATATATGTGCAGAATTTGAATGTACCCAAAGCCTTTAGAAGATTCTAGCATATCTTTTAAGCCCCAATTCTATTCCAAGAAAAGTTTACTAACTTAAAAGTACACTATTTAATTTTATTTGGAGCAGAAGAAGACAGACTTTTAATGGTTCTATTTGTGACAATAATCTGGAAAAAAGAAACAATATTTTGCCATATTTGTATTTTTTATGAAGTCTAACGAAAGCCTATGAGTCAAATAATATAGAACCTATTTTTCATATATTTTTCTGCCTCCTGAATATATAAAACTCCACTTCACTAAAGACAGCAAATTCATCTTTGTGACATAAAATGTGACTTCTCATAACTGCAAAAGAAAATAGCATACACATCATTTAAAAATAAAATGAGAAGATCTTTATATGAGCAATAAATATAATAAACACGCTTAAATGTAAATGTTAAACACAAACCTCAGACAATGAGTCTACATGAACATTCTGATATTTAGACATTTGTCAGGCAGTCTTCTTCTGTTTTGACAGCTAAATGAATGTTATATATAGAGGGACTCTCTTTGGAAGATAGACTTCCGTGCCTGGTTTCTTTCACTCTGAATACAACAGTAAGACATTTCAATGTGTGGGAAGCATCTATGGTACAGAGAGTTGGAAAACATTCAGGCTTGAAGAACCAAAACAGTAAATTACTTGCAAAATCCAATATGCTCATCCATAATGATTTCTTCTCTATTTAAAACACATTCTCAAAGTCTAGGACAACTCAACCTGTACAGTTAACAAAATGCCATTTGCTTCTGACCATCTTATAAATGCGCTTAAGAAGAAGGAATACATAATCTAAATGTTAACAATTTTTAGTTCTAGGAGTTGTCTTTCCCACCCCATCCCCCTACTCCCAGAGCTCAGACATGAGACAAAAATTAACTGCAATCACCATATCTTTATAGCATCTGTAGTCTTTCCCTTTTTTTTTTTTTTTTGTTCCTGCTTTGTATAAAACTGTAAGGGCAGAAACCATCAATTCAAACTTCTGCCTGAAAGAAATAATCCCTTCCCCCAAAAAATTTAAAAATAAATTATTCCCAAAATCTTGGCTTTAATTTGATTAATATTCTTAGCATGGGTTTCACTATATCCAGCTGGAAATCATCTCTGATATACGTGGATATGACTAATGTGTGTGATTTTTAAATTTGGGAAAACAAAAGGACAATGTTGATGATTCATCACTTATGGCAAAACTTTGCCAATTTATTCCTTTTATAATTCTTAGGAGACCAGGGCTGTAAACAAGTACATCTTCTTCTCCCATACTCTGCTCATATCCTCCTTCAAAGAGAGCATGTTTGAATTACTCTACCCAGAGAGAAGTGTACTTAATATATTTTCTTTCACTTTTGGTTATGTCTAGTGACTTAATTAATGGAGTGAATATTTTTAAGTAGTGTAGAGTAAGAATTCAGAAGAAAGGAGAAACATAACAAAAGTGAGAAACTTGAGAAATTTTAACACTTTGGCAATATTAGTTTTGTTAGCATTGTGCCAGAACGCATTCTAATACACTGGACACTATTAGAGTTCTTATAGAGAGCAAGAAGAAAAACTCATGATGAAATATGGAATATGTTTTAGCTTTGGAATTTTACTGATTTATAAACATAATGGACATTGCAAATATCACATTGATTTTTTTTAATCTGACCAAATAAAGTGAACCGTCAACAAATGTGGGTAGAGTAAAAGACCATAGTTTAAGAAAACCAGTTATAGTTATATCCTGTCTCAAAAAAAAAAAAAAAAGAAAGAAAGAAACCAAACAGTGCATTCACAATAAGCTCCTTTCAACACACTTAACTTAGAAAACAAAACCTTACAGCCCTCAATGTTCTAATTGGAGTAAGCTCTTTATAGAGAATTATATATAATCTTTCATGACTTATACATTTTTAAATAATTATAAACAAGAATGAGAAAAAAAATCGTTCTTAAAATATATGAAAATGCAAATTAGCTCCTAGATTATAGTACTAAACATGGTTACTTTCTTTCCATCGAAGTCATACTTTTCACTCTTCTCACAAATGCATTTAAAACTTCTACACTTACTTCATTTGGATATTTCTTTAAATGATGCAGACAATCTAAGGACATCCAAGCACTGTGATGAAGATAGGACACAATGGAACAAAAACTGGGGAAAATGGCCTAAAGTCTCAAACAGATACTTTACAAAAGAAGATATACAAAAGGCTAATAATCAAATTAAAAAGTGGTCAATTTCATTGGTAATCACTGAAATGCCAATTATGACATTTTGGTATTGCTATAAATAAACCTTCCAGAATGTCTAAAATGAAAAAGACAGATATCACCAAGTTTCAGCCAAGATATGAGTAAATGAGCACAACATTTTGGGAAACTTTTTGGCAGTATCTTCTAAAGCTGAGCAACAACACTCTATGACCCAGCAATTATCACTCTAGATGTATAATGATCAGAACTTCATTCTACATACAAAAACATTTTAAAAAAATTCAAAGCAGCACTGTTAGTGAATGTCTCAACTGGAACCTGCCAAAACACCTGTCAATCATAGAACAAGTATATCGAATTGTGGCATATTCATATGGGGAGGGGCATACAGCAATAAAAATGAAGGAAATACAACAATGTAAGTGAATTTCACAAATGATATTCAGCTAAAGAGGTCAGACGTAGGAGTCTCTACATGAATCTATTTATATAAAGCTTATAAAACCAAGTAAGCCTAATCTGTGATTTTACAAGTCAAAAAGTAGTTAACCCTCTCAGGGACAGTGATCAGAGGAGGCACAGGAGGTCTTCTGGTGTGCTGTTCTTGTTTTTTTTTTAATCTGAGTACTCATTGGAAAAGACTCTGATGCTGGGAGGGATTGGGGGCAGGAGGAGAAGGGGACGACCGAGGATGAGATGGCTGGATGGCATCATGGACTCGATGGACGTGAGTCTGAGTGAACTCCGGGAGATGGTGATGGACAGGGAGGCCTGGCGTGCTGCGATTCATGGGGTCGCAAAGAGTCGGACATGACTGAGCGACTGAACTGAACTGAACTGAACTAGTAATAAGAGTGTGTGCACCTGAAAATTTATGCATACACTTATGATTTGGGAAGAAGGAAAGCTATCTTCAATAAAAACTTTACATTGAAAAGTAATTGTTATAAGTGCCCAGATGAGGATCTAGTAATGTATTTAAACTGAATATATACTATACCCATGGGTATGTATTCGAAAAAGATTAATTTTAATCTTTCAGCTTTATTTCACTCTCTTTCAACTTTGACTTCCAACTAAAAGGAAGTTGAGTTGCATCCATTAATTCATCCTGCGTTTGATAACAGGATTGATTATGCAGTTTGCAACCACTTCTATAGAGGCTACGTTATCGGTTGCTCGCCTTGTAGAGGAATGACTTCTAGGAATTCTCTGAGGGTCCTTTGGTGTGTGAGGGAATCCAGATAAAACAAAGTGTCCACAACCCTCAGCACCAGAAATATTAGGTAAGTAGAGGAGAAATACTTTTTAAGTGCAGAGACCAAAAACTATTCTATAAAAATCCTTCCAATAAAAACATATGCAAAATGTAAGTGGAAGACTTATTTATTTGGGGTGTTTCATTAAAATGGAGGCCGCCTCCTGTCAGAAATATACTTTCCAAGGCAGAATATATAATTATAAAAGCATAATTTTTATGGCAATCAGACAAAGTAGAATTGTTCAATACCTGTGTTTGCAGGGAATAAGCTTATAGCAGTACTAAAAAAATAAGTGGTCAGTTTCAAGTAAGGCAGTACTGAAACATGGTTTCAATTGTTTCTAATATTCTCTGACTATCGACAGGCAAATAAGGTAAAAATTTTCTAAAATGCTCATAAATTTTGTTGACTAAACACATAATGAAAAGCATGATGTACTTGGGTTTCAATTAAAATTAAAGAGGGCAACAATTTAAATGTGAAGTCTTTAACTGGTAATTTGCATGGTCCTTAATGATATGATTTGGAGACTAGAAATCCAAATCGCTGAAGGCCATGGCCCAGCAGTCTAAGTGCTATAGCTGCAGAGAAGCCAAATTCTGTGCAGGCATCTTCACTCACCTGATGTATTGTTTTTGGTGACTATTTACAATGGTTACCTCCATGGCATCACTCCCACCCTCTGCCCCTTATGTGAAGAGAAGTGTAAAGAGCTGCACATCGTTCTCCAGGGCATGTGTTCTGAAAAAACAGCCACTTCTTAGACTTATCTCTTAGGAATGACATCAGTCCTTACTCTGTGTACAGACCCCTCATTTCCAGGTTCCTCCAGAAAAAAAAAAAAGGAAGATTGCTTCTTGTTAAAATTTTACTTTTTCAACCTAAGTAGTTTTGACACCTTCCCCAGCAGTAACCATCCCTCCTTGAAAAGAATACAAACAATATACAACCACATTACAGCACTGTTTTGTTTGCATTTAAAAGCTTTATTTAAAACAAATCTTTGTCTATATCTGTGTCTGTGTGTGTGTGTGTGAAAGTCGCTTAGTCATGTTGGACTCTTTGCAACCCCATGGACTATATGGCCCATGGAATTCTCCAGGCCAGTATACAAGAGTGGGCCTTTCCCTTCTCCAGCGGATCTTCCCAACCCAGGGATGAAATCCAGGTCTCCCACGTTGCGGGTGGATTCTTTACCAGCTGAGCCACCAGGGAAGCTCAACATATCCATGTCCAGGAACACTAATGGTTTCCTTCATCCCTCCTTTTCTCTCATTGCACACAGGGGGAAAAAAGGAAAGGGAACCAGTTTTTGAGTACTCTCATCACATGTGATATATTTAATCCTCACAATAATCTCTGAAAATATGCATCGTTATGGTCAGGACCTGAAGGACAGGGGTTTAAGAAGTAAACATTATTTTACAGTTCTAAATTTAGAACCCAAAGCCATTGTTTTTTCTCTAATTGAAGGAGAAGTAACACAGGGCAGACAGACTCTCCAGCATTGAGAAAAATTAGAGGAAGCTATCTGCCCTCCCTCCACTGGTTCACTCACCCTGGGCTGAGGTTAGAGGGAGCTCTATAATTTAAAGAAAAGGAAAGCACTAGAGTCTTCCCAGTGGTGCCAGCTGGCAAGATGGCCCTAGGGCCCCGTCTCCTGCTATTCACAGTGACAGTAACAGTATTTTACTTGCAAGATTATGTTATAAAAGACAGTGTAAACAGTGCTGCGATGAACATTGGGGTACACTGTTTACAATAGCCAGGACATGGAACCAACCTAGATGTCCATCGGTAGATGAATGGGTAAGAAAGCTGTGGTATATATACACAGTGGAATATTACTCAGCTATTAAAAAGAATGCATTTGAGTCAATTCTAATGAGGTGGATGAAACTGGAGCCTATTATACAGAGTGAAATAATTCAGAAAGAAAAACACCAATACCGTATACTAATGCATATATATGGAATTTAGAAAAATGGTAATGATGACCCTATATGCGAGACAGCAAAAGGGACACAGATATATAGAAAGGAATTTTGGACTCTTCGGGAGAAGGTGAGGGTGGGATGATTTGAGAGAATAGCATTGAAACATGTATATTATCATATGCGAAATAGATCGCCAGTCCAGGTTCGATGCATGAGACAGGGTGCTCAGGAGGAGGGACACATGTACACCGATGGCTGATTCATGTGAATGTGGCAAAAACCACTACGATATTGTAAAGTGATTAGCCTCCAACTAAAATAAACTAATTTACAAAAAAAAAAAAAAAAAGTGCACTTCCATTTAGGCACTCCCCTCTTGGATCTTGCACTCTGGGGAAACAGAACTGTCACGTCGTGAGAAGCAGGGTGGTAGAAAAGCCGGAAGGTAAGAATTGGAAGCCTCCTACTGACAGCCAAAGGCGGAGCACAGAAGCGAATCCTCCAGCCCAGCCAAGGCTTCACAGGACTGCAGCCCTTGTTGGCAGCTTGATTGCAATTTTTATTCAGGCAATGCGGTATCTGCCACTGTGGATAGTTTGGTTTTTTTTCCCCCTAGTCACAGAAGAATTTCCTTTTCCTTAGGGAGGAGGTTAAAATTCCTGAAATCTGCTCATACTGAACTGACAGCTATTCTTTATTATTATTTTTTTTACAAGAAGCTGAAGATAATTGATAATGTGAAATGATGTATTGGGAGATAAGTATATACTTGTGAAACTATCATTACCATCAACGTCATAAATTTACCCATTACCTCTAAATGTTCCCTCAGGCCTTCTTTTTTGTTTGTTTGTTTGTTTTGTTTTTCCCCTCTATGATAAGATCACTGAACATAAGACATACCCTTTCAGCAAATTTTTAATTAATATAATATGGTATTGTTAACCATAGGCCTTATTTATACACTGGGCACCCAAAACTTAAAGCTCTTACAGAGTAAACACTGTACCCTTTGACCAACACCTCCTTGTTCCCACCTCTCACCTAGTTCATAGCAACTACCATTCTACTCTCTGCTTCTATGTATTTGACTATTTCAGATTTCATATACAAATGAGATGATGCAGTATCTGTGTTTCTGAGTCTTGACTTATTATTTCAATTAGCATAATGTCCTTCAGGTTCATCCATGTTGTTGTAAACGACAAAATTTCTTTCTTTTTGAAGGCTCAGTAGTATTCTGTTGTGTGTATGCATATATATATAAATATGCATATATTAAAATAAAATGCATATACATATATATATATATAAATATGTGTGCTAGGTCACTCTAGACACACTCATTGTGTCTAACTCAGTATGACCCTATGGACTGTAGCCCACCAGACTCCTCTGTCCATGGAATTCTCCAGACAAGAATACTAGAGTAGGTTGCCATGCCTTCCTCTAGGAGATTATATATATGTGGATATATATACACATATATGTGTATATATATATATATGTATATTCCCACATTTTCTTTATCCATTCAGCTGTCAATAGACAACTAGTTTGCTTCCCAATCTTGCCTATTGTGAATAATGTTGCAATGAAGATGGGAGTTCAGATATCTCTTCAAGTCCACAATTTCAATTCTTTGGGATATATTTTATGAAGTGGGATTGCTGGATCAAATGGTGTGTGTGCGTGCTCAGTCATGTCTGACTCTTTGTGACCCCCAAGGCCAAGCTCCTCTGTCCATGGGATTTTCCAGGCAAGATTACTGGAGTGGGTTGCCATTTCCTATTCCAGGATCAAATGGTAATTGTACTTTTAATTTTTTAAGGAAACTTCATACTGAGTTCCATAGTGTCTACATCAATTAATGTAAATGGCTCAGAGGTTAAAGCGTCTGCCTGGAATGCGGGAGACCCGGGTTCGATCCCTGAGTCAGGACGATCCCCTGGAGAAGGAAATGGCACCCTACTCCAGTACTCTTGTGTCAGACACAACTGAGCGACTTCACTTTCATATAAATTAACAGTGTAAAGGGTTCCCTTTTCTTTACATCCTCACCAATAAAAAGGCAACTGATAGAATGGGAGAAAATACTTGCAGACCATCTATCTGATAAACAGTTCATGGCTTAGTACTTAAAAAATGTAAGGGACTCATAATTCAATAGCAAAATCCACAAATAATCTGATTGAAAAATGGGCAAAGGACTTGAACAGACATTTCAACAAGAAACCATACATATGGCCAACTGTTACATGAAAACATGCTCAACATCATTATTTATCAGTATGTGTGTGTGTGTGTGTGAAGTCACTCAGTTGTGTCCAACTCTGCAACCCTGTGGACTGTAGCCCGCCAGGCTCCTCTGTCCATGGGATTCTCCAGGCAAGAATACTGGAGTGGGTTGCCATTTCCTTCTCCAGGGAATCTTCCCAGCCCAGGGATCGAACCTGGGTCTCCTGCTTTGCAGGCAGACGCTTTATCCTCTGAGCCACCAGGGACAGTATAATGCAAGTCAAAACCATGATGAGCTATCACCTCACATCTGCTAGAATGGCTATTATAAAGCAATATATTTTAAATGTTTGTGTATATGTATGTGTATGTGACAAGACTTGGTGGTAGAACAGGAAAGGACATATAGGAATCATAATAGGTGTCAGCATTCAGCTAGTCTAGGAAGAAAACACACAGTACTCCTAGAATAGCAGTCCCCAGTATTTTTGGCACCAGGCACCGGTTTCACAGAAGACAATTTTTCCACTGACTGGGAAGGTGGTAGTGGTTTGGGGATGCTTCAACTGCATTATGTTTATTGTACATTTTATTTATGTTACATCATTTCCACCTCAGATCATCAGGCATTAGATTCCGGAGGTTGGGGACCCCTCTTTTAGAGGATAACATGGCTCTATAAAAGCTGAAGACAGACAGACATAATGGCATGCATGTGGCAGGCATGGGAGTGGGATGAGAGCAGCGGTGCTCTGGAGAATATGTAAGTTTGGGCAGTTGTCATGAAGAAAGAGGATGAAAGAAACAGCCCACAAATTCATTTTCTATTTCCAAACTACACAGCTATCAGAAAGTTGCGATCTTTTTGAATACTTCTCCAAGAGATGACTGGGGTCAAAGGCAGGGCTGGGAAGGCAAAGGGGGATTCTGTATGTTTTACAAACAAAACTTAGTTATGATTTTTACACAACTTTCTTTAGTTTATGCCTATTGTGACATATGGGAGCTTCACAGGTGGATTCAGTGGTAAAGAATCCCCCTGCAAAGCAGGAGACATAGGTTTGATCCCTGGGTTGGGAAGATCCCAGGGAAAAGGAACTGGCAACCCACTCTAGTATTCTTGCCTGGGAAATCCCACGAACAGAGGAGCCTGGCGATCTATAGTCCACGGGGTCACGAAAGAGTTAAATATGACTTAGCAACTAAACAACAACAATTTTGTCATATGAAATATGTAGGCGGTTTCAAATGACTCATTCTGGATAGCTTCTTTCCACGCCTCAGTGCTAACAGTTTCAACTGTCCTTTCATGAACCTTAAGTTCTGCTTGGTTCTGTTAGGCCCAGAACTCCTGCCTCCCTGGGATTCTCATTCTTCTGAGCTATCATTTCTCATGGGTAGTTCCATCCATCTCCTCTGAACTGGCCTTCAGTTCCTTTACCTTGATTTCTGAACAAACAGAACGACATTGAGAACCTTTCATGCAAGATATATGCATTTGGCAGACTTTACCAAAGGTAGTGTTGACGGGATTTTTTTTTTTTTTTTGCTGCAGCAACACAAATTACACAAACTGAAACCTGAGCTTGCCTTGCTTTTGCAGTGGTATATTCCAACTGATTTCACTTTCACTGTTTCTAACTTTATCTTTCTATTGCATAGCCCAAGTTCTCATCACTGCCCCCCCAGCAATCCCAGACTCATTCACTCCACAATTCAGTTACCTGAACTGAGCTCCAGGCTGAGACTTAACTACAGATCTATTTTTTAACTTTTTAAAACCCAGACGCTGATTAATGGATCCTGTTGAACAGCAGTTCCCTCCACTTTGGATCTCACACATCTCCTTCCCACGGGGATAAATTGTGCCATCCCCTCCGCCCACACTTCAACAGCCCAAGCGGCAAGTCTTCCTTTGTGTTTTCTGATTCATACAGATGAGTGAATGAGGTTATTATTTGGTGACTTAAGTATTTTTCACTCTCAGACTTGATATTTGATTACAGGCTATTTGGATGAAATTCAGAAGTGCACAGAACCCACACACTACAGGGCTGACTCCAGTATATTCACTTTTTTTTTTTTTTTTTTCCAGACAACACTGAGTTATACACAGTGTTTTTCCTAGACATGATCTCATCTGAGGCTCACGATGACTTTGACAGGACAGGTAGTGTATCAGTCAGGATGGTATCAAGGGCTAGAGAACAAGAGAGAATTTAATGTGAAGGCTTAACTAGTAGTTAACTGAAAGTTAACTATTGCAAAGTGGTTAAAAAAGAAATCTTAAGTGTCATAAAACAAAGCCCTTAGGACAGAGGCAGCAAAGAGAAGAGGTGGCAAGTACTACAAGTCACCTGATGCTAAGAGCCGACCCACTGGGAAAGACCCTGATGCCGGGAAAGATTGAAGGCAGGACAAGGGGATGACCGAGGATGAGATGGTTGGATGGCATTAATGGACATGAGTTTGAGCAAACTCAAGGATATAGTGAAGGACAGGGGAGCTTGGCATCCTGCAGTCTGTGGGGTCTCAAAGGTTAGGACACAACTGAGAGGCTGAACAACTACAGTTCAGGAGCCTGAAGGAGGGGTTCTGAGGAGCTGAAGTTCAGGAGAGCGTGCAGCCCTGATCATGCCGGCATCTCTGAGCTGGAAGGAGGGATCTTTGGGGCCGGGAGCCAGACCTCAGAGGTGGAAGCTCTGGCTGGTGCTGATGTTTGGAGCAGTAAAGGCAGCATGAAGCCGGCTTTGCGAACTTTGGGAAAACAGCAAACAGAATTCAGGATTCGTTGGCTGCTGCGGGAAGGAATCGCTGCTGATGGAAGTAGTTGCTGATGACTTTCCGCCAGTGTGACTCAGAACTGCCCGCAGGTGGGAGGAAGCTGGTCCGGCTCCTCTTCCTCCAGGCGCGTGATCTCCCCCTAGTGTTCGCTACTGTCAGAGCCCAGCATCAGCCAGCAAAGCAGATCCCAGCCCAGGTCACAAAGAGGAAGGTGTGGAGGTTAAGGCGGAGAACTTAAGTGAAACAGATGATTTTCTTGACCTAACTTTGCAAAATAAAACACGGATACAAAAGAAGGAAAATAAGGCTTAAGAGAATGTAGCCAGTGTAAAATATCTTGCTAAGTTAATAAAGCACCAGTGATAGCACTGAGATCTACATTCATATACATTGTTTCTTTGGGCTCCAAAATCACTGCAGATGGTGACTGCAGCCATGAAATTAAAAGATGCTTACTCCTTGGAAGAAAAGTTATGAGCAACCTAGATAGCATATTCAAAAGCAGAGACATTACTTTGCCAACAAAGGTCCGTCTCGTCAAGGCTATGGTTTTTCCAGCGGTCATGTATGGATGTGAGAGTTGGACTGTGAAGAAAGCTGAGTGCCAAAGAATTGATGCTTTTGAACTGTGGTGTTGGAGAAGACGCTTGAGAGTCCCCTGGACTGCAAGGAGATCCAACCAATCCATTCTAAAGGAGATCAGCCCTGGTTGTTCTTTGGAAGGAATGATGGTAAAGCTGAAACTCCAGTACTTTGGCCACCTCACGAGAAGAGTTGACTCATTGGAAAAGACTCTGATGCTGGGAGGGATTGGGGGCAGGAGGAGAAGAGGACGACAGAGGATGAGATGATTGGATGGCATCACCGACTCAATGGATGTGAGTCTGAGTGAACTCCGGGAGTTGGTGATGGACAGGGAGGCCTGGAGTGCTGCGATTCATGGGGTCGCAAAGAGTCGGACACGACTGAGCGACTAAACTGAACTGATCTTGATTACAGGGCTTCCCTGGTGGCTCAGCTGGTAAAGAATCTGCCTGCAATGCAGGAGACCCCGGTTTGGTCCCCGGGTGGGAAGGTCCCCTGGAGAAGGGAGAGCCTACCCACTCCAGTTTTCTTGGGCTTCCCTGGTGGCTCACTGGTAACAAAATGCATCTGCAATGCAGGAAACCTGGATTCAATCCCTGGGCTGGGAAGAAACCCCAGAGGAGGGTGTGGCAACCCGCTTCAGTATTCTTGCCTGGAGAATTTCATGGACAGAGAAGCCTGGCGGGCTACAGTCCATGGGATCACAAAGAGCTGGACACGACTGAACAACTTTCACACTTTATCTTGACTATAAATGTCATGCTCTTTTCACTATACCACATTTCTTGAAGCCCAAACAAGTGAAATAACCTAGAATCATGTACCACTTCACTGACAAAACCTGAAAAAAAAAAAGACTTCTTTTGAAATATCCAATTTATCACTTTTTCTGCATATCAGACTAACTCAAAAATGCCTCCTAGAGAAGAGGAGAAATCATGTTAAGGAGAAAGGAGTAGTCCAGGTTTGGAAGAGAGGAGAATTTCAGATTCACAGCTTTTAGGGAGAAAGAGCTAAGCTAGCAGGAGGAATCTGAAAACTGAGAGAATCATTCATTTATGAGCTGATTCATTCAACAAACAGTTATTGCATGTCTACCTCATTCCAGACATTATATTAGATGATGGTGGCTCAGATTTGAATAAAAATTCTTCCTTTCATGCAGTTAACAATATAATAAGGAAGCAAGACAGTAAATATGTATAGGGCTTCCCTGATAGCTCAGTGGGTAAAGAATCTGACTGCATTGCAGGAGACACAGGAAATGCAGGTCCAATCCGTGGATCCAGAAAATCCCTGGAAGAAGGAAACGGCTACCCATTCCAGTATTCTTGCCTGAAAAATTCTATGGACAGAGGAGCCTGGCGGGCTACAGTCCAGGGGACTACAAAGCATATAAATGAATGACTAAGCACACACATGTGGATGTCATAGACAGTAGGTTAGAGAGGACAGAAAAATAAAGCAAGGGGCAAAGATAAGGATCACAGTAGTGGAGGCATTTCTCTGCAGGGTGGCTAGAAAAGTCCTCACGGAAGACTATGTCAGAAGAGAGGATGGAAAAAAGGTGAGCAGCAGACGCAGCAGGAACAAGCAGTAGAGAAATAAAGAGGAACTGTTCACGTAGAGCCTTGCTTGAAGAAGTTCACTACAACGGGTCCTATTCTTGTTCCTGAGACTCTGCCACCTCTCCCTGGAGGACAGTTTACTTTCTTCCTCCTTGGCATCATGTGTGGCAGTGTAACTTGCTCTGATCAGTGCTGTGAGTGCACACAGTCTGTGTCTCTTCAGACAGAAGCTTTAACATCTAGCCCATGGGTCACCATATTCTTATTTCCCTTTTTCTAGATCCATAGCTCTATCAGCCAGTTCTCCTGCTGCTGCTGCTGCTAAGTCACTTCAGTCGTGTCCGACTCTGTGCGACCCCATAGACGGCAGCCCACCAGGCTACTCCGTCCATTGGATTTTCCAGGCAAGAGTACTGGAGTGGGGTGACATTGCCTTCCCCGCCAGTTCTCCTAGGGGAGGTGATTTGGAACTGAACTTCAGCAAACCTGAAATGGACATGGAAGTAAAGCATGAATTCAACCTTTGTGGTTAAAAGCCACCCAAGATATCAGCTTGCTACTGCAAAAAAACAAACAGACTATTTTGAACGAAGAATACGCTTCTTCTAGTTATAATAATTAGTAGATCATCTTAGCTTTTTGTTTTATTTTGTTTTCCTTAGGAATAGCACTGGAGTGGTAAAAAAGAGTACTTGGTGGTGTTCTAGGGGGTCCATCCTCTGAGAGAACCCTATTCAGATGGATAGTGACGCTTTCAGTCAAAAAGGGAAAAGTTCAAGGCACAACACTGGTCAATTTCTCCCACACAGATTACCAGCTAAAGAAACATCCAGAATTCCATTTGGAAGTCATTCTATCTTAAAGAAATTGGTGCTTCCAACTTACTCTTATAAGAAGTTATGTGATATAGTACCTTGTTCTAACATTGGAGGTATCAAAGAATACAAGAAAGAGGACAGGGGAGAGAAGAAAGCTTGCATCTCTCCTCTTTATGCTGCATTCAGCCCCACCCAGCTTTTCACCTCACAGGGAGCCATCAGTCTTTGACATCTGTCCACTCAGCCTCCCAACTTCACCCATATGACCTTACAAATATATCACCTATTGTTTTCTGTCCTAGCATCCTAGCTCCAAACACCGTAATTCTCCTGATGGAAAACATGGAGGTGAAGAAAAAGGGAAGTTAGAATATGAAACTGCCCTAAGGATGATATGATACCAAATATCATGGTATACCAACTAAAAATTAGTGACATAATAAACTAAGAGAAGCACAAGAAATACAGTGAAATCACCGTTGGCCTTATATACTTCTATCAATATTATGAAGAGATTACCTAAGACTGTCTTTATAGCACTTCTCTTAATTACATAAGGAATTCTTTAAGAATAGGAACCTGACTCATTCAGTCTTATATCCCCAAAACCTAACTAATTTTACCCAACAATAGATAAGCACAGGGGGAAAAAAAAAAATGTCTGTTGACCTAAAATGAAAAACAAAAGCAAAACCAAATAGATCTCTATAGAAATGGATCTTCTGTTTGAAAATGTACTAAAATTTAATTTGCTTTTTATATTAATACCTCTCTTCCCTCTTTTTCACCTAGTAAATGAATTTATATTTGAGATATCTAGAAATTTGCATATATATACATATATATGGCTATATATTATATATGGCTATATAAATATGGAAACATACACGCACATAATTTTAAGTATTTTAATGTTTTATTTCCTATTATATTTGACCAAGGCATCAGTTAACAACAACAAGCACAAACAAAACCACAGCACTTTTCTGTTGTTGTTTTCCTGCAGTGCAAGGAAAGCCTGTTGTAAGAGTGAACTGATTGCTGGAGTAGACATCTCAATTTCTGTATTCTTTGATTTTCCCGTCATTTAATCCAGAAAGCCAATATTCTCCTAACCCCATAAACTTTATTTTTATTTACTGAATTCCTGTAAATGCATCTGGGGAAGGGTTTGGAGAGAAAAATAATGTGTCTAGAATGTGATTACTAATATATACAGGCGCTGTCATGTTAAGAATGGCTACAATGTTGTTAATATGACTTTAGCAGAATACACATAGCCTCTAAATGGTGACATAAATTACATCCAGTGTTCATATTGCTGCTTGATGCTATTACCTAAGACAATATAAATTTTATACTCGAAGTAAGTTGGCTACAGTCTTCAATAAAGATTCAGCTCTCTCACACTGCATCTCCTAGAGCAAAACTAATTAGGACATTACACTAGTGACAGATAGAATTCTCACAATGTTATGTAATCTTCTGGGAGTCAGTTCTATTTTGTCCCATTAGCTTTTTCCTACGCAAAAAGAACATCCCAGATTTGTTACTCTTTGACACTTTTACAGATGAAACATGAACAGCATTACAAATATGAATGCACATCTTTTCAATAATTTTGGCTTCATAGCCCCTTATTGAATAATGAATTTAAGAGATGGCAAAAACCACAGGAAGAGACAGGGAAATTTAAATATATTAGTTATGTTATTTATTCCTGTGGAATAACTTTGACAGGTAAAGCATTTGGAAAGTCATTGGTTTTAAATATGTAAGGGGTACATATGGATATTTTCACAGTGTCCCTGTATTACTACAATAAATTACTAGAGTTTATTTTCCATTTCCTTCAGCTAATAGTTTGGAAAAGAGATTAAACAATTTTTAAGTATTATCAATACAACTGAATCCTTAGCATCATTATTGAGTCAAACATTTCATTTGTCTTTACTGAGTTTTTCTTGTTATTGTTATAATTTTCCCTTCTCTTTTCTACTGTCTTCTAACAATGGCATGCAATACATCTTTTCCTTTCACTAAAACCTAACTTAAGACTCCACAAGCCAGAGTTATATTTAATACTGGAGCTATATACTTGAGACTCATTGTTCCAAGAAAAAATGATTTTTAAGATATGAATAATTTGGTTAATTTCTATCCTTTAGCACATGAAGCCTAAAATAAAACCTGCTTCCTCCAGATTTGCTCTGTTGATTAGCAGCCTATATCTGACCTGTGACTCTATTCCCTCTTCCTCATCCTCTCTCAATTCTACTGAATATGGTTGAGGGAATAAAGTCTTTTCAGAGCTTTTTGATAGCCTAGACATTCTACATAACTGAGCTTACTGGGTTTGATATAAATACAAAGGCCTTCTATTTACAGTAACGTTTGTTTTCTCTGTGTGTTTAAGACCATTGCTCATCTTTCTGTAATTGATCAAACTATTTATTTTTAAAAATCTAAGTTAAAATTGCAATATATGTTGCAATGTAATACATCCTGAACAGGGAAGATCAAAAGAATAAAGCTCATCATTGTAACATATAACGCTGCTTTCCAATTTTCTGTGAAATATAAATTTTACTTTCAATTTTGAAATATAACAGATTGTATCTTTTAAATTACTACAGTAAATGTGGAGAGAAAGAGCTGCATTTGAATTTTTACTAAATGTCTCCAAAACCAATTAAAAGGAGTGAGGCTTTTATGTGGGTAAGTCTTGAAGAATGTGGATAAAATATGTGAGAATTTTCTCACTGTATTTTGAAAATACTTGAGCTCAAGTTGAGGGATTATGCTTTACTATTTGATGAAGGTTACTTTAAGGCAAAATAAAATATAAATATTCATTATTATTTATCCTATAATTATTTCACAGCTTTGCTCTCTGATTATATACATTTCTTCAATTTCTTGCAGTCCACCTATAAATTCATCTACAATAATCCCCATCTACCTCTTCCATTCCAGTTTCAGTTCAGTTCAGTCACTCAGTCGTGTCTGACTCCTTGAGACCTCATGAACTGCAGCACACCAGGCCTCCCTGCCCATCACCAACTGCCAGAGTCTTCCCAAACCCACGTCCATAGAGTTAGTGATGCCATCCAACCATCTCATCCTCTGTCGTCCCCTTATCCTTCTGCCCTCAATCTTTCCCAGCATCAGGGTCTTTTCTAGTGAGTCAGTTCTTCGCATCAGGTGGCCAAAATATTGGAATTTCAACTTCAACATCAGTCCTTCCAATGAACACCCAGGACTGATCTCCTTTAGGATGAACTGGTTGGATCTCCTTGCAGACCAAGAGACTCTTCAAGAGTCTTCTCCAACACCACAGTTCAAAGGTATCAATTCTTCGGTGCTCAGCTTTCTTCATAGTCCAACTCTCACATCCAAACATGACCACTGGAAAAACCATAGCCTTGACTAGACGGACCTTTGTTGACAAAGTAATGTCTCTGCTTTTGAATATGCTGTCTAGGTTGGTCACAACTTTTTTTCCAAGGAGTAATTGTCTTTTAATTTCATAGCTGCAATCACCATCTTCAGTGATTTTGGAGCCCCCCAAAATAAAGTCAGCCACTGTTTCCATTATTTCCACATCTATTTGCCATGAAGCGATGGGACTGGATGCCATGATCTTAGTTTTCTGAATGCTGACTTTAAGCCAACTTTTTCACAGATGATATTCCTCTTGTATTCAGTTAACTCTTCAACCTGTGCCCTGCATCTTATCCCCTCTTTCCTCTTGGTCCTTGTTTTATCAACTTTTCCTCTACTCTTCTGCATCTTTAACCTCTCTTGCTCCCTATTCTTGGTCCTCATTATATACACTAGCTCAAATCTGAAACTGGATTTCGATTCTATTTCCCCATTGAGATTAATCAAGAAAAATGATCAGCAACTTCCCAAAGGCCAAATATTAGGCATATATTTCAAATCCTATCTTTCTGGGCCTTTCTCTGCCATTGGACGCTGGTGATGACTTTTCCTTGAAAGTTTTTCTTTTGTTTCTATGATGCATCTTCCTGGTTTTCTCCTTCCTAAAATGACCATTCTTTTAACCTTGTTCCTATTTTTATCACCTTGACCTTTATCTGTCAGTTCCCTTGACTGTCCTCTGCTCTCTTTCCATAAAAACTTCTGAAGACATTACCCTCACTTATTCTTTCATCTGATTATGACAGAAATTCCATGCACACCCCTGTTCAGGCCTCTCTCATAAGCTCCAAATCATAATCTTTAAATGCCTCTTGTACTTCAGTCTCAATTCCCCTCTTTCCTCCAAAGCTGTTTTTCCATTTCTTTATGTAAGTTAATTATACCACTATTTACTCAGTTCCCCAGGTTAATAATGTCAAAGCATTCTAGACTCATCATTTTTCCTCATATATCTCTACTCAATTATAGATGTCTATTGATTCTACCATCTGTCTCCCAAATCTGCTTTCTTCTCTAGTCCCACTTCCATTGTCTACATGGGGCCATTATTATTTTGGGATATGATAACTACAATGACATCACCCTTTATCCCCTTCTTCCCCTAAATCTATCTTCACTCTTCCATTGGAATGATTTTTTAAAATATCATTATTGTGCTTAATATTCACCAGTTGTCTCAATTGTAAATTGAGATTATAAATTGTAATTTTAAATTGTAAATTACTCAATTCTGGGTAAATTTTGATCCCCCCCCAATCAGTTGGACCAGCTTATTTCTGTACCCTGTCTGCCTTTTAGCTTTTTCTCCTGCTGTGGAGATGATGCTGCAAGGTAAGCATTCTTTCAAGCTTCAGATGAGAAAATAAAGGCCCAGAGGCATTGGTAACGTATTCAGAATCACACAACTGGGAGCTTCTCCTCCTACTCCTGAGAAGACACAGTCATCCTCCACATCAACCACACAGCTTTTTGGCAAGTCTTTTAAGGTGTGCTGCTCTTGTGTATTTCGGTGATGGGAATAAGCCTGCCTCTTACTGGAAGCCGTATTTATCCTCACACATCCCCTTCACTGCTTTCAAGAGGCAACTCCAGCGTCACCCCTTCCTGAATTATCGTCTAATGTCCCAGTGATGACATCACACATGTTCCTTCTACTTCTTCTTCCTACTTCTGTAACATTTAAGCATCCCCTAGCGTAGGTACTTATCCTGTTTTTAACTAGGATCCCCAGGTTATGGTCTCCCATGCTAAACTGTAGCTCAGACATTGCATGCGCCTCATCTCTGTGGCTTCTGTTTTGTGTACAGTGACTGGAATTTGACAGGGCCTCAGTTCTAACATTTAATACACTGAAATTAGAAATCTCTGATTTTTCTTATTTGTAAATGAAGGTGGGCTTACAAGATGACTTGGATCCATTCTGTGACACTGCAGTTACTACTTCTGTGTATTTGTATAACTTTTGTATGTATCATTGGAATGTGAAACTATTCCAAGGCCTGTAATACGGTATACTTGGATTATATTTTATTTCTTTAAGACAAAAAGGTATCGATTAATTTTACTGTTGTGCTGTGTATGCAAGGGTTTGAATAGCTGAGTTTAAATATGGTAACTGACAGATAAGGCATACAGGTAGAATATATACAAAAAGAGAATTGCAACTGAATGGTATGTATATTGGGCTGTCAATCTGATATTCAAACAATTTTATGTTTACTCAGTTAAATAAAACTATAGGCCAGTTTGATGGAAGAAAAAAGTGAACATGTCAAGTTAGTAATTTCATTAAGTGTATTCATTCTTCACTAAATTACTTGTTTAACCAAATTAATCAAAATTATCTATAATCTCAAAACTCATGGAATTATGTATATATACTTTATATAGTAGTTAAGAACATTAAAAGACACAAAAAATATTTATTTTTAAAGGAATAAATCTAGAGATAATCACACAGATTTCCTTACG
>SJYX01021428.1:28224-50671 GCA_006410675.1 Oreotragus oreotragus | reverse complement strand
GTAGTTTGAGCATTCTTTGGCATTGCCTTTCTTTGGGATTGGAATGAAAACTGACCTTTTCCAGTCCAGTGGCCACTGCTGAGTTTTCCAAATTTGCAGGCATATTGAGTGCAGCACTTTCACAGCATCATCCTTCAGGATTTGAAATAGCTCAACTGGAATTCCATCACCTCCACTAGCTTTGTTCGTAGTGATGCTTTCTAAGGCCCACTTGACTTCACATTCCAGGATGTCTGGCTCTAGATGAGTGATCACACCATCGTGATTATCTGGGTCATGAAGATCTTTTTTGTACAGTTCTTCTGTGTATTCTTGCCACCTCTTTTTAATATCTTCTGCTTCTGTTAGGTCCATATCATTTCCATCCTTTATCGAGCCCATCTTTTCACGAAATGTTCCCTTGGTATCTCTAATTTAAGAGATCTCTAGTCTTTCCCATTCTGTTGTTTTCCTCTATTTCTTTGCCTTGATCGCTGAAGAAGGCTTTCTTATCTCTTCTTGTTATTCTTTGGAACTCTGCATTCAGATGCTTGTATCTTTCCTTTTCTCCTTTGCTTTTTGCTTCTCTTCTTTTCACAGCTATTTGTAAGACCTCCCCTTAACCTTTGAAGCTTGCCAGTGTTCAATGAGGAAGAGTTGGTAGAACGTTTTTGGGGTAATTCAGACTTGAACCTGTTAGCTGATTAGTAATCAGAAATGAGAAATTTACAAACTGGCTATGAACTAACTTTTGAACAACAGGTGGAAAAAATTCTAGATGCCTTAATGCAGTAAAAAGGAAGTCACTATTTTTAAGGTAGAAGCTCACTAAAGCAAACATCTGATCCAGAAACTAAAAGAAATGGATGATGTCAAGAAGACCTTTCTTACAAAGTTTCTTGTCCCTGTAATTGTGTTATGCCTCTATAATGAGTATATAGAAGCTGGTGTATGGCGATGATCTGGAGGGATGATGTGGGGTGGGAGGTGGGAGGGGGGTTCATGTTTGGGAGTTCGTGTAAAAAAATAAATAAATACAAAAAAAAATACACCATTTAAAAAAAAAAAAAAAGAAGCCAATATTTAAAACAAATTCTATCCTAAAATTTAATTAAAAGATGTTAGGAGGAATCTGGATAAAATTACATAAAGATAATCCAGGCTTCCCAGGAGGGCACCTAGTAATGCCCAAAGATCTCAAGTGGAAACATGCAACAATCCAGACGAGATCTCCCCAAGTCACAAGGACACACTGTCTTTGGCACACTTCTCACCTGCCAAAAACATAACACTGACAAACTTTTAAAGGGAGGGCATGGACACGGCTGAATCCTCAGCCTATTTAAAGCGTCTGCCTCCAATGTGGGAGACCCAGGTTCAATCCCTGGGTCGGGAAGATTCCCCTGGAGAAGGAAATGGTACCCCACTCCAGTATTCTTGCCTGGAGAATCCCATGGACAGAGAAGCCTGGTAGGCTACAGTCCATGGGGTTGCAGAGTCGGACATGACTAAGCGACTTCACTTTCACTTTTTTCACTTCAAATGGATTTTATGTACTTATCTCCTACAGAAGAATATGAACATGTTACAGTTGATGTATACATCTGGGTTAAGTGTGGAGTAAAGCCTCGCCTTTTTGTAGAGCTATAGCAGTGGCTAAAAATGGATGCAAGTTCATGTATTCTACTTAGGAAGTTCCACTCTATTTTTCTATTAATAGAATTGCTCATTTTACTAGAAATGTCATTAAAGAGCTCTGCAAGGCATTACAGTTTGCTCAAAAACTCTGCTGTGTACACAACCTGATCTTCAGGCAATGAAGAAAGG
Organism: Oreotragus oreotragus; assembly: GCA_006410675.1. NCBI lineage: Eukaryota > Metazoa > Chordata > Mammalia > Artiodactyla > Bovidae > Oreotragus > Oreotragus oreotragus. The sequence goes on along the minus strand of SJYX01021428.1, from coordinate 48,865 downwards.
ACAGACTCTCAAATTAGCCAAAACTTTGAGAAAGACATAAACTTCCCTCAGCTTATTCCTTCTAACTATGTAATAATAAGAAAGCTTCTTGTGGAGGTTCACCAGTTTTGCTTTTGTTAGTTAAGTCACTGTGAATGTGCGTATGCTCAGATGTACCTGATTCTTTGTGGCCTAGTGGACTGTAGCCTGCCAGGTTCCTCTGCCCCTGGAATATTCCTGGTAAGAATACTACTCCAGGGGATCTTCCAGACTCAGGGATTGAACCTGCCTCTCCTGAACTGGTAGGCGCATTTTTTACCATTAGTGCCACCTGGGAAGCCCAGTAAGTCATTGAGTTGTTTCAGTCCTGTCCGACTCTTTGCGACCCTGTGAACTATAGCCGGCCAGGCTCCTCTGTCCATGGTATCTCCCAGGCAAGAATACTGGAGTGGGAAATACTGGATCCCCCTTCTCCAGGGCATCTTCCCCACCCAGGGATCAAACCTGGGTCTCTTACATATCCTGCATTGGCAGGTGGGTTCTTTACCATTAGTGCCACCTAGCAAGCCCAGTAAGTCATTAGTCAAAGTGTTAGTTGCTCAGTCATGTCTAACTCTTTGCAACCCCATGGACTGCAACCCACCAGGCTCTTCTATCCATGGGATTTCTTAGGCCATAACAGTTGAATGGGTTGCCATTCCCTTCTTCAGGAGATCTTCCTGCCCCAGGGATCAAATCCCAGTCTCCTGTATTGAAGGCAGATTTTTTTTTTTCTTTACCACCTGGGATTTTCTTTACCTCCTGTGTCACCAGGGAAGCCCAGTAAGTCCTTAGTACATTAGTAGAATTATATAGCTAGGACTACCATCTCTAATCCTAGATTTTTTGTATTTTGACAAGAAAATATGACTAAATAATATAAAATGGGTTGTTCCCTACCCCACTTTTTGGCACCAGGGACCAGTTTCAAGGAAGACAATTTTTCCATGGCAGGGGGGTCGGGTGGGAAGTGGGATGGTCTGGGGATGATTTAAGCATATTACATTTACTGTGTACTTTATTTCTATTATTATTACATCAGCTCCACCTTAGATGATCGGCAGTAGATCCTGGAGGCTGGGGACCCCTCATGTAGATGACATATGGGATACCGACAATACTACCATCAAAATATATGGAAGGCCGTTTCCCAACCTCCTTGCAAAAAATGTTTGTATGACTTAAAACCTAGAGACTTGGGTCTACTTAAAGAAGTGAGAGAAAAAGAGTTATATTGAAAAGGACCTTATCTGGTACTATATATATTAACAACTAGCAAACAAGTCAATATTCATGGGGTTGATTTGTGTCTACAACTGCAGAATGTCACGCTACTCACATCTCTCTATTCTTTGCTAACATCTGCCCTCACTTGCCTTGACACTCATCTCCAGAAAGCAATTGATTCAGAGTCATACAGCTACTGAGGTCCTATTCCTACACATTTCTGAAACTAATCTATAAGTAGTACAGCAATGAAAAGCAAAGTAATAAATGTGAACTCACTTCTTCTCATAAAATACCATTTCAGAATTATCTATGTTGTGTTCTGTCATGTGGCACTAAGACAATAGAACGCAGCTTTCTCATATTATAGTGGCTTTTTTATCTGAAAAGGGAACTTTTCTCAGTGGTATAAAGTAAAATCCACAGTCTCTCTTTGGAGCATTTATTCAATAACTTTGGAAACTATATTTGTTGAAAATGTTATAGCTACTGTAACAGCTATATAGTAGGTATCTTAATTCTTCCATTAGTATTGCTAAAGCTTTCATAAATCTTATCAGAACAAGTTAAAACAAAGAAGAAGGAAGAGCGAACAAAGACAAAAAGGAAGGGAAGGAATAAAAAGAAAAAAGAAAGAAAACTACATTTCTATTCTCTTCCTCAGAAACTTGGATTAAAATCAACACAAAAGGATATGTGAAAACTAAGAAGCATAGTAGATAAAACATTTAGTCCAATGACATTCTGATGCAACTAAAGGTCGTCTGAGGACATTAGCGCTCCCTCACAAGATTGGTTTGGCAAGGAGTAGTAGATGGCGGAAGTTTATAAAAGTGGTTCCTCTGATTTTGCTGCAAGAGAACTTAGCTTTCAGAAATCTGTCCATCCTATCAGTTTGTCAGGGGAAAGGTTCAGATCGAATCAGGATTATTTTCTGTTTGTCCCATTCTATTCTTTTCCCTTACTGTTGGTGCAAAGATTTTTGTTTTAAACCATGTTCATATTTTTAATCACAGTTAATTTTACATTTTGTAACTTTTCTTAAACTACATTCATTAAATATGTTTATTATTTGAGTTGACAAAGGTAAGGATCACTGTATTATTCATTAAGAAAAAATGCTTAAGGGTAATCCATGTCTCTGAATCTCTCTCTACATAAACCTGAAACTTCCATGTTTATTTTTCTTCTGGATATCTGTTCTCTGTGAGATTAATGTTCTCCAGTGAATTAGAGTGATTGAAGGACTGTTTAATTTTGTTTTTTTTTTGTTTTTTTGCAGAGTCGGACATGACTAAGCGACTTCACTTTCACTTTTTTCACTTCAAATGGATTTTATGTACTTATCTCCTACAGAAGAATATGAACATGTTACAGTTGATGTATACATCTGTGTTAAGTGTGGAGTAAAGCCTCGCCTTTTTGTAGAGCTATAGCAGTGGCTAAAAATGGATGCAAGTTCATGTATTCTACTTAGGAAGTTCCACTCTATTTTTCTATTAATAGAATTGCTCATTTTACTAGAAATGTCATTAAAGAGCTCTGCAAGGCATTACAGTTTGCTCAAAAACTCTGCTGTGTACACAACCTGATCTTCAGGCAATGAAGAAAGGACAGACTCTCAAATTAGCCAAAACTTTGAGAAAGACATAAACTTCCCTCAGCTTATTCCTTCTAACTATGTAATAATAAGAAAGCTTCTTGTGGAGGTTCACCAGTTTTGCTTTTGTTAGTTAAGTCACTGTGAATGTGCGTATGCTCAGATGTACCTGATTCTTTGTGGCCTAGTGGACTGTAGCCTGCCAGGTTCCTCTGCCCCTGGAATATTCCTGGTAAGAATACTACTCCAGGGGATCTTCCAGACTCAGGGATTGAACCTGCCTCTCCTGAACTGGTAGGCGCATTTTTTTACCATTAGTGCCACCTGGGAAGCCCAGTAAGTCATTGAGTTGTTTCAGTCCTGTCTGACTCTTTGCGACCCTGTGAACTATAGCCGGCCAGGCTCCTCTGTCCATGGTATCTCCCAGGCAAGAATACTGGAGTGGGAAATACTGGATCCCCCTTCTCCAGGGCATCTTCCCCACCCAGGGATCAAACCTGGGTCTCTTACATATCCTGCATTGGCAGGTGGGTTCTTTACCATTAGTGCCACCTAGCAAGCCCAGTAAGTCATTAGTCAAAGTGTTAGTTGCTCAGTCATGTCTAACTCTTTGCAACCCCATGGACTGCAACCCACCAGGCTCTTCTATCCATGGGATTTCTTAGGCCATAACAGTTGAATGGGTTGCCATTCCCTTCTTCAGGAGATCTTCCTGCCCCAGGGATCAAATCCCAGTCTCCTGTATTGAAGGCAGATTTTTTTTTTTCTTTACCACCTGGGATTTTCTTTACCTCCTGTGTCACCAGGGAAGCCCAGTAAGTCCTTAGTACATTAGTAGAATTATATAGCTAGGACTACCATCTCTAATCCTAGATTTTTTGTATTTTGACAAGAAAATATGACTAAATAATATAAAATGGGTTGTTCCCTACCCCACTTTTTGGCACCAGGGACCAGTTTCAAGGAAGACAATTTTTCCATGGCAGGGGGGTCGGGTGGGAAGTGGGATGGTCTGGGGATGATTTAAGCATATTACATTTACTGTGTACTTTATTTCTATTATTATTACATCAGCTCCACCTTAGATGATCGGCAGTAGATCCTGGAGGCTGGGGACCCCTAATGTAGATGACATATGGGATACCGACAATACTACCATCAAAATATATGGAAGGCCATTTCCCAACCTCCTTGCAAAAAATGTTTGTATGACTTAAAACCTAGAGACTTGGGTCTACTTAAAGAAGTGAGAGAAAAAGAGTTATATTGAAAAGGACCTTATCTGGTACTATATATATTAACAACTAGCAAACAAGTCAATATTCATGGGGTTGATTTGTGTCTACAACTGCAGAATGTCACGTGACTCACATCTCTCTATTCTTTGCTAACATCTGCCCTCACTTGCCTTGACACTCATCTCCAGAAAGCAATTGATTCAGAGTCATACAGCTACTGAGGTCCTATTCCTACACATTTCTGAAACTAATCTATAAGTAGTACAGCAATGAAAAGCAAAGTAATAAATGTGAACTCACTTCTTCTCATAAAATACCATTTCAGAATTATCTATGTTGTGTTCTGTCATGTGGCACTAAGACAATAGAACTCAGCTTTCTCATATTATAGTGGCTTTTTTATCTGAAAAGGGAACTTTTCTCAGTGGTATAAAGTAAAATCCACAGTCTCTCTTTGGAGCATTTATTCAATAACTTTGGAAACTATATTTGTTGAAAATGTTATAGCTACTGTAACAGCTATATAGTAGGTATCTTAATTCTTCCATTAGTATTGCTAAAGCTTTCATAAATCTTATCAGAACAAGTTAAAACAAAGAAGAAGGAAGAGTGAACAAAGACAAAAAGGAAGGGAAGGAATAAAAAGAAAAAAGAAAGAAAACTACATTTCTATTCTCTTCCTCAGAAACTTGGATTAAAATCAACACAAAAGGATATGTGAAAACTAAGAAGCATAGTAGATAAAACATTTAGTCCAATGACATTCTGATGCAACTAAAGGTCGTCTGAGGACATTAGCGCTCCCTCACAAGATTGGTTTGGCAAGGAGTAGTAGATGGCGGAAGTTTATAAAAGTGGTTCCTCTGATTTTGCTGCAAGAGAACTTAGCTTTCAGAAATCTGTCCATCCTATCAGTTTGTCAGGGGAAAGGTTCAGATCGAATCAGGATTATTTTCTGTTTGTCCCATTCTATTCTTTTCCCTTACTGTTGGTGCAAAGATTTTTGTTTTAAACCATGTTCATATTTTTAATCACAGTTAATTTTACATTTTGTAACTTTTCTTAAACTACATTCATTAAATATGTTTATTATTTGAGTTGACAAAGGTAAGGATCACTGTATTATTCATTAAGAAAAAATGCTTAAGGGTAATCCATGTCTCTGAATCTCTCTCTACATAAACCTGAAACTTCCGTGTTTATTTTTCTTCTGGATATCTGTTCTCTGTGAGATTAATGTTCTCCAGTGAATTAGAGTGATTGAAGGACTGTTTAATTTTGTTTTTTTTTTGTTTTTTTCAGCAGAGTAGGTCACTTCCTTCCTAGAAACACCATGTAACTTCCTCTAATAATTTATTTAACATCCCTGAAAACAGCAGGTAATGATCATTACCCACTTCTGGTTCAATATTGTACAAGTTACATTTATTCCTAGTAATCTGTATGTTGCACGAGGGAAAGAAACCTCAGCACTTGTCTTTGCCTACTTGGAGGGATTTTGTTTGTTTCCTGGTTTTTATTACTCTCAGAGGAAGTGTAGAGCCAGATGCAGAGGAAAGGAATGAATTACATTGACTCTCCTTTAGACAAGACAACTGAGTTTCTTTATGTTCCCTCTGTACAGCTCTGCCACCTGTTTATATTTTTCTAGTTATCTTTAACTTAAGGAAATAAGGGATAATAGTGAGCATACATACCATTAAAAACAAGTATTTTCAGTTTTTCATTCTCTTCTACATATCTATATGTAATGTATAATGGATTACTACATTATACCACTTAGCAAGGAGATAAGATACGAGAGAATGATCTACTTGGGTATTAATTTGCTCTAACAATTAAAGAATAAAAATGAAACTCAAGCTGCTAAGATGTAGTTTGAAAGGCAAAATGATGACATGTGTACCTAGGGCATATTTCAGTCTCCTGGATCAGTTCTGAAGGGCCGAAATTCCACTACGTATCTTTGTTCTGAGAGCTCCAAGTTTGTTTTTTTAAGTTATTCTGTTCAGCACAAGTTATAACCCCCCTTTTTGGGCCTGAACTTTTGGGGGACTGAATAGAAGAGGTCTGAACCTCTTCTATTAAACAAGACTGTTAGCAGGTAGAATTAAGAGTAGCTGATCCAATGAGCAGAGGCACTGTCTGGGGATTGTACACACATGGTGACCTGCATACAACTTGGACCAAGGAGCCCAACAAAGTTAAGCTCTCCATTCCTCCCACCAGAGACCAGGAAATATGAGCTCTATCTTGATGAATACATTTCAGACATGTTTCCCAGATCCTTGAAGAAGGTATCAAAATGGCAAGAAGGTTATAAAAATGGCAAGAAGCTTTTTAAAAATGTACATCTACAGGGCAGAGCAAGAATTCACAATTTCAGGTTTTCTAAAGTAAATCCTCTAAGAAAAGGAAGATCAGGGTTGTGAGCTTGGAAGAAGCCTGTTTAGTCAACCTGAGGGAAATATGCAGGCCATCTTGGCCACCTAGTAGTGACATTCTGTTTCCAATGAAAGAAATGATTAAAAAAATAAACAAACAAACAAACAAACCCTTAAATATAGTGTCAGTCAGTGTTTAAATCCAAAAGCATATTCATGATGTCTTTAGATGGTCTCCTCAAGAGAAGTCATCTCAGGTCTTTGATTATTCACAATAGTAAGACCCCCCAAAGATCCCAGTAATAGGAACCTGGAACCACTCATTCTATTTTTTTAGGAGCAAGGGAAATGTCAGCAGTTGACAAGCTAATATTTGGGCTTTCTTTGCTACAAGAAATGTCCAGACTATGCCCTGAGGCCAGTTGTTTAAAATGTCTACATCAGGATCTTAAACAGGAAAAACAAAGTTCTGAAATATGACCCTGCAGCATAATAAGGTCTGCAGTCATCAAGGAAAAAAATGTATTTATTCTTTTAGACACTCGACTACTTTTTCAGAAAATTATATGAATCACATTTTAGAATAATTGCTAAGAATTGAGACAAAAAATACATTTCAAGAAATAAAAATTTAATCCAAGCATTTTTCTTAATTAGGGTTTCACCATATAGTTCTAAAATAAAACTCACAACTGTGGTGAGTATCTGCCAAATGAAGGGATGACTTTTGGGTTCTATTTTACATTACCTGCGCCTCTTCACACATGTTTTCACTTCCTCTAGGAAGTCTATTGTATTACATTTGGAGTTTAGTGAGGACTGTCAGTAAACTAGACCCTCATTAGAGGTCCTGCTGAGATAATAACACAAAGTAAGAAGGTGAAGAAGGCTTGGCTGCACTGGAATGAAAGAAGGAAAGGAACTATGTTCTTGCATATGGTCAAGTATTTTGCAATCTTTTGCTCTAGTAAGTACTATTGCAGAAGGACTGAATTCTCTTTGCAATCTTTTGCTCTAGTAAGTACTATTTCGGAAGGACTGAATTCTCCACTCTTGAATTAAGCTTTAGGCATTTTTTAATGTTAGGGAAATTATAATTCTTCCTATCCAGAATTAAGCTATTTGACTTAAGGAAAAAATTGTGGATCTTAAAACAGAATACTTTAACTTCCTTTAGAAGCTTTCTGTGGTCATCTTGTCTGTTACCCTAAATTCACACATGGCTGAACTTCTGTTGAGCAATTTTTTTTTTTCAAGATCTCCAGAAGCCCTTTTTGATGGGAGGGACTGGCTATGGGGAAAACTGGGTCTGGTGGGGAAGGCAGAAAACTTCTAGAGCCAAAACTTCCAGATATTCAAGCTAGATTTAGAAAAGGCAGAGGAACCAGAGATCAAATAGCCAATATCTGTTGGACCATAGAAAAAGCAAGTGAATTAAAGAAAAACATCTACTTTTGCTCAATGGCTATGCTAAAGCCTTTGACTGTGTGCATCACAACAAACTGTGGAGAGAATTCTTCAAGAGATGGGGATGCAAGACCACCTTACCTGCTGCCTGCAAAACCTGTATGCAGGTTAAGAAGCATCAGTTAGAACCGGACATGGAACAGACTGCTTCCAAACTAGAAAAGGAGTACATCAAGGCTGTATATCATCACTCTGCTTATTTAACTTATATGAAGAGTACATCATGAAAAATCCTGGACTGGATAAAGTATAAGCTGGAATTAAGATTGCCGGAAGAAATATCAATATCTGCAGATATGCAGATAACACCATGCTTCTGTCAGAAAGTGAAGAAGAACTAAAGAGCCTCTTGATGAAGCTGAAAGAGGACAGTGAAAAAGCTGGCTTAAAACTCAACATTCAAAAACTAAGATTATGGCATCCGGTCCCATCACTTCATGGCAAATAGATAGGTAAACAGTGGAAACAGTGAGAAACTTTATTCGCTTGGGATCCAAAATCACTGCAAATGGTGACTGCAGCCGTGAAATTAAAAGATGCTTGCTGCTTAGAAGAAAAGCTATGACAAATCTAGACAATGTATTAAAAAGCAGAGATATTACTTTGCCTACAAAGTTCCATCTAGTCAAAACTATGGTTTTTCCAGTAGTCATATATGGATGTGAGAGTTGGACTATAAAGAAACCTGAGTGCTGAACAATGGATGTTTTTGCATTGTGGTGTTGGAGAAGACTCTTGAGAGTCCCTTGGACTGCAAGAAGATCAAACCTGTCCATTCTAAAGGAAATCAGTCCTGAATGTTCATTGGAAGGACTGATGCTGAAGCTCCAATATTTTGGCCACCTGATGCAAAGAGCCAGCTCATTAGAAAAGACCCTGATGCTGGGAAATATTGAAGGCAGGAGGAGAAGGGGACAACAGAGGATGAGATGGTTGGATGGCACAACCGACTCAATGGATATGAGTCTAAGCAAGCTCTGGGATTTGGTGAAGGACAGCGAAGCCTGGTGTGCTGCAGTCCATGGGGTCACAAAGTGTTGGACTTGACTGAATAACTGAAAAACAACAACTCTAGAAACCCTACTTTTAGCTGAGTAAGAAGATTTGCATCAAATTTGGAATTTCCATGTATTTATTAAATATGCTTAGGCAAGTCACTTAACCTCCCAAGCTTCAGTTTTCTTAGATGTTAAAAGGACAATGATAATAAATATTTACAAATTTGTGAAGCTGTAAGATAATTTATGTGAAATTGCCATTTCAGTTGTGAAGCACAATTCCAGTGTTAAAAAAGTAATATCACAACTTATTATAAAGTTGCTTTCTTCAAGGTTACATATTCTGCCACTAAACCTTGATGCAGAATGAGATTTTTCAATCTCAATTACTTTCTAGCCATGAAAGACACTTTTTCGGAAGGCTATTCCAATGCCAACTTTTCTATTGGGAAATGGAAATACCTAGAACTGGGATATAAATATTCTAGGCTCTAGGATTTACTTGTGTGTGCATGCATGCTCAATCATTTCCATCTCTTTGTGACCCCATGGACTATAGCTCTCCAGGCTTCTCTGTCCATGGAATTTTCCAGGCAAGAATACTGGAGTGGTTTGACTTTCATACCTAACTTTTTCCACTCTCATATGTGTGTGTGTGTGTGTGTGTGTGTGCGCAGTGCGGTATGGTAGGACAGGGGANAACTGGGATATAAATATTCTAGGCTCTAGGATTTACTTGTGTGTGCATGCATGCTCAATCATTTCCATCTCTTTGTGACCCCATGGACTATAGCTCTCCAGGCTTCTCTGTCCATGGAATTTTCCAGGCAAGAATACTGGAGTGGTTTGACTTTCATACCTAACTTTTTCCACTCTCATATGTGTGTGTGTGTGTGTGTGTGTGTGTGCGCAGTGCGGTATGGTAGGACAGGGGAATGGTGGGAAACAATTACTGTAAAGATAGTATATTGCAAGTGTGATATTGGAAGGGAAAATGGAGAATTAAAGGATAATTTTAGTCACTAAACTGACTGTCGAAAATCCGGCCTTTCAGTAAATTGGCAAGATATGATGAACAAAATATGACTGTTTATGACATAGACACACAGTACTTTTCAAAGGCTTATAAGAACCTATGCTCTCTTCACTCTAATGATAAATGGATGACATAAACATGCTAAAGGAAGGCTTTTTTAAATTGACTTTTGATTACTTAACTAATGCTTCACTTATCCCATTTTGACTTTTAGATTCTATCTCTCATAATATTTTATTTTTAAAGAGAAGCTTACCTAAAATCACAGCCAAAACCAATACAGTACTGTAAAGTAAAATAAAGTAAAAATAAAAATTAAAAAAATAAAAAAATAATAAAATCACAGTCTTTTACACTATTTAGCAGGGATCATTTAATAACAAAGTTCATTTTACAGATAAACAAGGTGATCACAAACCCTGGTTTGTCTAACACAATCCAGGTTTAGGCTTGTTACAGTGTTGTAATAATTGTTAGCACCCTTGTTCATTCTCAAGCCTGTCCTGGTTTGGATGATAAATTGTGGTCACCCTGCAGGCATGGAAAATCAAAGATTAAAAGTCAAGAGACTTGCTCAAATCTGAATAATTATTTAACTGCCTTTAGGGCCAGAACTTGGACCTGCCGACTTTTTTCCTGAGTTTCTAGTCACTGTACCCAGGGTTCCTACCTTTTTTCTTCTTAGTCATTGCCATTCATGAATGATTTTTAAACACAGGCAGAAAGGCTAAATCTCATNCATTAAGCTTTAGGCATTTTTTAATGTTAGGGAAATTATAATTCTTCCTATCCAGAATTAAGCTATTTGACTTAAGGAAAAAATTGTGGATCTTAAAACAGAATACTTTAACTTCCTTTAGAAGCTTTCTGTGGTCATCTTGTCTGTTACCCTAAATTCACACATGGCTGAACTTCTGTTGAGCAATTTTTTTTTTTCAAGATCTCCAGAAGCCCTTTTTGATGGGAGGGACTGGCTATGGGGAAAACTGGGTCTGGTGGGGAAGGCAGAAAACTTCTAGAGCCAAAACTTCCAGATATTCAAGCTAGATTTAGAAAAGGCAGAGGAACCAGAGATCAAATAGCCAATATCTGTTGGACCATAGAAAAAGCAAGTGAATTAAAGAAAAACATCTACTTTTGCTCAATGGCTATGCTAAAGCCTTTGACTGTGTGCATCACAACAAACTGTGGAGAGAATTCTTCAAGAGATGGGGATGCAAGACCACCTTACCTGCTGCCTGCAAAACCTGTATGCAGGTTAAGAAGCATCAGTTAGAACCGGACATGGAACAGACTGCTTTCAAACTAGAAAAGGAGTACATCAAGGCTGTATATCATCACTCTGCTTATTTAACTTATATGAAGAGTACATCATGAAAAATCCTGGACTGGATAAAGTATAAGCTGGAATTAAGATTGCCGGAAGAAATATCAATATCTGCAGATATGCAGATAACACCATGCTTCTGTCAGAAAGTGAAGAAGAACTAAAGAGCCTCTTGATGAAGCTGAAAGAGGACAGTGAAAAAGCTGGCTTAAAACTCAACATTCAAAAACTAAGATTATGGCATCCGGTCCCATCACTTCATGGCAAATAGATAGGTAAACAGTGGAAACAGTGAGAAACTTTATTCGCTTGGGATCCAAAATCACTGCAAATGGTGACTGCAGCCGTGAAATTAAAAGATGCTTGCTGCTTAGAAGAAAAGCTATGACAAATCTAGACAATGTATTAAAAAGCAGAGATATTACTTTGCCTACAAAGTTCCATCTAGTCAAAACTATGGTTTTTCCAGTAGTCATATATGGATGTGAGAGTTGGACTATAAAGAAACCTGAGTGCTGAACAATGGATGTTTTTGCATTGTGGTGTTGGAGAAGACTCTTGAGAGTCCCTTGGACTGCAAGAAGATCAAACCTGTCCATTCTAAAGGAAATCAGTCCTGAATGTTCATTGGAAGGACTGATGCTGAAGCTCCAATATTTTGGCCACCTGATGCAAAGAGCCAGCTCATTAGAAAAGACCCTGATGCTGGGAAATATTGGAGACAGGAGGAGAAGGGGACAACAGAGGATGAGATGGTTGGATGGCACAACCGACTCAATGGATATGAGTCTAAGCAAGCTCTGGGATTTGGTGAAGGACAGCGAAGCCTGGTGTGCTGCAGTCCATGGGGTCACAAAGTGTTGGACTTGACTGAATAACTGAAAAACAACAACTCTAGAAACCCTACTTTTAGCTGAGTAAGAAGATTTGCATCAAATTTGGAATTTCCATGTATTTATTAAATATGCTTAGGCAAGTCACTTAACCTCCCAAGCTTCAGTTTTCTTAGATGTTAAAAGGACAATGATAATAAATATTTACAAATTTGTGAAGCTGTAAGATAATTTATGTGAAATTGCCATTTCAGTTGTGAAGCACAATTCCAGTGTTAAAAAAGTAATATCACAACTTATTATAAAGTTGCTTTCTTCAAGGTTACATATTCTGCCACTAAACCTTGATGCAGAATGAGATTTTTCAATCTCAATTACTTTCTAGCCATGAAAGACACTTTTTCGGAAGGCTATTCCAATGCCAACTTTTCTATTGGGAAATGGAAATACCTAGAACTGGGATATAAATATTCTAGGCTCTAGGATTTACTTGTGTGTGCATGCATGCTCAATCATTTCCATCTCTTTGTGACCCCATGGACTATAGCTCTCCAGGCTTCTCTGTCCATGGAATTTTCCAGGCAAGAATACTGGAGTGGTTTGACTTTCATACCTAACTTTTTCCACTCTCATATGTGTGTGTGTGTGTGTGTGTGTGTGTGCGCAGTGCGGTATGGTAGGACAGGGGAATGGTGGGAAACAATTACTGTAAAGATAGTATATTGCAAGTGTGATATTGGAAGGGAAAATGGAGAATTAAAGGATAATTTTAGTCACTAAACTGACTGTCAAAAATCCGGCCTTTCAGTAAATTGGCAAGATATGATGAACAAAATATGACTGTTTATGACATAGACACACAGTACTTTTCAAAGGCTTATAAGAACCTATGCTCTCTTCACTCTAATGATAAATGGATGACATAAACATGCTAAAGGAAGGCTTTTTTAAATTGACTTTTGATTACTTAACTAATGCTTCACTTATCCCATTTTGACTTTTAGATTCTATCTCTCATAATATTTTATTTTTAAAGAGAAGCTTACCTAAAATCACAGCCAAAACCAATACAGTACTGTAAAGTAAAATAAAGTAAAAATAAAAATTAAAAAAATAAAAAAATAATAAAATCACAGTCTTTTACACTATTTAGCAGGGATCATTTAATAACAAAGTTCATTTTACAGATAAACAAGGTGATCACAAACCCTGGTTTGTCTAACACAATCCAGGTTTAGGCTTGTTACAGTGTTGTAATAATTGTTAGCACCCTTGTTCATTCTCAAGCCTGTCCTGGTTTGGATGATAAATTGTGGTCACCCTGCAGGCATGGAAAATCAAAGATTAAAAGTCAAGAGACTTGCTCAAATCTGAATAATTATTTAACTGCCTTTAGGGCCAGAACTTGGACCTGCCGACTTTTTTCCTGAGTTTCTAGTCACTGTACCCAGGGTTCCTACCTTTTTTCTTCTTAGTCATTGCCATTCATGAATGATTTTTAAACACAGGCAGAAAGGCTAAATCTCATCATAAGAAGTAGATAATTTCTCCTGCAACACTCAACCATCTCTACCTAAAAAGGAACTAAAATGCTTTCAATTTACCTTCTTCTACATTACTGTATATTATTATTTTATACAGCGGATTTTTAGAATGATATGCTGACAACACCAAAAACTGCTTTTTTTCTTAAATATGAGTGAATGCTCTTCAGTCGCTAGGGACCAAGGGCAGTGTCATTTGTTTCACCATACAGAAATCCATCAGTTATCAAAGAAATGGGCTCTTCCAGTGACTCAGGAATATGCCAGATGCAAAATATTTGCTGTCTGCTCTTTAGCCCTGGGAAGGAGATGATTGTGCTTGTTACTAGGCAATCATGTGCTACAGAAAAGAAAAGAACTGGTACTGAATGCATGTCCTGCATCTTTTAGTTTGAAGGGCTTGAACTTGAAGAATGGCTCCGATCATGGACCCCCTTGGACAAGGGGCCCAAATGTAAACAAAACTCTGTTGTTTCTCTAGTATTAATAATTTGCTCTGCGTCAGGCTTGGGCAGTCCGTCATGCATCTGCTCTGTTCAGGCCTTGCCTGATGATGTGGGAGGATCACAGAGTCTAATCTGACACAATGGCTATGTAAATGTCATCTGGATTCCTTGTACATTTGCCTGAGGGCTCCTGGATGGGGGCACATTTCAAAACCGATAAAGGTTATAGCACCCTGTGCAGGATTTATGCCGTGCAGTCTACTGGTCATGATTTAGTTTTGTAGCAGACATTCCATTTTAAATTTAGGAATTAATCATTTAGCAAAGCTGGTTTTATTGGGTACCATAGAATATGGAAGAAAAAGGGATGAGATTTCTATACATCACTGCTTTTGTCAATGAAAATAATAAATTCTTGTATATTTTCTTTGATATAGTTCTGGTAAAAGAGATATTAAGCAGACATCAATCAAAACTTTCTTTTGCTCTAAGATGGCCCAAAAAGTTTATAGTCAAATAATGCTGCCAATTTATAATCCAATACAGCAAAATTCTAATTCTAGAAATCAAATGTAAACTTATTAGATTAATACTCTCATGATAAATGGACTATTCTAATGCTGATGAGGTCCCACCTAAACACATATACACAGGAATTGTTATCTACCAACCAATATAGAAAGACAGTTCTGGAATGTAAAATTTATTTTCACCTAACAAACATGAATAAAGCACAGAAAGAAACCTTCAAGATGTCACCATTCATTAAAGTTATTCCTTCATCCTCTAAACATGCAGGTCTCTTCCTGCACACATTAGAATTATCAAGATTACTTTTATATAACACCAGTATCTGAAACCACCTCCTTCCTTTTGAAGCAGGTAGTTATTTCTGTAGTTAGGAGAAAGCATCATCAAAGTCTATATTTGAAAGATACAAGGTGCAAGCCAATTTAAAGCTAAAATACCCACAAGAAAGTAAGGCTGAAACAATGTTAAAAACATGCTTTCTACAGCCTTAGGTATGAAATTATTAGAGAGTCTATCTAGACTTATCACATTAATGCAAGCCATTTGAATACAATTAGTAAGTAAAGTCATTAGTATTGGAAATTGCTGAATGATGCTCAAATTTCTATATCTGGGAAGAGTATGAAACCATTCTAAGGAAGAACAATTTGGTTTCCATAAAAAATGTTCTACTGTTCAAATCCACCTAAACAGTGACCAAGCATCTCAGTTTGTCTGAGACTAAGGAATTTGGGGGGAAGTAGAATTTTTCACTGCAAAAACTAGAGAACTCTTGGGCAATCCAAGAAGAAGTGGGCACCTTGTTAACTGCTTGCAACTTGAGGGAAAGGGAGACGGATATTGTCAAATGCCACCAACAAATACAGGTATATTCATATCCTCCCAAGAAAGCAACAACTTAAATGATCAGCTCGATTGATAGCTTTGATTACAGCTCAGTAAGTTCACACCTGGAATAGAAAAGGGTAACCCACTCCAGTATTCTTGCCTGGAAAATTTCATAAACAGAGAAGATTGGCAAGCTACAGTTCATGGGCTCACAAAGAGTCAGACACGACTAAACACACAAGTTCCCACTATTTCAAATATTCCTTGCCCACCTTCTCCTATCCTCTTTTTTCTGTAATGCGCTCTCTGATTCTGTCACTGTTTTTGTTTTTGTTTTTTCCTTTGTCTGTTGTCTACATTCTAATAACAGAGTTGTTTCTGTGAACAGATTTTGAAATAGGTTCCAATATATTTTATTGTCTACCCTCATTTATCTTTGTCTAGTTCCATTCAGATTGTTCTTCTTCCATTTCATATTGGGGCTATTTTTTTACAAGTGGATTCATTTTCCACTTTATGTTTTCTGTTTAGTTTTTCAATATGAATGTGACTTTTTCCAATATAAAATACTTCAGACATACCCCAAACTGTAAAATGTAATGCAAAAAGACTCATTTACCACGACATAGGGTAAATAAAAATTAAAATGAAGTTGAACCCTCTTACCTCAATTGCTTATTCTCCCTTCCCTCCAGAGCAAATGATTATACTGAATTTAATGTTCATTTTCCCCAAACAACCCATCCATAAACAGCAGATTATATTGTTTGGTACGGTTTTAACATTTTTATAAATGAAATCTTACACTATGTACTGTAGGGGAGGAGAAATAATTTTACCTCTGTCTTTCTAGGTTCTTGGCTGAAACCACCTTCCTCCTCCCTGCCCACCCCCACCCCAACATAAGAATAGAGATTAACAGGAGAAAAATTGAAAGTATACCATATATACCTCCTGTCTACACAAGTGGCACCAAGAAAAACTGAGTAACTCCTCAAAATGGACCAAACTATTACCATAAATACCTTCAGCTAATGACAAAAAAGAAAATGAAGGGGAGGCCAGTTACCAGCGCGTACCAGGTAAAGCACTGTAAACAAGGGCATGGTTGTTATGCAGACCTAGGTTGTTATGCAGACCTAAGTTGTGGCCTTCTCCCAGGATAATAGTTTCTAGATACTGAGGCTCTCAAAGCAGTAGAGGAAACACATATTTAAACTTCTTTTTCTTTCCCTTGTTAAAGAGAAAAACCACAGGCTCCAAAAGGCATAACTTATGCTAGAGGCCATGGCACCTCAACTAGATACATAACCTAACTGCCGTCTCAACCCTCACCAGAAATGTAATCTTAATCAAAAAGTTTGAAATTTTCTTGTCAGCACCAGTGAGGTTATCTGTAACACGGACACTCCCCCACTCCCCAGATGAAGAAGCAACCTAAGTAATAAACCCATGTCATTCCCTTCCCCTCCAAAAAGATGTCACAGCCACCAATAACGCTTTCTTCTCTCTTGCCCCATCCTCCTTTCAATAAAAGCCTTCCATTTTGCATAACTCCTTGGAGCATGCTTCTAGTTGCAAGAAAGCATGCTGCTCAACTCATGAATTGCTGAATAAACATTAGATTTTCAAATGTACTCGGCTGATTTTTTTTAAAGCAATCATTTACTTCATGTTTTTGTGTAGGTCTTTTCTAGACTCTTCCTCAAATGCTCTTGTACATCCTAAGTCTAGTCAAATAATACTCGTCCCAACATCTTGTGAAAATTGATAGTAAAAGTGAAACCCCCCTCTTTCCTATAACTTAAATTAGTCTGATTGCATGATGCTCAACTCATGAACTGCTGAATAAACATTAGATTTTCAAATGTACTCGGTTGATTTTTTTAAAAGCAATCATTTACTTTATGTTTTTGTGTAGGTCTTTTCTAGACTCTTGCTCAAATGCTCTTGTACATCCTAAGTCTAGTCAAATAATACTCTTCCCAACATCTTGTGAAAATTGATAGTAAAAGTGAAACCCCCCTCTTTCCTATAACTTAAATTAGTCTGACAATATTTTGGCCTTCATTTCTCATTGATTGTGTAGCTACATGTTTCACCAAGCCACAATTTCTCTCAGGTGATCCTCAAGGAGTTCAGTAAGTAAAATCTTCAGGTTCTACTCAAAAAGACACCAATTTTTCCTCCAGTTCTGACTAAAGAAAACAGAAGCCTATCCTCTAGTTTCTCCCTTTCAAGGCTTCCTTTGATCTCCCAGTTAGGCTTTTCCTCTCCTCTCTTTTTTTTTAAAGTCTTCTTTGAAATAAACTATGTAGGAGAAGAAAGTTATTATATTTTCTCCATGTATGTGAGGACGGTCACTTGCTCAACTAACAATGGAGAAACTAATAAAGGCATTGCACTGTACCATTTTATATAACAGTACATTACAATATACTATACCTAACCTAACTTCAATTTCAACCTTCACCAGAAATGTAATCTTAATCAAATCGTTTGGAATTTTGATACAACTTACATTAGATAACTAGTCCCTTTATTATATAATTTTGTTTCATATAAATTTATAGCAATTGCCAATAATATACATGCTTCCTACATATGTTTCTAGCCAATAACTAATAGTGAAACATGCCCCAAATACATTGTTTAAAGTCACATTAATATCAATTCAGTCTACATGTTGACTGTTTGTCAAGTGATTTTGGGGAAATTATTCTCTTATTGAAAGTTCTTAGCTGGATTTCAACTATTCTCTCTCCATTTCTAAAAGGATTTATGTAGAAAAGTTTCTCTCTCTCTCTCTCTTTTTTTTTTTGTTCAATTTTCTCTCAGAAGTTTGCTGAATGAGGCAAGGATCATATTGACTGTTGTGCAATGTTTGTAACTTTTGCTGAATGATAAATATTAATTATTATGAAAAACTACAGTAAAAATTAAGACTCTTAGTCCCTAGCTCTTGTGCACAGCAATCTACCAAGTTAATACAAATTTAATTTGTAATCATTACTTCTGTAATACATAAATTATATGGTATAGTATAATAAGTGATAATAGTACATATTACAAAATAAGCTGACATCTTAACAAAAAAACATTCTAACACATGGCTATTAGACTGGAGGAAAATGGTATTGTGAAGTCATTACACTTCCAATTTGCTTAGGAAATGAAACATAATGCATTAATCTCTCTGAATAATTTGTAAGTAAATGAATTTTAAAAATCATATAAATGACCAGCCGCAGGTATTATGTTATTGGGGGTAGGAGAGGTGGTGGTATAGAGGGGAGGAGTTGGAATAAAGCCTTGCGTTAATAAATGCTTACATGTATGCTAAGACATCTTACAACATTTAACCAGCAGAGGACTAATGCAATTACTCTGTATTTATTATTTTGCTGATTTGTTTGCTAATAAAATGTTATTCCCCAATGACAATGTTGAATTAACTACATGATGCTGGTCTTGAAGATGAGCCAGATTAAATGACAGAATCCAATAGCTGAAAAATTATTTCATAGATGAAATAGTCACTCTTGTCTCCAAGTAGCAAAATCCCTTTTAAAACACCGTATAAAGGGGTTTCATGTTCTTTCTGTCTGTGGCAAATCCTCTATCCAAGTTCCAAATCTGTTCTCTTCATTATCAGAATCTTCAGTCTGACAGGATTGCAAAGATATCTAAATAAATTTTTAACATCTTAGCCACATCTGTAGTTAAGACTGATCATCTGATAAAGCTCTAGTAAAATAAGTAAACAGATACCTCCTAGACACTCTTGCAAAAGCATTTTCTCTCCTGACAAGAGGGACAAAAGTCTCTTTTTACATATTTTCGTCTATCTGGAATACTGATGTAAAGAAAGAAACCACAGCAGACATCTGGTTGCTTTGAGGGAAAGTCAAAAGACTTGGAAACATTGACCCCTGGCTAAACTACTGGTTGGCTAAATCACAGCCAACCACTGCCTCACTGACTGAAGACAGGAAGCTTGGAATCCTGCAAGCCCCTGCTCATAGGGCACATTGATTTGGAAACTCATACTTTGCTAGGCTCATGCTCCTGCATTTTTTTTTAATAGTTCATTAAATCATTTTAACAATTTGATGAGGAAGTATGGAAATGTTAAATATCTTTTTCTGTGTCTACAGTTGTTCAGTAGCAAAGCTGGGATTGGAACACAGATAATCTGATGAGAGAATATATACCCCATAAATTCTCACCTCTCACTCACTCCCTACCCCATCCAGTTCTTTGGCAAATCCTAATGGCCCTGTCTCAGAACCTGTCAAGTGAACCTACTTTATTTCCTTCCCATTAGCATCAGTACACTGTGTCTCTCCAGCCTCTACTGAAGGGGACCCTAACACACCACACCTTCTGTACTATCTTCAAACCACAAAGATGGTTTTCCAAACACACAAATCAAATCCCATCTCTTTCTTAAAGCCTTCAATGATTGTAATTAACCAGCCAGTCTCACTTTGTAAATGAAGAAAAATTCTGTTAGACCAGCTTGCCTGACAAATACAAGCCACAACTCGAACAACTGACCCCTTTAGTAATTAACAAAACTTTTAATTATATGCCTTAAAAAATAGTGTGATAGTCATCCCTATAAGATAAGATGGAATCAGCTTGCACAAAACCAAGAAACAAAAGTACAAGGGCAAGATCCTCTTGATAGGCTGGTTTTATCTGACCCATGTGGTGGTTTTAAAGAGAAATTAAGGTTTGAAGGTCTAGAAACAATGTCTCTGTATTCCTTCAGGCTGTATTCCTGTATTCCTTCTAGTTCACTAGAAGTGAATAGAGCCACCCACTCAATAATTCACCTTAAGTCCCTGCAATATCCTTCAGTTTTTAAACTTGGATTCATCTGCTTATTTATACTATGAGCTGGAATCGTGGAGATTTGAGTGTGGGACCCTAGATCACTCATATTCCAGCCTTTAAATTGTTTCAGCTGCAAACTTAGCAGCAGCAGCAGTACCGTCATTTTGGCTTAGTCAGTTCAGTTCAGTCGCTCAGTCGTGTCCGACTCTTTGCAACCCCATGAATCGCAGCACACCAGGCCTCCCTGTCCATCACCAACTCCTGGAGTTCACTCAGACTCACGTCCATCGAGTCCGTGATGCCATCCAGCCATCTCATCCTC
>SJYX01021428.1:0-15197 GCA_006410675.1 Oreotragus oreotragus | reverse complement strand
AATTTGTTTATTTTAATTGGAGGCTAATTACTTTACAATATTGTATTGGTTTTGCCATACTTCAACATGAATCAACCACGGATTTTGGACTCTGTGGGAGAGGGAGAGGATGGGATGATTTGGAAGAATGGCATTGAAACATGTATAATATCATGTAAGAAATGAATCGCCAATCTATGTTCGATGCAGGATATAGGATGCTTGGGGCTGGTGCACTGGGATGACCCACAGAGATGGTATGGGGAGGGAGGTGGGTGGGGGGTTCGAGACTGGGAACACATTTACACCCATAGCAGATTCATGTTGATGTATGGCAAAACCAATACAGTATTGTAAAGTAAAATTAAAAAAAAATATTTTTAATTAGAGGATAATTGCTTCATAACATTGTATTGATTTCTGCCATACATCAACATGAATCCGCCATGGGTGTACATATGTCCCATTCCTCTTGAATCTCATTCCCACCTCCCATCCTATCCCACCCGTCTAGGTTGTCACACAGCACTGGGTTGAGCTCCCTGCATCATACAGCAAATTCCCACTGGCTATATATTTTCCATACGGTAATGTAAATGTGTCCATGCTACTTTCTCAATCCGTCCCACTCTCTCTTCCCCTACTGTGTTCACAAGTGTGTTCTCTACGTCTGTGTATCTGCTGCTGCCCTGCAAGTAGGCTCATCAGTACCATCTTTCTACATTTCATATATGTGTTAACAGATGATATTATATTATATTATATTATATTCCTCTTTCTGATTTACTTTACTCTGTATAACAGGCTCTAGGTTCATCCACCTCATCCACCTTCACCAAATTTTAATAAGACTGAGTGGGGTGACAAGATATTCATTCCAAGCCCTAAAAAGGTATATCTACTCACCTCCCTCTGCTGTTGATGTGATGTCAAAGGAAGCCGAGTGGACAGTTAAGACACTCAACACCACCCAGTGGTAAAAAAAACCATACACTGACGGAACCAGAGGATGCCATATGGACCTACTGCCACTGCTAGCCAAAGGGGTCTCAGCAGAGGTCTAGGAGGGAGCCGGAGCTCCTACTCCTGCCCAGCAGTACAGGGAAACCCCCCGCCTCATTAGCCTTCAACACTGGTCTAGTGTGGAACATAAATTCCTACCAGTACCTCACAGTAGGCAGTGTTTCCATTTCCTCTATCAGATTGGTGTCACAGCCAATCACATAAAACTGAAGGGCTAAATAACATCCAAACCATCATAATATAAAAATAATAAATATTATAAAACATCACTCATAATAATTCCACAAGAATTATTTCATAAGTTTCATAATGATTCAATAATAAAAATTACTTATCACTGAAAAATGTCAATAAAATATAAAAGACAACAAATAAATGCCAACACTAAGAATATAGAAAATTCTAGAACTCTCTGACAAATATTTTAAAGAGGTTGTCATAAAAGTATTTCAAAAATCAATTTTAAAATGCTTGCAAAAATTAAAAATAAAATAAAATGAATCAGCAAAGAAAAACCAAATGAAAATTTTGGTACTGAAAATATAACTGAAATAAACAATGTAAGGGCCCAGGAGCAAAATAAAGGACTCAGAGGAAATAGTGAACTTAAAGAGAGAACAATAAAAATTATCCAGTCTGAACAACAGAGTAAAAATAGACTGGGAAAAAAAGAAAAAAAAGAACAAGCCTTTAAGAAAGGCCTAGTCTTAAAAATTACTTGGCTGAAAATTTCCAAATCTGGCAAGAGGTGTAAGTTTACAGAAATCATGGAGGTCAGAAGGAAGAGACATGGTATTTTTCAAGGACCACATGAAAAGAACTACCAATCCAAATTTTTATATGCAGTGAAAATATCCTTCAGGAAAAAAGGGGTAAAGTAAATATCATTTTTAAAAAAGCACCTAAATTAAAAGAGTATGTCACCAAACAGCCTACACTTAAAAATTACTTGGCTGAAAATTTCCAAATCTGGCAAGAGGTGTAAGTTTACAGAAATCATGGAGGTCAGAAGGAAGAGACATGGTATTTTTCAAGGACCACATGAAAAGAACTACCAATCCAAATTTTTATATGCAGTGAAAATATCCTTCAGGAAAAAAGGGGTAAAGTAAATATCATTTTTAAAAAAGCACCTAAATTAAAAGAGTATGTCACCAAACAGCCTACTTTAATGGAATGGGCAGAGGAAATTATCTAAACAGAAGGAAAATGATAAAGGATTCTCACAGCATTATCAATAAAGAAAGAACCAGAAAATAGTAAAAACATGAGCAAAACAATACATTTTACTTTCCCCCTTGACTTTTTGAAATTATATGTGACAGTTGGGCAAAAATTTTAACATTGTCTGAAGTAGTTGTAAATGAATACAGTAGAAATATTTAAAATAATTATTAAAAGGATAAAGGAATTTAAAGGGAGGTACGCTTCTGTGCTTCACTTGAATTGGTAAAATACTGACACCCACAAACTGTGATAAGTCATGTATATAATACCAAGCACAAAAACAACAGAAAGTATATAAAGCGATAAGCTCAAAAACACTGTCCATAAATCACAACAGAATTCTAAAAAACTGTTCATGTAACCCATAGAAAGATAGGAAAGAGATAAAAGATAAATAAAAAAGAAAGAGAAGAACCAAGAAAAGATGTGTATAAGAGANGAGATAAGCTCAAAAACACTGTCCATAAATCACAACAGAATTCTAAAAAACTGTTCATGTAACCCATAGAAAGATAGGAAAGAGATAAAAGATAAATAAAAAAGAAAGAGAAGAACCAAGAAATAAAAAATAAAATGGAAGAGAAACTTTAACATATCAGTAATTAAATGCAAATGGCACAAACACATCACTTAAAAGTCTGGTATTAGCAAGTGGATTAATAAACTCAACCCAAATTCAAGAATCTCATTTCATATATAACATTACAGGTAGGTTAAAAGTAAAAGGATGGAAAAAGAGAGCAAATACAAATATCCATGAAAATGACACAAAGTAAATTTAAAAGATAATAAAAATCAATGAAACAAAAAGTTCATTTTTGGAAAAAGTAATAATATTAACAAACACAACTAGACTGACAAAGAAAAGAGAATAGGCACAAACCACCGATACCAAGAATAAAACAAGGATTATCTCCAGACATTTAAGATGTCAGAAGGATAAGGAACACCAAAGCAGTTACACAGATATTAAACAAGTACCTGAAAATGTTTCCATACCATTAGCCATTAAGAAAATGCAAATGAGAACCACAATGAAATATCCCTATACACACATGAGAATAGTCAAAATAAAATATGGTCCTAACAACATATGCTGCCGAGGATGCAGAGAAACTGGATCTCTCATTCAGGAAGCATATGCGAACCAGTTCATTAATTTAAAAATATTTATTAAGAATGTTTTTAATAGTCTTTGCCATTTCCCTGTTACCCAGATATTGTGCCTCTGAAAATTTATCCCAGAAAAATGAAAACTTATGTTTACCTTAAAATCTGTACATGAAACTAACAGCTCTACAGTGAACAACCCAGGGTGAAACAAATCATGATCCATGCATACCAAAGATGACTATTCAGCAATCAAAAGTATTTAAGTCACTTTTTTGAAGAACTGGTTTATAGCAGGTACTCAGCAAATAGCATTTTTGCTTAGTAACTTTAGTTGTAATGTTTTGATGGGAAATAGTGGGTGAAAGCAGAGAAGGCAATGGCAACTCACTCCAGTACTCTTGCCTGGAGAATGCCATGGATGGAGGAGCCTCATGGTTGCACAGAGTCGGATACGACTGAAGTGACTTAGCAGCAGCAGCAGCAGTAGGTGAAAGATAGTGATCACATTGGCATGCTTGTGACTCCAAACTGGTATACAAAGATTACAAGGAGCTTGAGCTAACACGCCCATGAAGAATTACTGATAAACAAAGTGGGTGGCTACAGATGAGTGTGTGTGAATGCCATACTGGCAGAGCAGGGAATAGTGGCATAGTCACAAGGCACTCTTGTAATTCAGCTCAAGGTGAAATCTGTTAAAGTCAACACTGAGTACTCCATGTGTTGTGAAAACAGACATGAGGGATTATGGGAGCTGCACAGAGTAGGACCCAGAAGCTGATGGAACCTAAGAAGTAGCTATACCTTCTATCCCCTTCCTTCACCCTTTCAAAAAACCTATAGGAAAATGAAGAGGAATGCAGAGCTGGAAGTTTGATCTGAGAATCAGTTAATCAAATACAAATCTGACAAATCACTGAATTGGACTGAATTTGCTTAATATCTCTAACAAAGAAAGGTAAAGAGTTTGTTTTGCTTTGTTTTTCAATTTTCAGAAGTTCCCTTTTTTGCCAGCCTAAGTTTTGTAAACTGTCCTAACAGTGAAATGTTCCCATGGCTGCTCAAATTTGATACTGGTTGCTGGTTTTCTTTAGATACTAAGGAACAAGGAATTAATTTTAAGTACTATGCCATCCTGCAGGCTCAATTGTGTGGTAAGAACAGTAACGTTGTAGTGGGAGCTAAATGTCACCAGTGAAGCAAAAGGATAATCTATTTGGTTCCCCTGCTGCTGCTGCTAAGCCACTTCAGTCGTGTCCGACTCTGTGCGACCCCATAGATGGCAGCCCACAAGGCTCCCCCATCCCTGGGATTCTCCAGGCAAGAAAAATGGAGTGGGTTGCCATTTCCTTCTCCAATGCATGAAAGTGAAAAGTGAAAGTGAAGTCACTCAGTCGTGTCTGACTCTTAGTGACCCCATGGACTGCAGCCCACCAGGTTCCTCCATCCATGGGATTTTTCAGGCAAGAGTGCTGGAGTGGGGTGCCATTGCCTTCTTCATCAGTTCCCCTAGAGCTCCCTAAAAAGTTCTTAACACATGCCTAAGGTTCATATCATCTGAATAGGCTGAGTGTTACTTTCTACATACTTCCTTCTGATTTTACTCCGACGGTGGAGCCTGGTGGGCTGCCGTCTATGGGGTCGCACAGAGTCGGACACGACTGAGGCGACTTAGCAGCAGCAGCAGCATGCATAATTGCTGGTACAGTAACATATCCCATGACTAGTTTATTCGCAATTGTAAATTCCTTTTGTGTTCTCCTTACAAATAATCAGCTGAGACTTCTTTCAGAATTACTGTCACTGTGAGTATAATGGTTATTAGTCATATAGCATGTATGTTATTACTATTTCTGATAAAATTCATAGTGCCTCACTAAATTAGATCAAAATATAATTGAAATGTTGGCTTCTCCATTGTGCCATACTTTTTCCTGGTATATTTGTGTATAGCACATCTGGCTTTGTTAATATTTTCAATTATATGTCAAAAAACCTTGGGCATATTTCCTTATGTTTCAGGTAAGTGTGGTTTTTTTGTGATTAAAATCATATAATAGTAAACAACTTTATAGTCAATTTACAAATTTATTCACTTGTAATTGACAAGTAGTAGTGTTTGCTCATAAAAACTGTATGCATTTTGAAGCATTTTTCTACGTCACATATGCTAAACATATGTCAATTATTTTTCACTTAATATACGTATGTAATTTATAAGAAACATTACTCTTTCATACTGTCAGTTTTAAAAAGTATTTTGTCTTTTATTGGATATTTTTTATTAAATAAATGTAGATGGTTTAAAAATCAAACAATACTAAAAGGCTTATAATAAAATAAAGCCACCTCTATTTCAACGTCTAAATACAGGCTTTCAGGGAAATCATTCTTAGTTACGTAACCTGTCTCTGTTTCTTAGTCCACTTGCATCTATAATTGTAAGTTCTGTTCTATTAAGTTTCTCCAGAGTATAACCCTGTGGCCGCCTGCCTGGTGGTATTCATCTGGATAGGTGGGACTATGGCATGATCATACACAGATTTGCAAAAATTGTGCTGATTTCAGCCTCAGACTCACTCCTCTCACTAATTTAGGAATTGATATCTCCAGGCCCTAAACTTTCTACAAGCCCAGGGCCAAGGAGTGACTCACTTCATCTAGTTTTCTCCCACCCGTGAATCTGCATCTTGGTTTCAGGCATTCACCCAGTTGAGTTCATTATTGCTCTTCCATTGGTTTTTCTATTTATCTGCCTTTGTCCCATAATCTTTGTCCTTGTGAGTTTACATCACTTTATATTTCTTAGTATCATTTTAGTAGTCATTTGGGAGGAAGCAAAAATAAGCACATGTGACAGGAACTCAAAGTGTAAAGGCTTAAAGAGTGTACAAGGGGGTGAGTAATGTTGAAGAATTTGAAATATTCCAGAAGAGGTAATAAAGCATTACAATAATGTTCCAGTCAACCCTCATACTGAACCAGAATGATGACAAAGATCAAAAAGGGAAAGAATGAATACAAGTTAGAGCCGGGGAGAGGAAAATTCCTTAAGATAATGAAATGGACATAATGGTGGAGAATAACCAACAGGCAATAATTAACAAAGAAAATGAGAAATTTAATTAAATAAGCAAAATAATATCTTAATAATAATCTTAATGAGCTTTTATAAGTTTGTCTTTTTATATAAGATAAAGCTACTTAAAACAGATTCTGTAATATGATGTAGACCTGAGGGTAAAAAACATGTTTTGTTCATTTTTTTACTTTCAGTGCCTAGCAGAGTACCTGAAACATAATTCACCTGCTATTGCTCAAAGGCCTTACTGTCTTCTTGATTCAATATAATTGAGGGTCATAATACCAATTTAGTCATTTTAATTCATAAAATTTGTGAAATAGGAGTCTGGCATCTGCAGAGTTATTCAGACAGTTTATTAAAACACAACACAGACTATATTTGGAAAAGGATCCCATGCCCAGGGAAATATGGTGATGTTTACATGAGTCTTTCATTTGCCAAACATTGTATATTGCTTCTGAAATTGCTCAAAAACTATGCTCTGTTTGATAATTACAGCCAGAATTTGAGGTAGCATCATATATCTCACATAAAGGAAGGACGGAGGTTTTATAAAACAATGAACAAAACTAAAAGAATTCAGACTGATTTATATTTTATGGACACAGGAATCCATTCAAAAAAGATATGTTGAGCACCTATGTTCCAGCACCTACATGTTTTAGGTAGACAGCATGAATAAAATGGGAAGAAAGCCCTTCCCTAATAAATGTATATAGAGGTGGTGGTAGAAACACATACACACACAAAATCAATAAAATGCATAGCGTATCGGATTTTCATGGAAGTTACGGTGAAAAATAACGCAGGGAAAGTACTGATAAAAGTGTTCCTGAAAAGCATTTTGAGTAAAACCCGAACTTGTTCATGGTGGGGGAAGAGTATTCCCAACAGAAGAAATAGAAAGTACACCAGTCATGTGGTGCCCCATTTTTTTTTTTAAAGGAACTAAAAGAAGACTAGTTTGACAAAAGCAGAGTGTGGGTGGGGATGAGAAGTAGAAGATAAGTAAGATGGATGACAGATGAGTAGATAATATAAGAAACTTAGAGGCCATTAAAAGAACTTGGACTTTGAGTGAGATGGAAACCAATGAGGATTTTGAGTAGCAAAGAAAAACCTCAAGAACTCTTTTTACCTGAGTTCACTTCAACTTCTAATAGGAATTCAATAGGTTTGTAAATCTTAGTGGAATAAATTAATATCAGTATCCAGCCACAGCTGCTACTATGCCTGTTTGAAGCTGAGCTTCTACTACTGTCAACAAATTCGTATGCTTGAAAGATTAATTGCATTTGGTGTCAGATCTTCAGCGCTGCTTATATCTGAACCTTAGTCATGGGAACTATCAGGGCTTCCCATCCTATCACTGGGTCTCCTTCTGGCCACTACGAGTTATAGTGTAATGTATGCAGGGTCTTAATATACTTGCACGATTGCAGTTTCTTATTCTTTCCCTCTATCAGGGCCATAAAAACATACCTTGTGTAGCCCATAAGAGGATAAATGACATATGGAATAGAGCTTAATTGCCTGTTTCTCTAGAAGAATCCATCCTAGATCAACCAACAGCCAACTAATGTCCAGACATGTGTATAAATCTAGTCAAAGCCAAAAAACCTGTGTATGTGACCCATGGCCAAACCCAGGTTCATGAGCCCATACATATGGGATCACCTGGGCCAATCCCAGATCTATTGAAGGATACAGATTTATTGACTAAACAAATGCCCCTGAGATTTTTGATTGTTTGTTGTAGAGCATATATAGTAAGGATATCATGCATATGTCAAAAACTTTAATTAAAAGAAGGAAAATGCATATAACCAAAATAAAATAAGAGGGTATAATAAAAGATTAAAAAAAAAGATACTTAACATTTGAAAAGGAGATCATGTACAGATATATAGTAATAGTGTATAATCTGTAAATAGGAGAAAAAATAGTTTCAATTATTTTATCAATAAGAATAACCAAAAAGCACAAAGTATAACAAAATCCAGAAAACTATAGAAAATGAAACTGTAAGTTGCTCAGTTGTGTCTGACTCTTTGTGATCCTAATGATAGGATCTGTAGCCTGCCAGGTTCCTCTCTCCATGAAATTTTCCAGGCAAGAATACTGGAGTGAGTTGCCCCTCCCTTCTGCAGAGGATATTTCTGACTCAGGGCTCAATCCCTAGTCTTCTGCATTGCAGGCAGATTCTTTACCATCTAAGCCACTAGGGAAGCCCTACAGAGTAAAACTACAGACTAATATTTATACATGTTGATCCAAATTCCTAAAACTAACAAAGTTCTTATCTAACACAGTAAAAATAATTTATTAAAACTTTAAAAAATTAAAAGGTCAAATAAGGAATAACTATGTCAACATTTTCAAAGATGCTAGAATGCATGTAATAAAATACAAATATATTTTTGTTTAATACCTTTACAGAAAAGATGAATATAAATATGGATTTTCCAAATATAATGAAGGATATTGATTTTAAACCCAAAACTCAACGCTATAACTTGTGGCTTTCCCATTAAGTCAAGACCAGAATGAGGTAAAAATCTAAAATGACCTCCAAGTTTTTCCTCTCCCCTGGTATACACATCATTGAGTGAAGGCAGAACCTAGGTCTAAAATGAGGTATCACTCTAATGACTGGATTATTAATCAATTGACCTTAGATTATTAAAGAGAGATTATCCTGGTGTGACTGGTCAGTAAAACCTCTGACCTACTGGCATAACAAATGTCTGCTGTGTAAAGCCACTATTTTCAATAAATGTGTTTTGCAGAAGTAGAAAACTAAAATAGATTTTACAATATCACTAATGTAATATAATAAAAATAGTGTATTAAGAGAAACTGTGATAATCAAGTGAAATTTATTTGGATATGAATTTATTTATAGATATGGAAAATAATGTTAGAAAAAGGACTCAATCCTTGGTAGTGATAAATTTTAGAAACAAAAATAAGCCAAATTAAAAATATACTATGGGTCTAGATTTTAACAAATGTGTGAGAAGTTTCTTAATCCAGCACACTCTATGCTTTCTATAACCCCTTCATTTCCATTTTATTAGGAAAGCCTGCCTAAAGTTTTTAAAATTGGACTCAATCTTGACACACTCTAAGTGTTCCATATACCCTTATTATTAATTATGGTGTTAAAAATGGTATCTTCATATGATTTGTTCTTTCTTATCTATTTCCTCCCATAAAGGACATAATCTTTTTTTTTTTGATCATTGGTTTTCTCCAGTGTGTCTGTGAGTTTAGCCTACAAAAATTATGTGATGAATGTTTACAAATGATAAGATATCAAATACTCCTAAATTAGTTTATAAGTTCAAAAGCGTATCAGTCATTGATTAGTACAGGTGACCTTCAACAGAGACACTTCATCATTTAGGGAAAAAAAATATACAGAAGATGAAGGTAAAGATAGACTATTCAAATGTATGTGTATGCAAATGTGTGCATTTCTGCATTGTCTTATTACCAACTTAATTTCCAAATTATCTCACATTATTTAATTGATGACTACATAAAGACAATGTGGCAAAAAATAAATTGTGATCAAATTTGATTAACTTCTAGAGATAAGGAAATACAGAAATAAGCCATTCAAATCTAAAATAGACTATCAGATATAGGGTAATAATGCTTTTAATGACACACACAGGAAAAAAATCATGCCTAGGACATTTTATTAAGGAAAATGTCCTTTGTAAGGATGGAGAGATTAGTAATACCACTTCTAATATCTATGGAGGGGATTATAGAGGGTAGAGCTAATGAACCAGAAAATTTCTTAAAAACATGGGAAAAGACAAGAAACAGCATATTGTGTGAGTAGGATATCTTCTCATAAAAAGAGGGAGAAGGTTAGGGCCAAATGAAGGAGAGAACAAAGGAAATGAAAACAAAAATATCAGGGAGAAAAACACAGGAGATAAATAGATTAAACATGGGAAGGAGGAGAAAGGAAATCTCTAAAGGTGAGGAAAAAGATGTGTATAAGAGACAGTTTGTATATAGCACATCTGGCTTTGTTAATATTTTCAATTATATGTCAAAAAACCTTGGGCATATTTCCTTATGTTTCAGGTAAGTGTGGTTTTTTTGTGATTAAAATCATATAATAGTAAACAACTTTATAGTCAATTTACAAATTTATTCACTTGTAATTGACAAGTAGTAGTGTTTGCTCATAAAAACTGTATGCATTTTGAAGCATTTTTCTACGTCATATATGCTAAACATATGTCAATTATTTTTCACTTAATATATGTATGTAATTTATAAGAAACATTACTCTTTCATACTGTCAGTTTTAAAAAGTATTTTGTCTTTTATTGGATATTTTTTATTAAATAAATGTAGATGGTTTAAAAATCCAATACTAAAAGGCTTATAATAAAATAAAGCCACCTCTATTTCAACGTCTAAATACAGGCTTTCAGGGAAATCATTCTTAGTTACGTAACCTGTCTCTGTTTCTTAGTCCACTTGCATCTATAATTGTAAGTTCTGTTCTATTAAGTTTCTCCAGAGTATAACCCTGTGGCCGCCTGCCTGGTGGTATTCATCTGGATAGGTGGGACTATGGCATGATCATACACAGATTTGCAAAAATTGTGCTGATTTCAGCCTCAGACTCACTCCTCTCACTAATTTAGGAATTGATATCTCCAGGCCCTAAACTTTCTACAAGCCCAGGGCCAAGGAGTGACTCACTTCATCTAGTTTTCTCCCACCCGTGAATCTGCATCTTGGTTTCAGGCATTCACCCAGTTGAGTTCATTATTGCTCTTCCATTGGTTTTTCTATTTATCTGCCTTTGTCCCATAATCTTTGTCCTTGTGAGTTTACATCACTTTATATTTCTTAGTATCATTTTAGTAGTCATTTGGGAGGAAGCAAAAATAAGCACATGTGACAGGAACTCAAAGTGTAAAGGCTTAAAGAGTGTACAAGGGGGTGAGTAATGTTGAAGAATTTGAAATATTCCAGAAGAGGTAATAAAGCATTACAATAATGTTCCAGTCAACCCTCATACTGAACCAGAATGATGACAAAGATCAAAAAGGGAAAGAATGAATACAAGTTAGAGCCGGGGAGAGGAAAATTCCTTAAGATAATGAAATGGACATAATGGTGGAGAATAACCAACAGGCAATAATTAACAAAGAAAATGAGAAATTTAATTAAATAAGCAAAATAATATCTTAATAATAATCTTAATGAGCTTTTGTAAGTTTGTCTTTTTATATAAGATAAAGCTACTTAAAACAGATTCTGTAATATGATGTAGACCTGAGGGTAAAAAACATGTTTTGTTCATTTTTTTACTTTCAGTGCCTAGCAGAGTACCTGAAACATAATTCACCTGCTATTGCTCAAAGGCCTTACTGTCTTCTTGATTTAATATAATTGAGGGTCATAATACCAATTTAGTCATTTTAATTCATAAAATTTGTGAAATAGGAGTCTGGCATCTGCAGAGTTATTCAGACAGTTTATTAAAACACAACACAGACTATATTTGGAAAAGGATCCCATGCCCAGGGAAATATGGTGATGTTTACATGAGTCTTTCATTTGCCAAACATTGTATATTGCTTCTGAAATTGCTCAAAAACTATGCTCTGTTTGATAATTACAGCCAGAATTTGAGGTAGCATCATATATCTCACATAAAGGAAGGACGGAGGTTTTATAAAACAATGAACAAAACTAAAAGAATTCAGACTGATTTATATTTTATGGACACAGGAATCCATTCAAAAAAGATATATTGAGCACCTATGTTCGAGCACCTACATGTTTTAGGTAGACATGTAGGGAATAAAATGGGAAGAAAGCCCTTCCCTAATAAATGTATATAGAGGTGGTGGTAGAAACACACATACACACACAAAATCAATAAAATGCATAGTGTATCGGATTTTCATGGAAGTTACGGTGAAAAATAACGCAGGGAAAGTACTGATAAAAGTGTTCCTGAAAAGCATTTTGAGTAAAACCCGAACTTGTTCATGGTGGGGGAAGAGTATTCCCAACAGAAGAAATAGAAAGTACACCAGTCATGTGGTGCCCCATTTTTTTTTTTAAAGGAACTAAAAGAAGACTAGTTTGACAAAAGCAGAGTGTGGGTGGAGATGAGAAGTAGAAGATAAGTAAGATGGATGACAGATGAGTAGATAATATAAGAAACTTAGAGGCCATTAAAAGAACTTGGACTTTGAGTGAGATGGAAACCAATGAGGATTTTGAGTAGCAAAGAAAAACCTCAACAAGAACTCTTTTTACCTGAGTTCACTTCAACTTCTAATAGGAATTCAATAGGTTTGTAAATCTTAGTGGAATAAATTAATATCAGTATCCAGCCACAGCTGCTACTATGCCTGTTTGAAGCTGAGCTTCTACTACTGTCAACAAATTCGTATGCTTGAAAGATTAATTGCATTTGGTGTCAGATCTTCAGCGCTGCTTATATCTGAACCTTAGTCATGGGAACTATCAGGGCTTCCCATCCTATCACTGGGTCTCCTTCTGGCCACTACGAGTTATAGTGTAATGTATGCAGGGTCTTAATATACTTGCACGATTGCAGTTTCTTATTCTTTCCCTCTATCAGGGCCATAAAAACATACCTTGTGTAGCCCATAAGAGGATAAATGACATATGGAATAGAGCTTAATTGCCTGTTTCTCTAGAAGAATCTATCCTAGATCAACCAATAGCCAATTAATGTCCAGACATGTGTATAAATCTAGTCAAAGCCAAAAAACCTGTGTATGTGACCCATGGCCAAACCCAGGTTCATGAGCCCATACATATGGGATCACCTGGGCCAATCCCAGATCTATTGAAGGATACAGATTTATTGACTAAACAAATGCCCCTGAGATTTTTGATTGTTTGTTGTAGAGCATATATAGTAAGGATATCATGCATATGTCAAAAACTTTAATTAAAAGAAGGAAAATGCATATAACCAAAATAAAATAAGAGGGTATAATAAAAGATTAAAAAAAAAGATACTTAACATTTGAAAAGGAGATCATGTACAGATATATAGTAATAGTGTATAATCTGTAAATAGGAGAAAAAATAGTTTCAATTATTTTATCAATAAGAATAACCAAAAAGCACAAAGTATAACAAAATCCAGAAAACTATAGAAAATGAAACTGTAAGTTGCTCAGTTGTGTCTGACTCTTTGTGATCCTAATGATAGGATCTGTAGCCTGCCAGGTTCCTCTCTCCATGAAATTTTCCAGGCAAGAATACTGGAGTGAGTTGCCCCTCCCTTCTGCAGAGGATATTTCTGACTCAGGGCTCAATCCCTAGTCTTCTGCATTGCAGGCAGATTCTTTACCATCTAAGCCACTAGGGAAGCCCTACAGAGTAAAACTACAGACTAATATTTATACATGTTGATCCAAATTCCTAAAACTAACAAAGTTCTTATCTAACACAGTAAAAATAATTTATTAAAACTTTAAAAAATTAAAAGGTCAAATAAGGAATAACTATGTCAACATTTTCAAAGATGCTAGAATGCATGTAATAAAATACAAATATATTTTTGTTTAATACCTTTACAGAAAAGATGAATATAAATATGGATTTTCCAAATATAATGAAGGATATTGATTTTAAACCCAAAACTCAACGCTATAACTTGTGGCTTTCCCATTAAGTCAAGACCAGAATGAGGTAAAAATCTAAAATGACCTCCAAGTTTTTCCTCTCCCCTGGTATACACATCATTGAGTGAAGGCAGAACCTAGGTCTAAAATGAGGTATCACTCTAATGACTGGATTATTAATCAATTGACCTTAGATTATTAAAGAGAGATTATCCTGGTGTGACTGGTCAGTAAAACCTCTGACCTACTGGCATAACAAATGTCTGCTGTGTAAAGCCACTATTTTCAATAAATGTGTTTTGCAGAAGTAGAAAACTAAAATAGATTTTACAATATCACTAATGTAATATAATAAAAATAGTGTATTAAGAGAAACTGTGATAATCAAGTGAAATTTATTTGGATATGAATTTATTTATAGATATGGAAAATAATGTTAGAAAAAGGACTCAATCCTTGGTAGTGATAAATTTTAGAAACAAAAATAAGCCAAATTAAAAATATACTATGGGTCTAGATTTTAACAAATGTGTGAGAAGTTTCTTAATCCAGCACACTCTATGCTTTCTATAACCCCTTCATTTCCATTTTATTAGGAAAGCCTGCCTAAAGTTTTTTAAATTGGACTCAATCTTGACACACTCTAAGTGTTCCATATACCCTTATTATTAATTATGGTGTTAAAAATGGTATCTTCATATGATTTGTTCTTTCTTATCTATTTCCTCCCATAAAGGACATAATCTTTTTTTTTTTGATCATTGGTTTTCTCCAGTGTGTCTGTGAGTTTAGCCTACAAAAATTATGTGATGAATGTTTACAAATGATAAGATATCAAATACTCCTAAATTAGTTTATAAGTTCAAAAGCGTATCAGTCATTGATTAGTACAGGTGACCTTCAACAGAGACACTTCATCATTTAGGGAAAAAAAATATACAGAAGATGAAGGTAAAGATAGACTATTCAAATGTATGTGTATGCAAATGTGTGCATTTCTGCATTGTCTTATTACCAACTTAATTTCCAAATTATCTCACATTATTTAATTGATGACTACATAAAGACAATGTGGCAAAAAATAAATTGTGATCAAATTTGATTAACTTCTA
>SJYX01021427.1:323129-342409 GCA_006410675.1 Oreotragus oreotragus | reverse complement strand
GCCGTCTATGGGGTCACACAGAGTTGGACACGACTGAAGCGACTTAGCAGCAGCAGCAGCAGCAAGCTGACTTACAGTGCCTGAGGATATAGCTGTCCCTCAGCATCCTAAGAGAACTGGTTCCTGAACCCTCCAGGATATCAAATTCCTCAGATACTCGAGTCCCTTATAGAAAATGGCCTATAACATATGTATGTCCTCCTCTGTACTTTAAATTATCTCCAGATTACTTGTAATACAATATAAGTGCTATGTTAAACGTTGCTAGTGTGCAGAAAATTCAAGTTTTGCTTTTTGAAAGTTGTTTGGAATTTTTTTCCCCTGAATATTTTTGATCTACAGTTGGCTGAACCCACTGATGCACAACCGGCAGGTGTGGAAGGCTGACTGTACCAGGTCTGAATCTGAAAGTCTAATGCAACATGGTAAACATCTATGGGGCAGGATCAACTCAGGCACCTCGCATCACAGTCCCACTGAAAACTCTGCATCCTCCAGAACTCTTGGGAAATGACTGATGCAGCGTTTGGAGAAGGTCAGCACTCTGGAAGAACACAGCTCTTCATCTCTTCTGTGTCATGGGTCCTGCTGGCAGCCTGGCAAAGGCTAACCTCTTAAAAAACAGCTTTAAAATGCCTAAAATAAAGTGAGGGCTTCCTTGGTGGCTCAGCAGTATAGAATTGCCTGCCAATGCAGGAGACATGGGTTCACTCCCTGGGTCGTGACAATCCCTTGAAGGGGGACCCATTGCAGTATTCTTGCCTGCGAAATCCCACGGACAGAAGAGCCTGGCGGTCTGTAGTCCATGGATTCACAAAAAGAATCAGATGCAACTTAAGGACTAAACAAAAACAACAAAGTGATATTACAATGGAAAACGTTATCAAAACACTAAAAATGCAAATATTTAATAACATTAAACAAGAACTCACAGAGGATTTTTATTTTTGTCAAGTTTTTTGGGGGGACAGGGGTGATGTTTTGTTTTATACTATGAGCTCAAATTATAAACTCTTGGAGAGCAAAGACAGTAATTTATTCATCGCTACATCACCAAGCAATGCGTAGCCTGGTTTCCTGCCCAAGGTTGACCAACAGAAGGCTCCTAGGCCAGCCCTCACCACAAGGTCAACCCAGATCCTACGGGGGCCTGACTCCACGGGTTATCCCACTGCCCAGAAGTGGGCCTGGCAAACAAGATTTGTATGTAAGTCTATAGCTTACAAACCAGCGTATACAGACACCAAAGACTTTTCCCCCCTAATTTTATTATTTATTTACTGGCTGCACTGTGCAGCCATCCAGGGACTGAACCTGCATCCTCTGCACTGGAAGCGTGGAGTCTTCACCACTTGACCACCAGGGAAGTCCCCCCAAGACACTCTAATGGGTAACTGGATTCAGTTTGAAAGGAATTCATTTCTAGAACTTCAACTTTCATATATCTTCTTTCCTAAAATTCATCTGCCTGAGAATACACCCTTGTGGGCAAGGTACAACTCTCCTCTCCTGCCTCCTCCTTCACAATCATCCTCCTCTCACTTCACCATAAAGACCTCCCTCTTTCCCATCCAGATGGCCAAGAGGCAACACTGCTTCATGCACGAACTCCGGGCTCTGAACAGAGGGTCAATTCAAGACACCATGAGCAACGCCAAGGTCACAACTAGAAGCCTCATGCAGGTCAGGTACTTTCCAGCAGAAGCTCACGGAGGTGTCATCTGGTACATCAATGAAAATCATGTCTGATGATAAATTATAGTTTTTGATTATGGAAGAAATTCAATAAATGAGTGACAAAACTATCAATCCTATTTATGTAAACAAGGTTTCTGAGCACTTACAAATAAGTGAGGAATGAGAATAACATGATGCAGAATACGGTCTCATCCCAACAATAAGTAATAGTCATACAAAAACTAATGTGTTTTAAAAACTGAGTTATTTAATTTCCAACAAACATTAAGCAGAAACTAAAACTTTTATCAACTAATATCTTGTTGTTTTGATCAACTGTGCACTTATAATTATTACAACATAATCAGACAGGATTTTCTTTCAACACTTGGAGCTTTATTGCTAAAGAAAATAATAGCACACACATTTCTGTCTTTGGGAGTATGAAAAGGTGATCTGACAACACACTCTCAAGCACAAAATGCGTTACATCAAGGAGAAGCAGACTGGAAAATTACTAGTTATAGGTTTAATGTGGAGAAAGATAAACTGTCAGATATTACTGCTAAAAAGGAGCCCATTCGTATATTTTTTAAAATATATGATAATGGTTATAAATAATGATAGCATTCAAATGCAGTGGANCTCAAGCACAAAATGCGTTACATCAAGGAGAAGCAGACTGGAAAATTACTAGTTATAGGTTTAATGTGGAGAAAGATAAACTGTCAGATATTACTGCTAAAAAGGAGCCCATTCGTATATTTTTTAAAATATATGATAATGGTTATAAATAATGATAGCATTCAAATGCAGTGGACATATTTAAAAGAGAGATGGGACAGTCTTATTTCCAAATGTCAGTATTTATGATATGTAAGAAATCACATGCTTATGATGAAAAGAGTACATGCCAACTTAAACTAGGGAGGGAGTATATGACTTTTTAAGCAAAGCTTTTTTAGGGGCTTTATGGGGAAATTTTTTCTAACTTTGTACCTAAAAGAAAGACCAGAATTCTTCGGGTGCCGGACATATGCCACATCTCAACTAGGTTTATCAGACTCCGGTTTTACCTCACAGAATCAAGTGTTTCTAGGGTTATTAGAAACACTTTCTAGAACCCAGAGATATGGCACCACTGAAGACCCAACACTATGTGACTGTTGTTCCCCTGAGGTAAAGGCCCTTCTTTCTCTGAATTCCAAAACTGCTATGGCACTCCTCTGTTTAGAAGAATAAAGAGTTCAGACTCCTCAGTGCTCAATTAAGAGTGCTCAGGGACCTCTGTTCTATCATTTGGGCCTCAGACCCCACCAGACACAAGCACCTGAGTTAAAGGTCATATTAAAGTGGATTCTGAGGTTTCATTTCAGCTCAGGGGTAACACAGTGCCGTGTTAAACAACGTCTACGAGAAATGCAGGGAGAAGGAAGGGGTGGTTCCTGTGCGGCCCCTGCTGCTCCTGAACATGCCCTGCCCTCTCCCACATCTGCATCTCCCGCCATGAAGGGATCCTGGACAATGTTGCCATGAAGCTGCTCTGGGGCTGGACGACAGGGTCGGGATTTCTGAGCATCTTCACTGACCACTGGCGGGACCCTGAACACATG
This sequence comes from Oreotragus oreotragus, assembly GCA_006410675.1. Taxonomy (NCBI): domain Eukaryota; kingdom Metazoa; phylum Chordata; class Mammalia; order Artiodactyla; family Bovidae; genus Oreotragus; species Oreotragus oreotragus. The sequence continues at coordinate 339,119 of SJYX01021427.1, read as the reverse complement.
TTCACCACTGCACGCCCACGTTCTGTCACCTTCCTCCATTCTTCCATCGTTCTGTGTACCCCACTACAGAATTTCCCACGTTCCACCTGGCACAACGCTCTAGGCACCCACATCCATCACTGAATTTCTCTCCATGCAGTGGGGAGGTCCTGTGGGGCCATCTGGCAGAGTCTTTTGCACATACAAGTCAGGCATTTTGTTTCTTCAATGACAAATTCTATTATCAGCACCTGAGCCTTTCAGGGCCAGAAGAGCTCTAATTATTTAGTTAATACTTGATTTTTCAAAAGAAAATCAATGAATCTCCCAAGAATGAAAACTGGTTCCAGACACAGACTCAACCAGAAATGGGCAGGCTTACAAACACTAATGGTTTTTCCCACCAAACTTTAATGATGTTGCAAGTGGGTGGTTTTCTTTAGACAGATGGGGAATCATCTGAGAATAGTAGAAGTGATGGGAGGGGGTAGGAAAAAAATAAAGAGGAGAAACTAGAATTTCTTGGTTTTCTTCAAATTGTGAACCAAAACACACACACACACACACACACACACACACAGAGGACACAATGACAGTGAGCATTCAGATGGAATCTCTCCCACCAGCAGCGGATTTCTTTTCCTGGTTAATCTGAGGACAGCTTGGAGACCTGCGGTTGGCTTTTATGGCCTCTCTCCCACTGCCTTGACCATGGGAAGGTGTGATTGGGGCGGGGGGGCAGGGACCTTCCACTGTCCAGGATGGTGAACAGAGGGGAAGAAACTCTTGTGGTCTAATAAAAGGATGAAAGAAATGTTCTCCATGATGAGGAAATGAATCCTTACTTATTAAGCTCCTTCATGCCTTTTTTTCTTTTAATGTCTGTTTGATAAAAATACATCATACCAAGGAGCCATCAAAGAAAAGGAAACTATAGTGAAATGTGACGGGAACTCCAGAGGCTGGATGGAGCCGCCTGTTGGCTCCCCTATGTCCCCTCCCAGCCACAGAGAGCATTCAACCAAAGCGGGCAGAAGATCACCAGGGGAAGTTTCAACAAGCACCAGACCCTTGTCGTCTAGTCTTTCCCCTAATCCAAAGTCACGAATAAAGGTTTACAGAATCTTTTTGGCATGTGAAAATACTCTATTATGTCCCCCATACCAGAATATGCACATCTCTGCATGACAAACACACGGACTTCACGTGACAAACACATGAACTTCAAGCAGACGACCTGATTCTTGCTTTTGTAGCAGTTCCCACTTCTCCTTTCAGCAAAACTCAGTCTGTCCTAAGTTCACCGAAAGCTCCTGAGTCCTGAGGGTATTTATGTAGTTCTGACAAGGAACAGTTTACAGGCAATTAAGACGTGACCCCAAAGATCAGCAGATGGGGAACAAGTAACATGAATTACTAGAAAAACACCTATCGCTCTTCCTGAACTGACCTGAGCTCTCAGGGGCATGGTCTGCCCAGACTTGCTCAGCAGAAGGTGCTCTGGAACAGGAAGCGCTAGTCCCCTGAAGAAGGCAGAGCCTGGGTGCCACTCATGTGCTGTCTTCCCAGCATCTACCCAAATCACCTTACTGACGTTCACTTATTTGTCTCCGTTTCCCCGCTGAGAATGTAAGTGCCATGAGAACAGTGTGTCCACTGCTAACTTCTATCTGGAGAACTTAGGGCCTTGTGCACAGTTCAATGACCAATATTTGCTGAGTGACCAAGGAAACAAACAGTGCGATATATTCTGAAGCCAACAATCCATCCTGTGATCTTACATTCTAGATATCTTTCTAGTCATAGAATCCTGCCTGGTCACCTCCTGCCTCCATCTTCAAGCTCTATGTATTAATCCAGCTCAGCTCAACTTACCACCGGCTGAGCCTCACCACCGAGGAAGCCAGTGTGAGACATGCACTGCCCCTTAGGAAGCACATCACTCAGCAGACCAGCGCTCGGGGGCCACCTCTCAGTCTCCCCAGCACCATCACCCACAGCACACGCTTCTTTCCCACCCCTTCCCCATTACTCTCCTCCCAACCCCTACCTCTGGTTTGGGACATCTCACCCTAGCATCCCCCAACTGGTTCTTTATATCCTAGAGAGTTACTGTCTCTCCCCCCACCCCCATCCTCCAAGTGCCCTAACCCCCAACGCCCCCCTTCATCAGCATCTGCACACAGGGTGCACATAGCATCATCCTCCCCGCTCCAGCGACAGGGCCAGCAGCTGGGTTCTACGTGTGTTCCTCAACTCCAGCAAAGACAAGCCCGTCTGAGAGCATTATCTACAACCTTTCCCCTCATCATCACATCAACCAACCAAGCTAGCCTCTTGCTGCCTATCAGTGAGCCGATACCCAGCTGAAAGGCCCTTTCTCTACCCTGCCTTCTGACAGCACTCTCAGGAACGTGAAAAACCTTGCCCAGAGCTGCTCGCAGCCACAATTCCTGGTGCCCCCTCCTATCTTCCAACCTAGCCATCCACTTATGACTGGACATCTGGGAAAACATCTAAGATATAAAACCAGAAAATTTCTTTTCTTTACTAGTGCACAGTCACTGTGAATCCCACAAAAGCCTCTTCTCCTTGACTCGTGACCTCCAGCCCTTCAACTCCGCTGCCACTTCTGCCCTGGTTCCCTGAGTTCTGGATCCAGACTGGACTAATAGTTACTCCAGCAACACCATCAATACTGCTACACATGCCTCCGCATCCTGGACCAACTTTCTACCCAATCTTCCAATTAACTTATGTCAAGGTCAACCCCAGCCCTATCACTGCCCACATTAAAAAATACATAACCATTCCTCATATCCTACCAAGTCAAACATAATGGTTAACAACAAATGAAACAGGACGCAAACCTTCCTCCTGTCTTTCGAACTACTCCTTTCCTGACTTTGTACTAAGTGGCTCCATCACTTTGTCCAGTCTTCTGCACCGCAACGTAAAAATTCCCTCAGTCTCTTCTCTTGCTGCACTGTCTCCCCTGGCAACCTCGACAGATCCTGGTCCTGCCACTTCTAGCTCTGTGATCCTCAGCAAGCTAATTAACCTCTTTAAGTTCAGCTTCCTTAACTAAGACCCCCTCTGTAAATGAGAAAGTTCTTCTATCTTTAGACCTCCATACCTAACTGCGACACCCACCTGTATCTTTTACAATCACTTCAATTTCAACATAAACTCTCTTCCCCTCCCCAAAGCAACTACTCTTGATTGCAGGGTTTTACCAGCTGTACCAGCAGCCTCCTCCCTTGCACCAAAACACAATGTGTGAACAGCGTCTCTCAACTTTTTCCTTGTTCCCTATTTCCAATCAGCTGGGCTTCTCCAGAGAGGCCAAGTCGTGTAGCAGGTGAGGAGCTGGACTTGGGCACCACAAGGCTGGGCTGGCAAAGCAGGCTCTATGAATCGCACTATGACCTCAGTAAAGTTCTCCCTCCTGGCAGTGACCCAGCTTCTCCATGTGCAGAATGTCCACAAATGAGTCACCTCATGCCACGTTCTCGGCACAGCACCTGGCACATAACAAAGGTCTTACTATAGCTCCTCGGGCTTCTTTTAATCCCTGCTCTTGCTTCTCAAGGTCTCCACCTCAGTCTTTCTCAATCTCGGCTGCAGAGCAGAATCCCAGTACCCTAGCTATATCCCAGGAGGAAGCAAAATCAGAGTCTCTGGGGCAGACCCATGTCTCTGGTGTGTGTGTGTAATAAACTTTCTTGTGTGGTTCCTGTGTGTGTGTGTGTGGGTGTGTGTGGGTGTGTGTGTGTGTGTGAAACTTTCCTGTGTGGTTCCAGTGTACAACCAAGGTTGAGCAACACTGCTATAAACTCAGAGCTCTCAAAATCTTTCACCAGGATTGCAGACTTCACCCAGCCTTGTGGTTCTCAGGGCTGAGAATATGGGCGTCTGGGTCCCACCTCAGACAGAGACTCTGACTCAGAGCACAGTCTGGGCACTGGGACGTTTCAAGTTCTCTGGGTGATGTTGATGTGCAGCCAAGTCTCAGAACCACGACTCCCTCTCTACCACTTCCATCCACCAGTCCCTGTCACTGCCAGATGAATTTTCAGTGACGGTCCCAGTCCTGCCATTCCCCACACTCAAATATATGTAATTATTCCTTATTTCCTATTAAATTCAACACAAACTTCTCTTCCCATAAAGAGTGGATGGCTTCAAGTCAGCCATCTTATCCACTCAACCACCTACAGCATCTTTCAACTGGGCAACCAGCTACTGACCAGTCACCCACGTTCTTTAAACCTTTGTTCTTCCATTAAGATCTAGGGTGTCCGCCTGCTGAAACCCCATCTATACTTCAAGGTGCCTCCTCCTCAGAGCCTCACCCAATCTCCCTGCTGGAAAACAGAGCAGATTGGGTTCACCCCTTGGTCTTCCATGGGCCCAGCTCACGGTATCAGAAGGATGTCAGGCACTAGAAGCAGGCGTTCACTGTGGGCCTGCTGTCTCCTTTTTGGTGCCTGTGGCGACAACGTCCGACTCAAGTGCCCATTTATACCCGTGGCCAGGATCAGTCAAGGATGCCACACTGCCAGGCAATTATCAAGGTGAGTGGTGCCTCCTGCAGAGATCTCAGCAGTTAAAGAACAGATGATGTTTATTTGCCTAAAGTCCCCAAGAAGTTCCCCTCCTGTCAGATAAAGAAATCAATACCATTTTAAAATCTTATTTCTAAAAATCTCAGCTAAGTACAAAATACACTGGTTAACAGTAAACAGAGGATGAAGGGGTCTCACCAGTACTCAGCAGAGCCTTGTACATAGCAGATATGGAAATGCAGCGGAATTCAATTTGATAGAAGGTGAAAAAGAAGCACTTTGTTTTCCTATTCCTTGTATAATATTATCTAAGGAACATCTAAAGTTGGTTACCCAGACACTGATGATGATGACATTTGATTTGGGGCTCTAAGAACCCTCTTGGATTCATCAGAAGGAAAGGGCTTGTCCCATACATGCATGTCCTCATAACAATGGAATTCTCCACTGCCTAAAATTATTCCAAACCAGCTGAGGATAACACAGTGTGATGCTTAACAACTGAATGATCCCTCTGAAAATTAGCCTAAAAGCAAGAAAACAGATCCTGGAATGTTTGACATAGGGTTTTAAAGAAAGTTGAGAGGAGGAGACAGAACAAGAGAAGAATGAAAAATGTGAGCTGATTACAAAGTCAGAGCTCTAATGAGGAAAACAAACCACTAAGGTCAGGCTGCTCTGGGCTCAAAAACTTGGGAAGCTGACAAAGAAGCTGGGCTGTCCTTGAGTATGATCTGAAAGTATCTTCTAACTTTCATTACTGCTAAAGACTGGAGAATGTCATTTCTAAGCACTGGAAGGAAGGTACCAAGTACACAGAGTCCACTCCATTCTTTAAGCAGTTTCAGGAGTCTGAACAGCTTCGTCTGATGCCATCAAGGGGCCCAGGTGGTGTTCTGCTGGGGACACGGGGGAGCACAGAGCCCAGGGCCTTCCACAAGCAAAGTTTTTTGACTTGTAGGTGAATGTCATATGGGTCTGGGGTCCGGGCCAACTGGTTCCCTTACTAAAGACCATAGTCAAATTCATTTTCTAAAACTTTCTTTCAAAAATAGATAACCGAAACTCTTTAGCTCTGTTACCCGAAAATTGAGAGGCCCAGACAGAAAAAGAAAATGGCTAATTTATGCTAATAGTGCCTGTTTCGAAAGCACCTTACTAGTAAATGTGACACCTCCACAGACTCCAACACCAGAGGCTCCCAGAGAAGACTCGGGGCTGTTTAGAGAAGGAGGGAGACTGAAGCAATGTGAAGCAGAGCCACTGAACACAGATCAGACTTTCCTCCCACTCTAGCAGAGCACATAATACTCATTACTGTGCATCTCTGTAGTCTAGAAGGTTCTCCTTTATTACTGCTGATGGGAAGGATTAGGAAAAAAATAAATTCAGAATCAAAACCTACAGATTAGCTACAAGGGGAAACCTAGAACCCTTAGTACTAAGAAGACGCGCGAGTACGCAGGTGTCCATCTTTTCATATTTCTTAACCAGAGATGATTTAGAAAAAATATCTGCCCATATTTTCCATGTCCAAGGTATCCTCCTCCTGTGTGTATATCAGAGATCTTCCTAGTTCTGCAGGGTCGTAATTTCTGACCATTTAATAAAATGATCCAGAATGAGAGTATACATGGTAAAAAAAAAAACAAAACAGGCTCTAGGCACAGATTTTAAATGTTGAATACGGTGTTGGTAGGCTTTCAGCCCTCAGGCCACATGATGTAATTTCAGTCATTTAGCAGGATTCTCTGACTCAGCGGTTCTTTCTCACTTGCAGCTTTCTCTGCCTCCTCCTCCTCATGGGTTCTGTGGTGTATCAACTTGACAGTTGTGTTTCCTACTGCTGAGATCAATTACATGGAGTCTAGTTCTCTAGCAAGGGGAAAAAACACTCCTAAAGTGCCCAAATAGTGGGAGCACACCTGAGGTTTAGAGGAATCCTGAGAGGAAAAATATATTACCCACATCTCACATCTTTGTGATCACAAAACAAGACCGCCCAAGACACAGAGTTCTGAGGGCAGGTGGGTTAGTCCAAGTAGTTAGATGAGTACCGGGCAGTGCCCTCTTCTCCCTCTGTCACTCGCTCACAGCAGAATGTTGCAGCCACACGTGTCAGTAAGTATTAAGTGATGCAAGGAACAGGCTCTTAAAATCAGAGTCTATAAAATTAGAAAATGATTGCTTCTTGGTAGGAAAGCTATGACAAACCTCAAGAGTGTGTTAAAAAGCAAAGACATTAAAAAAAAAAAAAGCAAAGACATCACTTTGCCGACAGAGGTCCGTATAGTCAAACCTATGTACAGTAGTCATTTATAGATGTGAGAGCTAGACGATAAAGAAGGCAAAGCACTGAAAAACTGATGCTTTCAAACTGTGGTGCTGGAGAAGATTCTTGAGAGTCCCTTGGAAAGCAAGGAGATCAAACCAGTCACTCCTAAAGGAAATCAACCCTGAATACTCACTGGAAGGACTGATGCTGAAGCTCCAATACTTTGGCTGCCTGATTCGAATCAGCTGACTCATTGGAAAAGACCCTGATGCTAGGAAAGATTAAAGGCAGAAGGAAAAGAGGGCAACAGAGGATGAGATGGTTAGATGGCATCACTGACTCAATGGACATGAACTTGGGCAAACTCTGGGAGATGGTGAGGAACAGGGAAGCCTGGAGTGCTGCAGTCCATGGGGTCACCAAGAGTTGGACACAACTTGGCGATTGAACAACAAGAAAACAAAACAACAGACAATTGGAAGGAGTTGGCTGCTCCTTCCAAGGGAAGCTACCAAGCAGAAAAAAGCAGGGAATTGTCCACCCAACACTGCTGGAGTCTGAAGATGCTCTGGCCTCACGCTGGATGTCTGAGAAGTCCTCCTTGACTGTATTCAGTGTCAGGGGCCAGCTCCACTGAAGTGGTCTGAGGATCTGGGGACTTGGGGGAAGGGGGAACATCCTCTACTAGTCAACTCAGTCAAACAATGTTTTCTGATGACCAGCTTTGCTCCAGGCCCTGGGCTACATTCTGAGGATACAAGACTCTAGCACTTGGCGAACACACTAGGTACATCACTTAAGGTCTTGTTTCAATCTGTCTTCCCCACTAGAATGTCAGCTCCATGAGGACAGGGGGTTTGTTTGTTCTGTTCCCTGCTGTTATCACCAACACACACAGTGGTGCCTGGCATTGTGCTGGTGCTCCATGGACATTAATGAAACAAATGAATGACTTCTGACCAGTAATCTAAAATGAAAACTGAACGAGTATCCTGGTGAACAGCATGAAGGACTCATCCCGTCTTCAGGCTCACTTGCCATCTCTTCTTTCTGCCAAGCCCCAACGCCAAACTCAACAAGTCCAAAGCTGGAGACACTGACCTGGGCCTGAACACTAAGGTGAGATCTGACTTCAGAAACTGTCTTTCTGACCACCAAACACATTCTGCTTCCTAACACCTCAGTGCTCTGTCATACAGGTGTGGATAATGCACTAGAATTTACCCATATAAACATAACTTTGGAAAAATGTCCTAAAGCAAGTGCTGAAACATAATTATAAGTTATCACTTGGCAGTATGCAGGGTTATCAGGAGAAGAATAAGCACACAACACTATTGGGAAATAAAAAAACCAGGCCGGCACCTCAGTGAACACAGCAATTGGGGGCCACCAAGGCCATTACTACTTCTACTTCAAAAAGACTACATTTGCTCAGTCGTGTTCAACTCTTTGTGACCCCATGAACCGCAGCACGCCAGGCCTCCCTGTCCATCACCAATCCCCCACTGCAATCTTTTTTTTTTAACCTCCTGTTTCCTTCCCTAATCCTGAATTCTAGCTACCAGGCTAATGAGGTGTGCTTCACCTGTGAAAATGTAAGGCTCCAATGTCACTGTACACAAAGTGTTCCATGCATACACAACAAAAATTGACTTCAGTTCTGTTGCTAAGAAACTGCAGAAGGAAAGGGTTTTTCCAGCCTCTTCATTTATAAAGTAACCACTTTGTCTATCGGAGAACAAATGCAATCTCTCAAGTCCCCTCATGCCTTGCTCTCGTTTTTAAAATGAACAGAGAAAGATGATGGAGAGTGGCTGAAAGTGCATGCTATCTTCATTTTTTTGTTATGTCCTTGAAAATGAGATGGAAACACGGTTTCAATAACCCACTGCTCTCATATTTATTAATCTTTCAGGCTGAAGATTCTCCCCAACACTCCCCCACTTCAAGCAAAAATGAAAAATGTCCCATAGAAATTACTCTTTGATTTTAAAAGGTTAGCCTGGGCAGTGAGAACTAATTTACACTATGCTTGTATTCCTTGTGGGGTTACTTCCCAGGTCTCTGTTCTATCCTACATTGCCCCAAGGCCCAAACACGTACACATGCATGAACATGAAAACACACACACACACATAGCCCAAGAGAATAGCACAATGCATTGTTAGCGTTCTTAAACACTAAAATTAGGGCTTGGGATAAGGAACTTTGTATTCCTTGTGGGGTTACTTCCCAGGTCTCTGTTCTATCCTACATTGCCCCAAGGCCCAAACACGTACACATGCATGAACATGAAAACACACACACACACATAGCCCAAGAGAATAGCACAATGCATTGTTAGCTTTCTTAAACACTAAAATTAGGGCTTGGGATAAGGAACTTGAAAACATACTTGTTAAAGAAAATGAAAAAAAAAAATGTTTTTGTTTAAAAAGAGAGAAACAGGTATATTAACTTTGAGCACAGCATAAAGAGGAAGCCAATAAAGCCATGTATGTGAAAGGCAAGGTCACAGCTAAATTTGTAGATTTAACCCAGAGGCAACTTATACTGATATGAAACACTGAAATAAATTTTTAAAATATCTCTCCCCTTCCAATGCTTGGCTTATTTCATTTACTAAAGGACTCTAAAGTAAGTTATCTTCACAACTTGTTACACAGTAGAATCTTTCTGCAAACTAACTGACAAAATTGATTGCCTTACACCAACTTTTCTACACATATAATTGATTTTTAATTTGGTGTCTCATTTCCAAAAGGACTTGACAATAAACTTCACTCTATCCACACTACTGACTTCTTTTAAACAAGAGTTTGAGTCAAAGGCTGATGGGAGTCAGTTACAGAAAAAATAGTTAAGTTTCACTAATATCTGAAACATTAGGCAAATTTTACCCAAATTTACATCTCCCTTTTTTAATAGTAAGGCCTGATTCTTACCATGGACCACAATAAGAATACATAACATGAGCAACATGTATATTACTTATATGTACAATGTATGGCAGCATACATTATAATTCTTCCTTTTCTTTTTCCTACTCTCATATCTAAGAATTAAGCTGTTCATCAGAAATAGTTACCAATTTAGTTTAAAATGAGAGGAAGGGTAATCAATAGGGAGAAAAAACTACTTTCATCCAATTTAAAATTTACTGAGTACCTATTATGAGTTGCACTAAATACAGCATATCTATATTTTGGGTTCTAAGCAAACCGTAAAAATTTTCAGATTAAGATTTCTTTAGAAAGTAAGAATTTTAATGTTATGATTCAATTTATATATTTACAATGACATAAAATGATGTAGGTACATGAAACAAAGTGCTTTGAAGAGAGAATGAAACAAGGAAAATGTGAGACAGAGATGAGGTTTCAATCTCCCTTTAATGTTTTTATAATAATGTTCTCACAAGAGAGAAAGATCCACATAAAATTTAAAAAAGAAAAAGAAAATGAATGGATTCATACTGGATGACCTACAGGTTCATCAACATTTCTTGAAAGACTATATAAAATGTTCCGCAACTCTGGAAACTGGACCATTACTAAAATAAATATAATTCAATTAAGCCTTCTCCTATATTGAATGTTATATACATTTAAAACCGAACACGAAGATTACGGACATCCTAAAGCTTACATCTGCAGGTTGGTAATCTTGGGCTCTGGGCGCGCCGACCCCGCCAACCCGGCTTTCACCTCAACCACCTCCTGCTGGTGTAGGGCCTTAACTTCGGTTCTGCTGTGAATTCCATTTTCTACAGCTGCCACACAAACAGTAAATAAAATTCATTGTATTTTTGCCCCACTAAGCAGCTCTGTCTTCTGGCACATCCAGATGCCTGGCTTGGTGAACAATGAAAACAATGTTTTATTGAGCAAACATTCCAAAAAGGCCATAACAAAGGCCTCAGAAGGTGCTGCTAAAGAAAGACACTGTGGCAAGGGCTTTGTGTACTCCATCTGAGTAATTCCTTGACCAGTGGCCCGGGTTCATTGGATTACAGATATTCAGAGAATTAGTCTCCCATGTCATGTCAACTTCAAAAGAAAGACTTCTATTTATGTTTATGATAAATGGAGTTTTAAACTGAAAGATGGTTCAGATGTTTTAAAATTTATGAATCTGCAAAATCCATGTACATGACCAATTAAGGTTTATTGTCCCCATGGATTAACTCTTTTTGGATAAAAAATTTCAGAGGTTATCTGTATCTAGGTCGTTAACCTCAATGTATTACATCAAAGTTGATATGAAATATTTAAAGGGAACCATATTTCAAGATTGGGCTTTCTAGGTGGCACTAGTGGTAAACAATCTGCCTGCCAATTCAGGAGAAGCAAGAGACACTGGCTCCACCCGCCCTGGGTAGGGAAGATCCCCTGGAGAAGGAAATGACAACCCACTCCAGTACTCTTGCCTGGAGAATTCCATGGACAGNAGGTGGCACTAGTGGTAAACAATCTGCCTGCCAATTCAGGAGAAGCAAGAGACACTGGCTCCACCCGCCCTGGGTAGGGAAGATCCCCTGGAGAAGGAAATGACAACCCACTCCAGTACTCTTGCCTGGAGAATTCCATGGACAGAGGAGCCTGGCAGGCTACAGTCCACGGGGCTGCAAAGAGTGAGACACGATTGAGGGACTGAGCACGCATGCATATTTCAAGATGAAAGTTACAGTTTAAAGTGGAAGTTGGTCACTCAGTCGTGTCTGACTGCTCGCAGCCCCATTGACTGCAGGCCACCAGGCTTCTCTGTCTATGGAATTCTCCAGGCAAAATACTGGAGTGGGCTGCTATTCCCTTCTCCAGGGGATCCCACCCAGAAATTCAACTCAGGTCTCCCGCATTGCAGGCAGATTCTTCACCTTCTGAGCCACCAGAGAAAACTCCAAAAGTTACAGTTACCCAAGATGACATGGAAGCACTCTGCAGGGACATCCAAAGCAACATAACCTCTCCCTTATGTAACACCTGGAATTTTGCCTAAAGCTATTTCAACATGAAAGTAATTCCTAAAACATAGCAAAGTGGATGGGAAGCAAAGGGTGAAACTCACAGCTAAGTGAGGCACCCAATCTTACAACCTTACAAGGCAGGCCAAACTCCACAAGGAAAATGCAGGCCCTGAATTTTGAAAAGAATTCAATTAGCACCCCCAGTATTTCCATAATCAACAGCTGAATGCTAATTAAGAGCACAGCACCAAGCAAGCAATGGAATCCCAGTGCAATAAGCAACAACACAAGGGTGCAAATGCTCCCTTCAGCTTGCATGCATAAACAAACAGAATTAATAACTACCCGAGCATGGAAGGGTGGCTTAATCTGTTTCGATTAGGCCCAGTGCAGCCCTGGGGCTTTTGTGTTATATTTAAATGTGTTCATCATGTTTAATTAAAAACCTAATAATCTAGGGTTGTTGTTTTTTTAAGTTCTGATCTGTACTTTCCTCCTCTTTCTCTTACTGAGTTCTACTGATTTGGATGGTTTCCTGAAAAGGAACAATATTTTTAGCATGCTGTAAGTGAAACTGGTTAACCAGCAACATCACTCTCCAAGGCAGCAGCCAGTCACTGTCGTGAGCTCCATCCTAGCCCATGTCAGGGGTTCAATAAGCTTCATGAATTAAAGCAAAAATGTTCCTCTGATCTGACCTGGTTTATTTAGCCTGAAAGACTTCCCCATGAGCTAGCTACCAAGGTGTTTCCAACGGTCTCTCCTCTAAAACAGAGTTCTTTTGTCATTATCTGGCTTAGAATTTGACAGAAATTGGCACAAATCTGGCTTCAGTTCAATAGAATTTAAAGGATCTCAGCCCTAAGGCAATTTCAATAAGAAATACCATATCTGTAACAACACACCAAGTGTTTTAGGAATTACTGAGAGGAAGTGTGAAATGAAAGGCCTCCTGTTGTTTAATTCTGAGGCCTAAGATCTCCAGAATTAATGGTTATCTGAAAGACCTCAGAAGAAGAGGTCCAGTGATAGTGTTAACCATAATTTGGGAACTTTTCTCAAAAGTAAACTTTTAAGGTTTACTTTTATATATATCACTGGATTCATATAAAAGTTTTTCTCCTTGGTGCTGATGCATAATTATTAACCATTAAATGCTGGATTGAGGACAGTGTCAATTAGAGTGAAGTTTAAAACCAATCATCTTAAATAAAGAGTTGTCAATACTCAAGTGCCTCAAAGGCAGAGACATTACTCTCACCATCAGAAAGTCCTCACTCTTCATAAGTCTACAAACTAGAAGGACAATCAACTTAGAAATAAAGACCGTGAGGAACAAAGCTGGTGATGGCAGCACAGAGGTTTCAGGAGCAGCCAATAAAGGATACAAACCTAATCCAGCAGGGGAGTGCCTGGACGCTGAACCTCAGGGTCTGGGTTAGCAAGAGAGAGAGAGAGGAGTCTGCTCCCAGGGCAGAAGACCCACAGGGTCAGGAGGTTCCCACTCTCAGCACAGCCAGGGGTCCCATGGCAGGTGCTCCCTGCCAAACCTCTCACACGGTGCTCCATTCATGTCTGTGCAAAGGAAAGCAAGTGCATCGATGCTGGAGTCTGGTCAGATGCTGGGCAGCTGGTCAAACTCATATACTGGAGCCAATGAAATTTAAACATAACTAGAGCATCCAAGTATACAGAACATTAAGAGGGACAAAAGAGGCAGGTTCATGTATTTATTTGAGTTGGGGCCGATTTATTTTGCTTAAATCTTCTGACTCCTGGGGTGAGAGAATGTGGGAATTACAGCAGGAGGGGTGGCATGCATGGAGCAGGTATTCACTCACAGCCAAAACCAGGCTCCAGGTTAAGAGCAGTGCTGGTTTATGTGCCCCACTGCCACATAAAACAATTCAGAGAGGTGATCTGGACAGTTCAGGTGAGGCTTCCCTCAGCCTATCAATTACTCACTCACCCTCCCTCATTCCCTGTTGAGGTTTTAGAGAGTGAACTTAACTTCCTATGAGTAAGGGAACCATTTGATCCCTGGGCTCTGCAAGGGCTGGATGACTGCCAAAACATTTCTTAAAACTTATACTAAAACAAACATGGTAAAAATGAGCCCAGACTGACAAGGATGTATGCGGTTAGAGATGATTATCCCAGGCTGGGAGTGAGTGGCACTCTGGAGTTCCGCTTCACTTTTCAGAATCAAGCTGGGCTTTTCCCCATGTGTCAGGTTCCCGACCCTCCTTCATCCTACCATTGCCCCAAGTCCCCAAGAGGCCGCAGAGGGGACACTGCCCACACTACGTGTGATATATGCAAATGCTGTTGGGGAAGGAAGCCAGCTCTTCTCAGCAGGAATGTGAAAGGTCCAGAGGGAATGAAAGGTCAATGGAGGAGTGAATGGAGGGGGAGAGAGAAAGGAGCTGGGGAGGCAGGAGTGAAAAGGGAGGGACAATGATAGGGCGAGGGTGGGCACAGGAAGGTGGAAGGAGAGGAGAGAACAGAGCAAGTGAGGAGCCTGAGTCTGGGAAGCAGCTGTCAGGGGACATCCATGCTGACGGGCCCTAGGACGGGCCACTGTCCACGACTGTTCCAGCCTTTCCACCTCCTTATGTCTGTCTTCCACAAAGGCTTTGTGTAGAATTTAACATTTTTACCCATCAAATCTCTTACTTCTTCTCACATAAACACGTCTACAGTGGGAAACAATATCCATGACTTTTTTTTTAAAAATTGAAGTATACTTGATTTAAAATGTTGTGTTAATTTCTGTACAGCAGTGATTCAGTAATATAAACATAAATACTTTTTCATGCTCGTGACGATTTATCACATACCAATCACTTTCACACCATACTCAGGGTTTATCACAGGATGCTGAATGTAAGTCCTCTGTACAGCACAGGGAACTATATTCAGTATATTCAATAGGACCTTGTTCGTCTTTTTTATACATAGTAGTTTGTGTCTATTAATTCCAAACACCTAATTTATCCCTCCCCCATGCCAAGTTCCCCCTCTGGTGACTATAAGTTTGCTTTCTGTATCTATGAATCTGTTTCTGTTTCATAAATAAGCTCACCTGTGCCATATTAGACTCCACCTATAAGCGATATCGTATATTTGTCTTTCTCTGACTTACCTCCCTTAGTATGATAATCTCTAGGCCCATTCATGTTGCTGCAAATGGCATTATTTCATTCTTTCTTAAGGCTGAGCAATATTTCATTATGTATATTATATATATTCATTGTATATTTTATTATATTATCTATATATAATGAAATATTACTCAGCCTTAATGTACGTATGTATATATACATACACACACCACATCTTTATCCACTCATCTGTCTATGGGCATTTAGGTTGCTTCTATGTGTTGACTATTGTGAACAGTGGTGCATGAGTTTTCTCTGGATATATGCCCAGAAATGGGATGGCTAGATCATATGGCAACTCTATTTTCAGTTTTTTAATATGTGACTTTTCAACACAGTTGAGTTTAACATTTTTACTTTGGCCACTGTCTCAAAGACAAAAGTTTGAGCTGTCTGCATCTCTTTACTAATCGGGTCAAGTTTCACATTCTCTATTTCAAAGCTGCGACATTGGCTTCACTAACACTCCGATGAACTAAGGGACCGCTGTGAAGGCTGGCTCTCTCTTACAGAAGCTTCAAGGACCATCTTGCCATCTCAGGCCCTCCTTGCTGCCTCCTGATTTTTCCCTCATTCCTCTTAACCCCTGCTGCTCTCATCCACAGCATTCCATGGACAACCTCCCTGGGCACACACCCAGGATCTCACCGCTTCTCCCCACCACTGCTGCTGTGCCGCTCGGTCACCCAGGCCTGGGCTCTCACACAGCCCTGAAGCCACTCTTGCTTGAGGCAGCAGCCAGAGAGCCACTGGCAAGTGGAGT
This sequence comes from Oreotragus oreotragus, assembly GCA_006410675.1. Taxonomy (NCBI): domain Eukaryota; kingdom Metazoa; phylum Chordata; class Mammalia; order Artiodactyla; family Bovidae; genus Oreotragus; species Oreotragus oreotragus. The sequence continues at coordinate 323,401 of SJYX01021427.1, read as the reverse complement.
CCCTGTGCTCAGAAGCCACTCATGCAGAGCAAACAGTAAGACTCTGAACACAGGACCTCAGGCCTCCCAACCTGTGCTCTGGGGACCCTCCCTGTCCCCCGCCTCCCCTGCTGCTCTCCCCTCATATTCCTGCCTTTCCTCCAACATGCCAAGTGCGCTTTCACCTTAGGGCCCTCAATATCCAAGGCTTGCCTCCTCAAAGAAGCCAGGCCCCACCCGGTTCCCCCCACCCCCCCCCGCCCCCTGCCCCGTTTTCCTCAGCACACACTGAT
>SJYX01021427.1:286250-317312 GCA_006410675.1 Oreotragus oreotragus | reverse complement strand
TCAGATATGCAGATGACACCACCCTTATGGCAGAAAGTGAAGAGGAGCTAAAAAGCCTCTTGATGAAAGTGAAAGAGAAGAGTGAAAAAGTTGGCTTAAAGCTCAACATTCAGAAAACGAAGATCATGGCATCAAGGTCCCATCACTTCATGGGAAATAGATGGGGAAACAGTGGAAACAGTGTCAGACTTTATTTTCTGGGGCTCCAAAATCACTGCAGATGGTGACTGCAGCCATGAAATTAAAAGACGCTTACTCCTTGGAAGAAAAGTTATGACCAACCTAGATAGTATATTCAAAAGCAGAGACATTACTTTGCCGACTAAAGTCCGTCTAGTCAAGGCTATGGTTTTTCCTGTGGTCGTGTATGGATGTGAGAGTTGGACTGTGAAGAAGGCTGAGTGCCGAAGAATCGATGCTTTTGAACTGTGGTGTTGGAGAAGACTCTTGAGAGTCCCTTGGACTGCAAGGAGATCCAACCAGTCCATTCTGAAGGAGATCAACCCTGGGACTTCTTTGGAAGGAATGATGCTAAAGCTGAAACTCCAGTACTTTGGCCACCTCATGAGAGGAGTTGACTCATCGGAAAAAACTCTGATGCTGGGAGGGATTGAGGGCAGGAGGAGAAGGGGACGACCGAGGATGAGATGGCTGGATGGCACCATGGACTTGATAGACGTGAGTCTGAGTGAACTCTGGGAGATGGTGATGAACAGGGAGGCCTGGCATGCTGTGATTCATGGGGCTGCAAAGAGTCGGACACGACTGAGCGACTGAACTGAACTGAACTGATGCTGGGTCTTCATTGCTATGTGCAGACTTTTCTCTAGTTGTGGCGAGCAGGAGCTACTCTGTGGAAAATGAAAGTGAAAGTCGCTCAGTCATATCCAACTCTTTGTGACCTCCTGGACTATACACTCCATGGAATTCTCCAGGCCAGAATATCCTCCCAACCCAGGGATCAAACCCAGGTCTGCTGTATTGCAGGTGGATTCTTTACCAGCTGAGCCACAAGGGAAGCCCCTTGTTGTGGAGCATAGGCTCAATAGTTGTGGCTCACTGGCTTAGATGCTCTGCAGCATGTGGAATCTTCCTGGACCAGGAATGGAACTCATGTCCCCTGTATTGGCAGGCAGATTCTTAACCACTGGACCACCAGGGAAACACAGAATGTTTTTATACTCCATATCCTTTCCAACCCTGGGCAATGCCTGGCACCCCTGACCCCTCTCCATCTTGCAAAGATACGGCTGCCTTGGCTCCCATGACCATGTCCACCTCTGGTTCCTGGGTCTCCACCTGTGGACAATGAAGAGAAGGAGCAGACAGAATGATCCTCCTGCTCATATCGACCTTCCCAAACTGTGGCTGTCTCTCCAGATTTCTCACCAGGAACTGCCCTTTCTTTCCAAAGTCTACTCTGATAGGAGCATTTTCTGGCTGAGACCTATACCTCCAGAACTAACACCATCCATAGCAAAAGGTGATACACAGAGATACTTGTTGAGTTAATAAATAAAGGCCTTCAGCTACTGTCCCTCAGTAGACTCAACCCAAAATCTCCACCTCAGTGTGTTCAGGTTCATTCAATCTGATGTTAGCTGAGTACCTATTATGGTGCAGGCCACACTCCAAACCCTGGGGACACAGCAGTGAACACAATGGCTGCCCGCAGGGAACATGCTGATCTTTCTACAAGTGCTTCAATCCCTTATTTGAAAAATTCACCAGTATTTGCAAATCCTCAGTACAAATAAGGTGTGAACTTTACTAGTAAGTCAGTTTGTTTATTTGTTTGGATGGATGAATGGATAAGCAAATAAATAAAAATTTTGGATATAGCAAATCTCTCCTAAAACTATTTGACTGCTATTGGAAGTTAAATATCCTTTTTCACTGCTCATTCAGCAAAACAAAAAGTTATTAAAAGTCAAAATTTCCCAAGTTAGTCTCACATTTTAGAGGATCCCAATTTACTCTAAGTCCAGACTACCCACAGATATCCAGACTAAAAATTAATTACTAAGACAACTACCTTAAAAAAACCCAAACACCTACTTCAATGATTAATGCTGAATCTTTTTTTGGTGGTGGTTGGGTGTGGATATGGGTGAGTGTACACAAAAAATATGGATGCTAGATATGAACTTATGTATTTTTATGACATTCATTGTTAGAGGATTTAAAAAATAGTATACTATAAATATTATACTAAATAAATGAAATACTATACTATTAGAATTTGCAAATGTTTGAAAACTGTTCAATTGGCCTCCTTTCAGAAGTATATAAAATAAAAATAGTTAGATTTTCATACTTTGCCTAAGATCCAGAACAAGCAGATATTTGCCAAGTTCTATAATATAATTAGGATCTATAATGAGAGCTTAACAGCAAGGATCAGAACTAAATAAAGGGAAAAAGTGCATGGCTATTTAATTTTTTACCAAACCAGTCGATCCTAAAGGAAATCAACTCTGAATATTCATTCATTGGAAGGACTGAGGCTGAAGCTCCAATACTCTGGTCACGTGATGTGAAGAGCCAACTCACTGGAAAAGACTCTGATGCTGGGAAAGATTGAAGGCAGGAGGAGAAGGGAGCAGCAGAGGATGAGATAGTTAGATAGCATCACTAACTCAATGGACATAAGTTTGAGCAAACTCCAGGAGATAGTGAAGGAAAAGGAAGCCTGACATGCTGCATTTCATGGGGTCACAAAAAGTCAGACATGACTTAGCGACTGAACAACAACATGTTAGTGATACTCTGAAATCAATTCAAGTTGATCAAATGAATTCTTAATAAAAAGCTCATTGTAAAGGTAATTACAGTAAATGGGGTAATTATACAGAAAGTGATGAAAAACTATGGACTTTGGAGCCAGATTATCTGGAGTGGAATTCTAGCTCTACCACTTACTAGGTGTGTGGCCATGGACTAGTTCCTTATCCTCTTTGGGCCTCAATTTTGTCATTTTTTAAAAATGCATATAATAATAGCATCTGCCTTTCAGGGCTATTGTGAGGATAACATTAGAAAGTATATGTAAAATTGCTTATCAGTACCTGGCACATAGTATGCTAAATGAGTGTTAGCTATTTATTTTTAGAAGGAAGGAGACAAAAATGAAGGAAGTAGTCTCTATCCAATTTTCATTAATTTTCTAGATTAGAGAGTAGCCTTTCCAGAGACAGAAAAAAAATTGTTAAACTATAAACAAAACCACTTATGTTTCACATAATTATTCATGTTAATAATTAATGAAATTTGATTAAAACTCTGGTACAGTACACAGAAAAAAAATTATATCTTACATGGCTGATAACAGGAAATTACTCATAAGAACACAGGGCCCATTTCAAAAGTGAACAAGTGAAGGTAGTCATTAATCCCTATGACATTCCTGCCTTTTGGTGAACCAAGAAGAGCTTTAAATGAGCTGGAAGAAATGTTCTGAGGGACCTGCTGCACTCAGGGTTGTTTGGTTTTTCAAGGAGGGTGCTCCTGCTTGCACGGCATCCCCAGTCAAATTTCTCATGAGCTGCTTTAGTAGACAGTTTTCCCTCAAACACATTCTCGCATCTGTGATTCCTCTGTTCAGATCACACTCCCCTTGACAAAGCTGTTGTGATATATGTGGTAAGCTGAATAACAGGTAATTGCCTCCACTCATGGGATCCATTGTCAGCCTGTCTTCTAAAAATAGTCCTATTCTTGACCTTTCCACTCCATGAACCCAACAAGTATCCAGAGTGTCTACCTCCTCCATCTCTGCCAAAAACACACCTGAAAAGTAAAAGTGTGGCACTATTTAACAACAGTGACAAATACTGACTGAACACATGGAGTTGGGAGTGACTGTGCTGTCATCAAGAATTCATGAAGGCCAGTGCAAGGTTCTGTTCTGGCATGCCCTCTTCCCAGACAGCCCAAAGGGACCCTTCTCAACAAGTCCCTTCTTAGCATTGCAAACAGTTATTCCCACTTTATAGCAATTGAGTCTGAGGAAGTTCTGAGAGCGTTACATTTTTAAAGAAACACTTCAGTTATATTTAATAAAGATGGACTTTTTAACATATCAACAGTTGTTTCAGCCCACATTGTTTCTTTGAATATCTATCAAGCACTTTGGGAAAATTACTGGAAGTTCAGGACATCCTTCACTCCTTCTGCAAACATGTACTGAGTGCTAAACGATGCCAGACGCTCTCCTGGGTGAGGGGGACAGACAGAGCCAGGAGAAGCACAGGAAATGGCTGTCAGAAATGCGGGTTGAGAAGCAGATTAAAGAACTGTTCTCATGTGACACGTTCACCTAAAGTCACATCTATACCCTAGGGTCCTAAAAGGCTGGGTTCCACCTTCTTTGCTTAACATACTGTATCAGGCACAAAAAAGCACTTCTTAAAAAGGATTTATTTTCTGGAGGATTATAAAGATTTGTTTTTCCTTCAGACTGGAGCCAAAATAATGCTTGAGCTAGAGCTTAACTAGTTATTTCAACTGTATTCCTCATGTAAATTAAGAGTTTGTAAGTTTACCAAAATACTGGCTATCTCAAATCTTTAAAGATTGTCATTGAAAATATTCCCCTCTAATACTGTGTCAAGCTCTGAAGAACTGCAACAATCTCAACCTGTGAAAAATAGGTGGGTTCCAAATTTGAAAAACCTGATCACGACCACACAGGTACATCAGTATGGGAAATTCAGTGCCCAATATGGCTAAGGTAAAAGGTTCTTCACTGTGAATAAGATTTTCTATCATTACCCTAGAGAAGACTGCTCAAAGAAACCACAATGAAGACACTCAAACAGCTTCACTCTGTAGTCTCAGAAGAGAAATTAAAGCAAGGTAAGGAGACCTTTCTGGCCATTTGCAGCCAAGACATAACGGGAAAATCTGGGATTTAAGCAATTTTAATGTACAGAGAAATGTACCATCTTGGAGCTATTGGGTCAACATCAGTGCAAAAAGGCACCAGGGCAGAGCATTCTTATCCAGTCAGCTTCTAATCTTCACAAGCTCTCATACAGAGAGGAACCTAGTTTTGACGCTGTCACCGTGACCTGCCAGCCAGTAGAGCAGGAAGTCATTCCACAAAAACAGGGTGTGCATGTGCACATGTCTGTATGCATATGTGGGTGTGTTTTAATCCGATGATCAGGGAAGCATGCACTTGTAAATCTGCCGCTTCCACATCACTGAACTGCAGGTCTTCACTTAGGCACAAGTAGCGATAAGTCATCTTCCCCTAAACCACAAGTCAGTATCTGGGAGATCTGATAACAAATGGTGATTTTTCACCAATACACTAGCCTTGCTGCTGCTGCTGCTAAGTCACTTCAGTCGTGTCCGACTCTGTGTGACCCCATAGACGGCAGCCCACCAGGCTCCCCCATCCCTGGGATTCTCCAGGCAAGAATACTGGAGTGGGTTGCCATTTCCTTCTCCAATGCATGAAGGAGAAAAGTGAAAGTGAAGTCGCTCAGTCTGTCTGACTGTTAGCGACCCCATGGACTGCAGCCCACCAGGCTACTCCGTCCATTGGATTTTCCAGGCAAGAGTACTGGGGTGGGGTGCCATCGCCTTCCCCGACACTAGCCTTAACTCACCCCATTGTGGAATTCTCTTTGCTTTGCTGTTTCCCAGCAGTCTGTCAGCTGGTTCCAAGAATTTGCTCCACAGGTTGCTCAGCTTGGGCTCTTCCCTTCGATTCTGGTTTGTTCACTGTGAGAGTCCAGGTGGCTCTTCCCCAACCAGCTGTCCGCTCTCCTTGGCCATGCCTTCTGCTGCCCTGAGACCCAAGGGACATCCCAGCCCCACAGGGAGGCTTCTGTCATCACATTCTCTGCTGTCCTTCCATTCATTCAACAAGAGCTCCTGAGCAACTCTAAACTGTCACATAAGTGCCACCAAAGATGGCTAAGGTGGCCCAAGCACACTAGCAGAGTGGACCGGGCGAGTGACGGTGCTAAAAACAATAGCAGCTTCCAGTAGCGAACCCCTAGTTTGGCTCTGCTTAACAAACCAAATGACAACACCAGGGACATGGTGCCCTCTGTAGCTGGACACAGCTGGCTGCTGCATAAAATGCTCTGAACAACTCAAAGATTCCAGGTGCTCAGCAGCCCGCCTGTACAACCGCTCCCACAGTCAAGGCCTCTGCAGCCTCATGAGTGTGAGCACGGCATCAAGTCTGAGCAGGGAGACAGATGCCTTAAAGCTTCATCACAAACTAGCTGAGTTGAGGTTCTCATCCCTGTCGAGTGGGACTAACAACATCAGTCCCTCACTGTGTCAAAGAACCATGAAAAGCAATAAATGAGACGCCATGTGACAAGATACCCAGAAAGGCCAAACGGCTGTAAAGTGTCCAGCAGTACCATCATGGGGAGTAATAGTTCAGGGGCCAGCTATTATGCAAGATTCTTAAACACTTGCAGGTTCACGGTGCACACAGTGCTGGAGACTACACAGTCTCGAGTGTCCTGTGACAGCCCCTGACCTCTCTGTGATTAGTAGGAAGGAAAGGTCAGGCCACAAGAAGAAAAACACATTTCTGCGTAATTGCCCAAGTTAAACCTGCTCCTCTCACTCAGCCTGACAAATCATTCCCTGCTTATTACTTTCTATAATTTAATATATATAAGTGCTTTACTGGCAAGCTTCTCGAAAGAATAAATAATACTTAATGACTGCCTACTGTTTAATTAACTCATGATTGAACTTCTCATGGATCGCTATAAACACTAAATTATATCCTTCCTCAAAGCTGCCATGGACAGAATTCTTATTTCAAGCTTTAACTCTCCTGCCTAAACAATTCCGAAATTTCAGCAAATCTGTACATTGGACAGGAGGTGAGAGAATCAACCTTAATACCTGGTTATAAACTGTGTTATTTTATAGAGCAAGGATGAGGTCTTAATTTAAATAAGATTGAAAATGTGCACATGTCCGAACATCTCATTTATATTACAGCAATCATTAAACATCGCTGGATCTGGGGCAGTCTGATTAGCATAAACTCTGCGTATTACCACAAGGTTTTACTCCAGCTTCTCATCTGAGCTGCCATTTTCTGTCGGCGTGATGCTGCAAATAAATTCTCCCCTTGGCACGGCTCAGCTGTCAGGCACCTCTGTTCTATAATGAACCCATGAATTACATCTCCTGCTCTGTCATCCCTGGTCTCACACATCAAAATATTGTTCTTCAACTGTAATTTATAACTTAATTTAAATGTCCCTTTTACCGTGACCTTTTTAGATCAAATGGCACTGGAGCTGGCAGCTACTGCTACGCCAAAGTATTCTTCTGTAATTACAGCCATTATAATAACTGCAGAAAAACCCTATCTGAGGTTAGATTGCATTCATGCTAAATATTAAATAATTGCAGTCCATTAGGGATAATATTAGATTTCAAAGTCTTTTGCTCTGCAGAATACACTGTTTATTTATAAGAAATTGCCAAAATAACTTAGAAAGGGGAAAAAAAAAGTGGAATTTGGAAACGATCTTAAAATTCCTCATGTAGTTTTAATCATTTGAATTATTCCTCACTGACATGAGAAAGCTGTCTGAAATCTGACAATTGAAAATGTCCTCTCATAATATGTAATTCACAAATGCCTATATATTTTCATTCATTCCTCTGTCACCAATGACCTCGTTCAGTTCAGTCCAGTTGCTCAGTCATGTCTGACTCTTTGTGACTCCATGGACTGCAGGACTCCAGGCTTCCCTGTCCATCACCAACTCCTGGAGCTTGCTCAAACTCATGTCCATTGAATTGGTGATGACATCCAACCATCTCACACTCTGTCGTCCCCTTCTCCTCCCACCTTCAATCTTTCCCAGCATCAGGGTTTTTTCTAATGAGTCAGTTCTTTGGATCAGGTAGCCAAAGTACTGGAGCTTCAGTATCAGTCCTTCCAAATGAACATTCAGGATTGATTTCCTTTAGGATTGACTGGTTTGATCTCTTTGCAGTCCAAGGGACTCTCAAGAGTCTTCTCCATCAACACAGTTCGAAAGCGTCAATTCTTTGGTGCTCAGCTTTCTTTATGGTCCAACTCTCACATCCATACATGACTACTGGAAAAACCATAGCTTTGACTAGATGAACCTTTGTTGGCAAAACAATGCCTCTGCTTTTTAATATGCTGTCTAGATTGGTCATAGTTTTACTTCCTAAGAGCAGGCATCTTTTAATTTCATGGCTGCAGTTACTCACCATCCACAGTGATTTCAGAGCCCAAGAAAATAAAGCCCAGTGACCTAGTACAAAGCTCAAAACACGATACACACATACATTCAAAAACTAGAGTTAAGATTGAAAGCACAATGCTTATTTTTGTTTGGCCACTGTCACTCCTAATAATGCTACTTAAGCACTGGAGAGGATAAATTTCTCTAAATACTCTTATGGGCACACATTTGAGAGATAAAGGTAAAGACACAGAATTTAACTGCTGAGAGTAAGGGCTGAAGGAAAGATTCAGTTAATTTTCAGAAAGAAATACATGTTTGCTGAAATAATTCTTCCCTCTAACACATTCTGAATAAGTACAATGTTTTAGAAATGATGTCAGCTCCTGAGGTCACAAAGGAGAAGAGAGAGAGGGGAACCAACATTTCCTGAGTGTTGCCTGTGCTAGGAACTTGTGTGTGGGCTCAGCCGCTCATTCGTGCTTGACTCTTTGAGACCCCATGGACTGTAGTCTGCCAGGCTCCTCTGTCCAGGCAAGAATACTGGAGTGGGTTGCCATTCCCTTCTCCAGAGATGCTAAGAACTTACTCAGTATATAACTTCATCATTTCACACCACTCTTTTGAGGCAAGAGTGCTACATATGAGGAAACAAAACCAAGAGGTTCAAACTCGTGCTTGGGGCCACCTCCACACGAAGCAGCAGAGCAAGGATTCCACATTAGCCCAGTGTCCAGGACCCCTAAGACTCAGTCCCTGCCCCCGACACCTCTACTGGAGCATGTCAGGATGGGCGATCTGCTGGGAACAGTGAGCTCAGGGACTCCTCCAGCTACAGGGATGGGGCAAGCACAAGGCCTTTTCTTACATTGGGGTGGCTAGTCAGGAGTAGCTCAGAGTAGAGAAAACACACAGATATAAACAAAATAATGAAATAAATGTATCATAAAAACAGAAGAGTGTCAGTGACTATTTGTTCTGTTGAAAGAGCAAGATGATTCCACAAAGCAGATTTTAAAGATCAACAGTGTACATAATACGATTAACCTTGCCTATACGTAGGGCTTCTCTGGTGGCTCAGCAGTAAATAATTTGCCAGCCATGCAGGAGCCCCGGGTTTGATCCCTGCGTTGGGAAGATCCCCTGAAGAAGGAAATGGCAGCCCACTCCAGTATTCTTGCCAGGAAAATCCCATGGACAGAGGATCCTGGCGGGCTACAGTCCATGGGGTCATCAAGAGTTGGACACCACTGAGGGACTGAGCATGCCTATACTTAACAAAGAGCAAGTCAAATTAAAAACACTATTTTAAGAGGAGGTAATAAAAGGCAGTTATTATGTCTAGGCAATAATTCACTTATAACAATATCCCATGGCTAGTACAACACTATCATTTCTCATTGGCAACTCTCACATATGTGTAGAAAACAGGTCACAATCTCCTGGCTACAGTGCTTTCGAAGATATTCTAAACCCACAGAGCAGGGACCTCAACCACAGGTGATTAGAAAGCAAATACCAAATGCTGGCACATCAGCTGAGGCCAGTACACTATTTTAAAATATAGAACAAACCAAGTCTTAGCCATTTCTGCCATTTGTCTCTTTTTAGCATCTAATCTGACATTGTCTTTACAAACATAAACACCTGGACAGGAGAACCTGAGAAGACGCTGGCACCAAAGATGCAGGTTTGGGGATCCCGCAGAGGTGAGATCTAAATGAGAGAAAGCTCCCGGCTCTGGCTTAGGTTCAAACACCTGTCCTGCCACTCAGTTCAGTTGCTCAGTCGTGTCCGACTCTTTGTGACCCCATGAATCGCAGCACGCGATTCATCACCATCTCTCGGAGTTCACTCAGACTCACGTCGATCGAGTCAGTGATGCCATCCAGCCATCTCATCCTTGGTCATCCCCTTCTCCTCCTGCCCCCAATCCCTCCCAGCATCAGAGTCTTCTCCAATGAGTCAACTCTTCGCATGAGGTGGCCAAAGTACTGGAGTTTCAACTTTAGCATCATTCCTTCCAAAGAAGTCCCAGGGTTGATCTTCAGAATGGACTGGTTGGATTTCCTTGCAGTCCAAGGGACTCTCAAGAGGCTTCTCCAACACCACAGTTCAAAAGCATCAATTCTTCGGCACTCAGCCTTCTTCAGAGTCCAACTCTCACAACCATACATGACCACAGGAAAAACCACAGCCGTGGGATAAGAAGCGAATTATTTTTATAAAAAGGAAGAACATAGAATCTTTCTTTCTATGCAAAGGAAGAACATAGCGAATTATTTTTCTAAACCTCAGTTTTCTTAGCTGTAGAAAGGAAGAACATAGAATCTTAGCTGTAGAAAGGAAGAACATAGAATCTTAGCTGTAGAAAGGAAGAACATAGAATTCATGTCTGTTTAGGATGAAATAAGATATGTGGTCATCACTGAGCCTGATTCCGGAAGGAGGAAATGTTCCATTAAGGAAAGCTGACTGAGAAGGGATGGGATGCGACGAGTGTCATGGGAAAGTGCTCTGGCGCTAGGAGAGTGAGTATGCCTTAGAGCACCATAGGGGTGAGCTTATCCTACAGTGCAGAGAAGACAGGATGGAAGATGGGGATGAGAAGGGAAACAACGGAGAACCTGATGACCTGGGGGCCTCTCAGGAGTGAGGTGCCAGGCTGTCCTGGGGGTAAGTAGCAGCCTGGGCAGAGGGGCCTGGAGGACCCTGCTCTGAGCAACAGTGTGGCCCCTGGACTCTTCCTCTGTAACAGAGGGGCTGAACTGGGTCATTTTTCAGAACCCCTCAGTTTTTAATCTTTCTCTTTATAGATTTTAATTTTTATTTATTTTTGGCTAGGCTGGGTCTTTGTTGCTGCATGCAAACTTTCTCTGGTTGCAGCACTCAGGTTTCTTATTGCAGTGGTTTCTCTTGTGGAGCATGGGCTCTTAGCGTGTGGGCTTCCGTGATTGTGGCACACAGGCTTAGCTGCCCTGTGGCATGTGGGATCTTCCCCAACCAGGGATCGAACTTGTGTCCCCTGCACTGGCAGGCGAATTCTTTACCACTGGACCATCAGGGAAGTTCCACAGATGTTTTTTAAAAGTAAAATTCTAAAGGATATTCTATAGAAAAATGAATAAATGGAAATATTAATACACTCATTTAGAAAAGTAAACAAACAATATAGCCACTGAACTACGCCAAACTGCCCGGGCCAAACACTGACCAGCTATTGCAGATGCTTCACTTACACCTTAGGGATTTATGGTTAATGTCTTAACTTTCAGGTGTCTGCAAAAGCTGGACTAGTTCACGCCACAGTCTTTAAATGAAATTATGCATAATTATCTGCAGAGGTCACAGTATAAAACCTCGCTTCCCAGAAACAAAACCTTTCCTCCTGCTTTCTGTGTGAGTTCCAGTCCAGGACATAAAGGATGCTGGACTGTGGTGGATCAAAGCCAACAGTCCAGTGCATGGAAAGGGAGGCCAGTTCCTCAGAACTCAGCACACAAATCCACTGACGAGAAGATCCAGCTTAATGATACAGAACGAGGAGTGGCAGAGTCAGGAATTGTCGTCATTTGTCAGCTTAGAAAGACCTATCTCAGATCTCAGGCAGAAACTGTTCAGGGCCACAGTGGAAATTTTTTCACTTACTCCTAGAATCTTTACAGCCTTGCAAACAGAAAAATGGCAAGGGAAGTTCTAACCTAGAGGGTGACAGAGAAACACAGCTCTCTTCCCTTATGCAGACATTAGTGAACCCATTCCTAAATGCTCAAGTGAACTAGGAAGTACACACAAAAGGTTAGCCACAGGTCAATTATAACCAGATTCCTACAATTAAATTTCTTTAAAATAAATAAACAAAAACAACCTCAAGATCAACGGCATCAGTATTAAGAGAAACCACTTACAAAAAGTGCTTGAATTCCTACTCAGAAGAATTTAAGTGCAGAAATGACTGCTTTCCATCCACAGGGCTCAGTAACCTTAATCTTGATGATTTTTGACGAGTAATTTTAAGGCTGTTAAACAATAGTGCATTATTCTTTCTGGCTGCAATGATAAATTAATGGAACAAAGAAAATCAAAGAGGCACACAGCAAAGCATGCAAGACTACAGAGGTGGGAAGGCTTCTGAGTGACTGCTCTTTTATCTAGAAACCTCAGCCAAGAACAAACTGAGTGACTAAGAAATAAGCAACGAGGCTTTGGGCAACCCCAATAGTGCCTCCAGCTACAGCCCTGCAGAGCCTCGCCCTGAGCCTAAGAGGCTTAGCCTCCTCACCATTCTGGATTTCTCAGTCTAACAATAGGTCTGAAAGAACAAAGGAAAAAGACTGTACGATTTCAAAACACAGCAGCAGCAGAAGAGAGCCTGACTGTGGAAGACTACCAAACTTGGCAAATATGACACAAACCAAAGACCTCAAACTCACAACAGTCCCAGGAGATTCTGTGTGATGGCCGCCAGCCATCAGAGGCTGCCCAGAGGCATCAAGTGAAGTCAGACTGGAGGACCCATGAAAACCTGTATCTCGCTAGTGAAATGGTTGGGGGAAGGATTGGAAAGGGGAGAAAAATTCAGAGCCATCCTTCCCCCAAATCCTTGAAGAACTAGTATTCCAAAGTACTGGAGTAGGCTGGAACACTTCTGGCTTCCCAGGTGGCGCGGTGGTAAAGAACCCACCTAACAATGCAGGTGGAGAAGGCAGTGGCACCCCACTCCAGTACTCCTGCCTGGAAACTCCTGTGGTGGGCTGCAGTCATGGGGTCGCTGAGGGTCGGACACGACTGAGCGGCTTCACTTTCACTTTTCACTTTCATGCATTGAAGGCAGTGGCACCCCAATCCAGTACTCCTGCCTGGAAACTCCCGTGGACGGAGGAGCCTGGTGGGCTGCAGTCCATGGGGTCGCTGAGGGTCGGACAGGACTGAGCGACTTCACTTACACGACTGAGCGGCTTCACTTTCACTTTTCACTTTCATGCATTGAAGGCAGTGGCACCCCAATCCAGTACTCCTGCCTGGAAACTCCCGTGGACGGAGGAGCCTGGTGGGCTGCAGTCCATGGGGTCGCTGAGGGTCAGACAGGACTGAGCGACTTCACTTTCACTTTTCACTTCCATGCATTGGAGAAGGTAGTGGCACCCCACTCCAGTACTCCTGCCTGGAAACTCCTGTGGACGGAGGAGCCTGGTGGGCTGCAGTCCATGGTGTTGCTGAGGGTCGGACAGGACTGAGTGACTTCACTTTCAATTTTCACTTTCATGCACTGGAGAAGGAAATGGCAACCCACTCCAGTGTTCTTGCCTGGAGAATCCCAGGGATGGGGGAGCCTGGTGGGCTGCCGTCTCTAGGGTTGCACAGAGTCGGACATGACTGAAGCAACTTAGCAGCAGCAACAATGCAGGAGACCAAGACCAAGGTTTGATCCCTGGGTCAGGAAGATCTCCTGCAGAAAGGAACGGCAACTCATTCCAGTAGGCTTGCCTGGGAAATCCCATGGAAAGAGGAGCCTGGCAGACCTACAATCCAGGGAGCTGAAAAAGTCGAACATGACTGAGCACGTGCACACAAGCTAGAATGCACACCCAACCCATTCTATGGTCAAGGAGGAAGCTAACCAAAGGCAGGGGTGGCAAGACAGGCAAGGGTGAGCAGGTGGTGTGGTGATGTTAAGAAGCTCTGAGAGTGACTGGCTATGGGGAAATGTCTGTTTCCTAGAGCAGAGAGCTGGCCAGGGCAGAGCTGAAGGACAGGAGATGGAAGAGACAGCAGAGACTTTAGAAAGGAACAGCTTCAAAGGTAGCCAGGGCTGACCCCAGGCCACCAGAGACCAGATCTACCAGCAGCACAAGACCTTGCTGAGGGGCAGGCTGGGACCATCTAGGGTAGAGCCAAGGAAGAAATACTCAGCAACCTGACAGATCAGAATAAGCCAGTTAACATGGTTAGCCATTGATGATAATCTATGGTTATCTATAGATTCTATAGATAATCTATGATAATCTATAACCATAGATGATAATTCTCTCATCTAAATAAATATATTCTTTGTACAAAGAAAGCCAAATACATGGTATGTTATGCCAATACAAATATGACAGTATTTTATAAATCAAATGTCCTAGAATTTTACAGAAATATCACAGTCACTACTAGAATATTTTTACATTCTCAAGATGATAATGTTCACACTTAAATCTAAGTAAACTATAACTGATAGAAAGGGGAAGGAAATAAACTATTACAGAAAATTAAAAATAAGTACTACAGTTTATTTTAGTAACACTGTATACAACAGTAAAACCCAGCTGTTGGGGGCTGAAAAACAACCACCAGAAGACCTCCACATTAAACCCTGGCAACATGCGACTGCAACCTTATTTGAGAAAAAGGTCTTCACAGACATGACTGTGATGAAGTTAAGGATTCTAAGATGAGAAGACAATTCTAGATTATTCAGGTGGGCCCAATATCCAGTGACCAGCATCCTTACAAAAAGAGGGGCCGTGGAAAAACACAGGACAGAGGAGACCTAGATACAGAGAGAAGATGGCGAAGTGAAGGCAAGCAGAGCAAGTGACCACTAGCCCTGCAGAGCCTGAAGCTGCTCGGTGCTGGAGGAGGGACAGGATGGCTCTCCCTGAGGAGCTGGAGGGAAGCACAGCCCAAATGATACCCTGAGCTTGAACTTCTGGGCTCCAGAACTGGGAGAAATCTGCCGCTTTAAGCTCCGAAGTTTACGGTACACAATTTGCCAGAGCAGCCACAGGAAACTACTACACTGACCTTCAAACGTTGGGGTAAAAAAATTTATCTAGGAGAGCTGTGGGGCAAAAAAAAGTTATTCTGAAATATATTTCAAACCAGTATTAAGAAACACACATACTAGTACAAACACTATAAATCTTAATATTCTACATTTCAGAAGTTATGTTAATATATGAGCCCTTTTAAAACTCATGGGTCTACTTTGTTCTAAGATTAAACCCTTACTTAGATTTCAACACTCATCAAATGCTCTCCCATAAGGGCTTTGCAAAGAGCAGGGACTTCATCACATGTACTGCTGAATAAATAAATGAATGAATGATTGTATTAAAGCCTCTTCTTCAATGTGAAAGGGCTAAGGGCTTTTATTCTGACTTGCTTAATACTTACCATATTGATATTAATGCTTCATGCAGGTTCACAGGTGCTAAAATTCCAACTGACTGATGTTATAGTAGACACTTTTCAAACCACCACGGAAGCCTCAAAACATTTTATCAGTATTCAGCACAGAAAAAAAATCTTATGAGACAGAAATTTTTTTAAATTAGCAAAGGAACTTTCTAACTTTGGTCAAACCAAAGTAAAAGCTTTTGTTTGCTGAGACCCTGGGAGGACAGAGGGAGACACGCAGTCAGGTGGCAGCAGGAAGGGTTTCCAATTGGCTGAACAGTGAGTCTCCCAAAGTGCAGATTCTCCAGAGGACTGTGATGAGGCGCTGGGCTCGAGTTGGATTATCCTCATAGTCTGACACATAAAGTTTAGAACATGTATACGGCAGAGTGTGCTTACTAAACTTCAGGCGCTAACCACACTTCTCGCACAGAACTGTTAGACAGATCAAATGAAGTCATTCATGAGAAGCACTTAGATTTTCACCTGACATACAAGCACTCAACCAACAAGTACATTTTAATTTTATTACAGCTTTTTAATATTGTTGTTATTAATGACATCAGGCAGCTGACCAAGGGCTGATACCTAATAAAATGAGAGTAACAGTGATAAACTTAAGGTTTGATGTCTGGTTGAAAATTCAGTTAAAAAGCTGAGCAGGGGAGAGAATGGCTTAGCAAAGGCATTTACCCACAGAGAAATGAAATAAGACAAAGACAAAACACAAGGGGAAAGAAAGCACATGATGCGTACACTTTCATAAAAGCTTACTGCACCGAGGCAAGCTTTCAGGGTAACTGGAGATAACTTCTTGTCACCACATGCTGATCAAATCTGGCCGAGTAATGCTTTAGTGTATGTGCCACATTTTAAAAGACATACAGACAGAGCTGACCACAGGCAAAATAAAATGGTTATGAACAAAAATGGTTATACACATACACATATATTAAAACTACACCATGGACAGAGAATGAGATGGTTAGCTAACATCACAACTCAATGGACACGGATTCAAGCAAACTCCAGGAGATAGTGGAGTACAGAGAAGCCGGGCATGCTGTAGTCCATGGGGTCACAGAGTCAGACACGACAGCGAATGAACAACAAATACTGATAATCAGTTGAAAAGGTCTTGCTTATATGAGAAAATTTCAACTACATGGTCTTTTTCTGCATCTTTATTTCTACTATCATTTACAATATGAGGAAGATTCCAATATCCTGCTATGACATAAATAAAACACTAGCAAAGGAGCTTGCCAAAACTGATACACATAAGGTGTTCTTAAAAATTATTGGAAATAATCAGATAAAATTATTGATTTCCATAAAAAGAAAGCATGTAGCATATCAACTAAACTCTTTTCATCCAACAAAGCTACCACCCTCCAACCAAGTAATGGTGACTAATCCGAATGGAGAATAATAAGAGGAAAATTTAAGTAAAGGGTGTGAGTGTGGAATCAATTTAGGAGAATCCTGATCATGTAAGTTGTGTGCTTAGTCACTCAGTCATGTCTTTTGGACTCTCTGCAACCTCATGGACTGTAGCCTACCAGGCCCCTCTATCTATGGGGATTCTCCAAGAAAGAATACTGGAGTGGGTAGCCATTCTCTTTTCCAGGAGATTTTCCCAACTCAGGGGTAGAACACAGGTCTCCCGCACTGCAGGCAGATTCTTGACTGTCTGAGCCACCAGACAAATGATAATAAAAGGGACTTTTGGCAACGCATTATTTCGGAGCTGTCCATTTAAGTCTGGAGCACTGCAAAGCAAATTCAGGGCCAAGTGCTTCAGTGAAGTCCATTTATAAAGAACAAACAGAAAATCTCTGAGAGAAGTTCTAAAGACTTAAACTTTTTAGTTTAATGAAAGAGAGGAACATGAAAATGATTCTGAGTGTAGGCTTACTCTGCTGTGCCAACTTTACAATACCAAGTTCTGGGTGATCAAATGTGATTTGGACTTGAACCTGATTTACTTATTCCATCATTCAACAAATATTTAGTGTCTATCTCTACCATGTACCAGGCATTGGGTTATATAGCTCAGAAAACAAAAATGATTAATACTCAACGGTTAACAAATAGTGATATTTATAGATCAAAGATAAAAACTTAACTATTAAGCAATTGGAAGCCTTTAATCCTCTGTTGAAGGAGATGTGGGTGTGCATAAATAAGTAAAGAAACACATACATACTCTCGTGAATATGTAAAAAGCTTAATCCAAATGTCTAACAGCCATCCATATTTCAGGGAATAAAACTGTCCAGGCAAAGGTGAAATCTTTGCTGCACGATTATAAATTTTACTTATACATGGTGAACATATATATGTTTAGTGTTAGTGAAAGTAAACATAAGCATGCAAATAAGCTTCCGAGAAAGAGAAGTCAAGGAATCTGAATTTTATTAGGAAATGGGAAAGATAGCTGAGCTCAAAGAATAAAATCCAATATCAATTTAGTAAAAATAAGTCAGAATGCTATCTTCCAGGAAAGCTTACTCTCAAACTATGGGGCTCTGCTGTAGTTTCCAAGCGAAAATATAAAGGTCTATTCTGTATTAACAAGAGATCAAATAAATGTAAGCATTTAAAGGTGGCTGAATTAATCTCATTAGAATACTATGGGCCATTTATACGTTACATAGCAATTATGTTTAAGAGTTACATATTAGCTAAATGTGTACAGATAAGCCTAAATAAAACTGCATATAAGGCTTCCCTGGTGGCTCAGTGATAAAGAATCCACCTGCCAATGTACCAGACACAGGTCTGATCCCTACTCCTGGAAGATCCCACATGCCGTGGAGCAACTAAGGCTGTGCACCACAACTAGTGAGGCACTGCTGCAGAGCCCATACTCTGCAACAGAGAAGCTACAACAATGAGAAGGCCACACACCACGACTACAGAGGAGCCCCTGCTCACCACAGCCAGGGAAAAGACTGTGCAGCAAGGAAGACACGCACAGCCAAAATAAAAACATAATTTAAAAAATATTTTAATTAAAAGAAAACTCCTTAAGGAGAAACACATATAGAAACATTTCTATCTCCATCTTTCAGAGAGAGCATCATTGCTTTGTCATATTTTAACATATTAGTTAACATGCTATGTAAGTTTATAAATAAAACAATTCTGCATTTTCAGGCATTCACAATTTAAAATAAAATGATAAAACATATTATGAGCAACGAAGAACTGCTGCCTTCGAACTGTGGTGCTGGAGAAGACTATTAAGACAGTCCCTTGGACAGCAAGGAGATCAAACCAGTCAATCCTAAAGGAAATCAACCCTGAAATACTCATTGGAAGGACTGATGCTAAAGATGAAACTCCAATACTTGACCCACCCGATGTGAAGAGCTGACTCACTGGAAAAGACCCTGATGCTAGGAAAGATTAAAGGCAAGAGAAGAGGGTGACGGAGGATGCGATGGTTGGATGGCATCACAGACTCAAAGGAAATGAGTCTGAGTAAACTTCAGGAGCTGGTGATGGATAGGGCAGCCTGGCATATTGCAGTCCATGGGGGTGGCAAAGAGTAGGACACAACTGAGTGGCTGAACAACAACAGCAAAAACGTATTTTTGCTGACACACATTAAGAAGTATGACCATAGTTACTAAGAATACCCTCTTGTAGTAAGAGAGGCCAACATGTTTATTACGTATTCTTCCTTTATATCAGTACAAAACTTTTTTAAGTAAGAAGTAAAAAAATAAGAAATACATATTAATGGTAGTGAGCAAACAAAGAACTGTGTGCCTAACTATTTTGCAAGTTCACCGCTGAATCAAAAGTAACATTGCATGGCCATAAAAGTAATAATATGTTAACTACTTGTGATTCTCCAATGACACTAGTTCTGCTATTAAAAAAGTAAGTGGCTCATGTTTCATACGACCTGAGACTCATCTGCCCTGTTAAAATGGACTAAACACTCCAAACAAAAGGCAGAGCTTGCCAGATGGGATAAAAAAGCAAGAAACAACTGGAAAGCTAAAGTGCACAGAAGAGGTCCTTTAAACAAACAAACAAAAGGGTTCAAAGTAAGAAGCTGGGAGAAGACACACCACATGCAGACAAGAGGCCTCAGAAAGCTAGAGCACTGAATGAATTTCAGACAAAGCTGAACTTAAGACAAAGGGTATCACTAGGCACAAAAAGGACTGTACCAAAAGGGGAACAGGCTTAGTATATGGAGCAAGATCAGTATTAGTCAGAGATGTTCATGCACCTAGTGGTACAATTTCCACACACATGAAGCAAAACGAACAGAGACAATAGGAGAAATAACCAAATTCATGATCACATCTGTCAGTAACTGACAACACAACTAGATAAAAGAATGGACTTCCCTGGTGGTTAAGAATCCACCTGCCAATCCGGGCAACAGGAATTTGATCCCTGTTGATCCCCGGGAAGCTCCCACAAGCTGCAAAGCAAACTCACCATGTTCTAGGGCCTTGCTCCACAACAAGAGAAGTCACCGCAATGAGAAGCCCACATACCACAACTAGAAAGTAGCACCCACTCTGGGCAACTAGACAAAAGTCGGCATGCAGCAAAAAAGACCCAGCACGGTCAAAAACAAAATAAATAAATAAGGCAGAGAAGAGCTGAATGATAATGTCAACTACCCCAAAGGAACTGACAATTATAAAAGAGTACACCTAATAACTGCAAAATAAAAGTTCATTACAAGTGCACATGAACATTCACAAGATAAATCACATGCTGAGACAAGAACCAAGTCTCAGATCTCAACAGATTGAAATCTCACTGGGTATTTTTTGATCACAACAGAACTAAATTAGAAATCAATAACATTCCAAAAGGAGGGAAGGAGAGAGGGAAAAAGAATCCTAAGCCCATGCTGATTATACAATTTAATTCTATACAATCCACAGGTAAAAGAAGAAATCACACATAAATTTTTTTTTTTAATTTTAACTAAAAGGTAATAGAAGAACAACAAATTGAATTTGTGTCAGTTATTTAAGACTCCAACTTAGGAAGCTAGGGGAAAAAATATTCAAATTAACCCAAAATAAATGGAAAAGAAATTATAGAAATAAGATTGAGAGATCAATGAAATAGAAAACAACAGAGGGAAAAAAAAAATCAATGAAACCAAGCACTACTTATCTGAAAAGATCAATAATATCAATAAACCTGTATTGAGAATGACTAAGAAGAGAGGAGATGCACGCTGCTTTGTCTTCTTTGTGCTGCTCTTACCGCTGTCTGGAGAACTTTCTCTCCTCTGGGCACAATGGCAATTCTTATGGAAAAACTGATTGCACCAGTTGCAGGAGAAGAAGGAAAAGGTTCCAAATAATAAGATCACTGTAGAAGCTATTGGACAAGTCAGTATGGCATGTACCATCAGCATTCTCAGAAAGTCTCTGATTGATGAGTTTGCTTTTGTGGATGTTTTGGAAGATAAACTCAAAGGAGAAATGATGGACCTGCAGCACGAGGGCTTATTCCTTCAGACACCAAAAATCTTGGCAGACAAAGATTACTCTGTCACTGCCAATTCCAAGATCGTGGTGGTAAGTGCAGGAGTTCCCTAGTAAGAAGGGGAGAGGCACCTGAATCTGGTGCAAAGGAACATTAATGTCTTCAAGCTCATCACTGCTCAGATTGTGAAGTACAATCCCAACTGCATCATCATTGTGGTTTCCAACCCAGAAGACATTCTCACATACGTTATCTGGAAACCAAGTGGATTACCCAAGCACTGTGTGATTGTGAGTGGATGTAATCTGGATTCTGCTATATTTTGCTGTGTTATGGCTGAAAATTAAAAGATGCTTCCTCCTTGGAAGAAAAGCTATGACCAACCTAGACAGCACGCTAAAAAGCAGAGATATTAGTTTGCCAACAAAGGTCTGTCTAGTCAAAGCGGTGGTTTTTCCAGTAGTCATGTATGGATGTGAGAGGGGCTATAAAAGAAGCTGAGTGCCAAAAAATTGATGCTTTTGAACTGTGGAGTTGGAGAAGACTCTTGAGAGTCCCTTGGACTGCAAGGAGATCCAATCAGTCCATCCTAAAGGAAATCAGCCCTGAATATTCATTGGAAGGACTGATGCTGAAGCTGAAACTCCAATACTTTGGCCACCTGATGCGAATAACTGACTTATTTGAAAAGACTCTGATGCTGGGAAGGATTGAAGGTGGGAGGAGAAGCAGATGACAGCGGATGAGATGGTTGGATGGCATCACTGACTTGATGGACATGAGTTTGAGTAAGCTCCAGGAGTTGGTGATGGACAGGGAAGTCTGGCGTGCTCCAGTCCATGGGGTTGCCAAGAGTTGGACACAACTGAGTGACTGAATTGAACTGATGGCTGAAAAACTTGGCATTCATCTCAGCAGCTGCCACAGATGGATTTTGGGAGAACATGGCAACTCAAGCGTGGCTGTGTGGAGTGTAGTGAATGTGGCAGGCGATTCTCTCCAGGAAGTGAATCCAGAAATGGAAATAGACAATGATAGTGAAAACTGGAAGGAAGTGCCTAAGATGGTAGTTGAGAGTGCCTATGAAGTCATCAAGCTAAAAGGGTATACCAACTGGGTTACTCGATTAACTGATTTTCTTGAATCCATGTTGAAAAATTTATCCAGGAATCACCCAGTGTCAAAATGGTGCCTTCCTGAGCCTTCCATGTATTCTGATTGCTCGGGGGATAACCAGTTTTACCAACCAGAAGCTGAAGGATAAAGAGGTTGATCAACTCAAGAATAGTGCAGATACCCTCTGAGGCATCCAGAAGGACTTAAAGGAACTGTGACTTCTGGAGGCAAGGCTGTAGAAACTTAAAACTACAGTGTGATTAACCACAAGCCTTTAGTTTGCATCCATGTACATGGAGCACAGTTCACTTCTGTCTTCCTAAGTCTGTGAATCTAGGCTCCCAGAATCAAAGCCCATGCTTGCTTTAATGCTTGCAAGATGAGTCCTTGAACAAATAAAATAAACCACCTAGCATTAAAAAAAGAGAAAGAAAAAAAGAATCTTCTGAAATAATTTGAAATTTTTACCAATAAACTTGATAACCCAGATGAAATGACCAAAACATTTAGAGATCAACAGATTACTAGTGACGCATGATAAAATATAAAGTCTGAATAGGTCTATGTCTGTCTGTCCTTTCACAACAGGAAAGAACATACCTGACTCCATATCAGACCTGTTCCTTCAGCTCTGACACTCTGACTCTGGTCCCTGTGCGTGGGCATGCTGGCTATGCACCTCTGTTAAAGTATGTTGCCCACAGCCTGAAATATATGTGATAGCCCACTCTCAAGGCTCTGACCTTGAAAGGTATAACACTTTCCCATTCATATAGAGCAAAAAGTTGCAGAACATAAAATGACAACTGTCTGGTTGGAGGCTTACAAAAACACTGTAACCAGATCTACATGAACAGGTGCAAGAAAAAAGGATTCTGGCACCAACAGTTTATGACAATCAGCTGCCCCCACCCCTCCTTTTTGGTATAAAAGAAGTCTGAGTTCTAACTCAGGTGAGGTGATTCTTTGGGACACTAGTCCACCATCTTCTCAGTCTGCTGGCTTCCCGAATAGTCACTATTCCCCGGCTTGACACCTTGTCTCTCTGTTCATTGGCCGTTCGTGCAGTGAGCAGTACAGTCAGTCTCTAACATTCAAACGAGTTTCATTCTGAGAGCATGTCTGTGAGTCCAATTTGTTCGTAAGTCCAACAAAGTTAGCCTAGTTCAGTTCAGTTTCTCAGTCGTGTCCGACTCTTTGCAACCCCATGAATCGCAGCACGCCAGGCCTCCCTGTCCATCACCAACTCCCGGAGTTCACTCAGACTCATGTGCATTGAGTCAGTGATGCCATCCAACCATCTCATCCTCTGCCATCCCCTTCTCCTCCTGCCCCCAATCCCTCCCAGCATCAGAGTCTTTTCCAATGTGTCAACTCTTCGCATGAGGTGGCCAAAGTACTGGAGTTTCAGCTTTAGCATCATTTCTTCCAAAGAACACCCAGGACTGATCTCCTTTAGAATGGACTGGTTGGATATCCAAGGGAATCTCAAGAGTCTTCTCCAACACCACAGTCCAAAAGCATCAATTCCTTGGTGTTACGGACCCAACAAACACAATCGGCTCTATACCATTGCTTTTACACTTGATTCCGGACACCCTGGGCTTGAAATAAAGATACCATACTGCTGTGCTCTATATAGTACTGCACAGTAAACAAAAGCACAATCACTTGTGGAGTGATTGTACATGACAATGTACACCAGACACCAAACTAACTTAAACACAACTGGACATGCAAACACATGCTTGCATCTTTTAAAGTTTGCTACTTGAAGGTTCATATGCAGGAGACTTACTGTATGAGCCTGGTTTCAGTAATACTTTTTAACCTTTCATTAAAAAATTTTAGTCCCAAATGGCTACACTGTCAATTCTATCAAACATTTAACAATAAAGATCAATCCTTTATAAATTCTTTAAGAGAAAGAAAAAGAGTAGGAGGAACTATTTCCCAACTAATTTTTTAAATCAGTATTACTCTGATATTAAAACCAGACAAAGGTAGTACAAAGGAAGAAGATTACAGCTCACTGTCCCTCATGAACACAAAGGTGACAGTTTTTAACAGTAAATTGAATCCAGTAGTACCTAATGCCCAAGCAGGATTTAATCTAGGAACACAATCAGTTTAAAATCTGAAATCAATTAATGTATTTTACCAAACGAACAAAAAAAGTATAACAATCTATGATCATTTCAACAGAGACATAAGAAAAAAACAGCATCTGACAAAATTCAATGTTCATTTATGGTAAAAACCTTAATAAACTTAGATACAAAAGGGAACATTCTCAGCTTGTTTAAAGAACAAAAAAATTCTATATTGCACATAACAGTGAACAACTGAGTGTTTTTTCTTTAAGATGAGAAAGAAAGCAAATATGTCTATTCTCATCATTTCTATCCAGTATTGTACTGGAGGTTCAAGCAAGTGTAATAAAGCACAAAAAAAGAAATAAAACACATAAATCAGAAAGAGGTAAAGCCGTCTTTGTTTGCAGATGACATGACATTGTGCACATGGAAAATCCTAAGGAACTAACCAGAAAGCTACTAGTGTTAACCTTGCATTCTTTGTATAATACAAGGTCATCATATAAAAACTGACTGTATTTCTATCCTATCAATGAACATTTAGAGAATGAAATTAAAAAATACAATTTTATTAACAATAGAATCTTCAAACAATAACTACTTAAGGGATAAATTTTACAAAATAAGTGTAAAACTTGTACAATGAAAGCTACAATATCTCAAAGAAATTAAAGAATACTTTTTTTTTCCCCCAAATGGAGAGATACCATTATCAAGTTCATGGATTGGAAAATTCAAATTGTTAAGGTATCAATTCTTCCTAAAATGATTCATATACATCAATGCAATCTCAATCAAAATAACATCAAAGCCTTTTTTAAAACAGAAACTGTCAAGCTGATTCTAAAATTTACACGAAAATGTAAATTACCTAAAACAGCCAAAGTAATCTTGAAATCAAGTAGAAAATAGGAAGATATATCACCTGGGTTCTTATAGAACTATTGTATTAAAAATACTGAAGTACTAGTAAAAAGAGAGATGTCAGATCAATGAAACAGAATAGGATCTTAAAAAAACAAACACATACAAGGAGTGGTTGTTCAATAAAGGCATAAAGGCAATTAAATGACAAAAGACTATTTCCAAAAAATCTGGCTTGCACAACTGGCCTCAGTTTGGAAAAGAAAGAACTTTCACCTCTACCTCGTATCACATGTAAAATTATTTTGAAACGAATATAAGAACTAAAACTTCAAAAGAAAGCATAGATACAAACTTTGTAATCATGAGATGATCAAAGAAATTTTCATTAAAAAAAAGATGCATCAGATTTTAGCAAAATTACATACTTTCTGAAATACAGCATCATATATATATATATATAGTCATACCATGGGAGGAAACATTTACAATACATATATCGAAGCACTTTTATCTTCAATATGAAAATAATTCTTACAACTAAATTGTACTAAAGGCCAAATAATACAATTTTTTAAATTGGGCAAGAGATATCCTCCCCAAAGCTATATAAATGGGCTTGAACACATAAAAAGATGCTCAACATTATCTGCTGTCAGGAAATTTAAATTAAAAACCTCAAGGACATATCACTACATATCCATTAGAATGGCTAAAACTCAAAAGACTAAAGACATCAAGTCTTGTGGAGTATGCTGCTGCTGCTGCTGCTGCTGCTAAGTCACTTCAGTCGTGTCCGACTCTGTGTGACCCCATAGACGGCAGCCCACCAGGCTCCCCCATCCCTGGGATTCTCCAGGCAAGAATACTGGAGTGGGTTGCCATTTCCTTCTCCAATGCATGGAAGAGAAAAGTGAAAGTGAAGTCGCTCAGTCTGTCCGACTGTTAGCGACCCCATGGACTGCAGCCCACCAGGCTACTCTGTCCATTGGATTTTCCAGGCAAGAGTACTGGGGTGGGGTGGTGGAGTATGCTAAAGAACTGAAATTCTAACACACTACTAATGGGAATATAAAATGGTACAGCCACTGTGGAAACCTGTTTGATAACTTTTCTAAAAAGCTACCAGCCCTGCCAGGTATTTACTCAAGAGAAATGAAAATATATGTCCTAAAAAAAGACTTGTGTAACAGTTCCTAATGGCCAAAAGCTAGGGAAAAAAACAAATATCCATCACCAGGTTTAAGGATAAAATACTATGGATAGCCATAGACTGGACTACTACTCAGCAATAAAAAAGCCATGCACTACTGCTACTGTGGCAACATACATCTACTATAAGATTACTGTGCTGAAAGAATCCAAACCTCAAGTATTACATACAGTATTATTCTAATTCATGCAACATTCTAGAAAATGCAACTGATCTATAATGAGAAAAATGTATCAGTGGTTATCTGAGGCTAGAAGCAGCAAAGGATTATAAAAGAGCATGAGGCAACTTTTGGAGATGCTGGAAATGATTTTTACCTTGAACACTGTAGTAGCTTCATTGGTATACACATTTTTAAAAACTCATCAAATTGTATACTTTAAATGAGAGCAATTTATTATAGAAAAATTACACTCCAATAAATTTTTTTAATCTACACTAAAACTCTCATTTGGGAATAATGAAGAAAAAAGTCAAACAAGTAACCCAGAGGAGCTTATATTTTTAAATAGGTCCATATAATGGTAATATGGAGACGGAAATGGCAACCCACTCCAGTAATCTTGCCTGGAAAACTCTGGGGACAGAGGAGCCTGGTGGGCTACAGTCCACAGGGTCACGAAGAGTCGGACATGACTGAGCATGCACACTCATAATTGTAATAAAGAACAAACAGTTCAAAAATGTTCTATTAGTGACTGCAGTTTTAAACATTAAACTATTTAGGGAGTTGGTGATGGACAGGGAGGCATGGAGTGCTGTAGTCCATGGGGTCGCAAAGAGTCGGACACAACTGAACTGAACTGAACTGAAATTCAAACAGTCCTGTTGGGTTACTAAACGTACTATAATGTAGCCGCACTGCAGATTCCATATACTTTAAATTTCTACACTGTCCTGGGAAATAGGAAATAGACATAGGTTTATTCTAAGTTGATAAAAGCTTTACATTATTTTGACTCTATGCTACACTCTAAGAAATAATAAATACTTCTCACATGACAATAAATTTATCTTTTTATTACTTAACATAACTTAAAACCCTCTTATTCCAAGGAATGTGAAATAAACATTAACTTCTCTCAAGATTTTTCCAATCACTTCATTTCTCATTAAAGAAGGTGCCTGCAACTAAAACGCTCCATGAACCAGTACAACAAAAGTATAAAAATTAAGACAGCCACTAAATGTTTCCATTCATCATAAAATGAGCACACAACTCAGTCTTTGATGGCTAAATGCACTTGTATTGCATAATCCAACACCTGAGCCACCCTGGGCTCGCCTAGGCAGGAAGAATTTCAAATGATGAGAAGGTAGCTTCACAGAAACAAAAACCATAAACCAAAACCCTCTGGCAATGCTTAAGAAAATTTCAGAAGGAACTTGCTACAAAGGACCACAGGCAAAAATAGCTCATATTATTTCTGTACAGAAGTATGTTTCACAGAATCTTTAGATGGGTTGGAATAAGACACAGAGAATAAATCAAATAATTCAGGAAAAGTGTCAAAAACAGACATTTAATTAAATATGGCAACATTTTTGTTACTCAAAATTCAACTGATCAGCAGAGTCATGAAAGGAGATTTTTTGTTTTCATTAAGCTTTTAAACCAAAACCCAACAGAAAACTAGCTCATTTCAAAGAGTGACTTTGAATATACACAC
The DNA here is from genome assembly GCA_006410675.1 of Oreotragus oreotragus. Taxonomy (NCBI): domain Eukaryota; kingdom Metazoa; phylum Chordata; class Mammalia; order Artiodactyla; family Bovidae; genus Oreotragus; species Oreotragus oreotragus. The sequence goes on along the minus strand of SJYX01021427.1, from coordinate 289,489 downwards.
ACTTTTTAGGGTATTTTGAATTCACAGACATTCACAGCTACATCTGTCATAGCCACTGTTGGCAGAGTTATTATCTCTGAGTCTCAGTTTTCTCATCTGTAAAATAATCTCAAAGGCCCCTCTGGCTCTATCACTGTATGTTCAGAATAAGGATTCCTTATAACTACGAAAGTTCTAAGTAGCAAATAGGTGAGAAAGTAAACGAGAATATGAAAATCATTCACTTATTTAGAACATGGCATATGCCCAGTAAGGTGATTCAACCTCCAACATATAAGAGACTATTATGTTATGTAACACTCAAGAAACACAACTAGACCAGGAATAACAACCAGCTATGTCATTCAGATATCTACACGTTTCCCCAACAACAAGCTGTACAGCAGAAAGATCCCTAAATCGGGGTCTGTTGCTAACTTTTTGGATTGTTGACAACAATCATACAAGTCACCTGGTCTTCCTGTGCTTCGGATTCTAATCTATTTAGAGACTGGAACAGATGACTGAAATAAGTCCCTTCCAATTACAGTAATCTCTCAAGAAAAAGACAAACAAAAAGGGTGCTTAAATGACACTTAATCATCACCAAGAGTTGCTCAACCTCATGTTCAATATCCTATGTAAGTATATAGAACCATGCAGACTCTTTGTGAACAGATCAGAAATCCATAAAAATTCATTATTACTTCAGATCTGATCATTCCACATTAATGAACACACAGGAGAACTGTTTCAAGGAACTATATGACACACTCATTTTCCTGTAAAGCCCCATAGGATATACTCTGAGGTCAAAAAGGAGTGTCCAAAGAAGTAAACTGGTTTCAGGAATCCTACTGCTAGCAGCGGCTCAAGCTGGGTTATTCTGAGCTGCTGTGGAGTCATAGGATTAAAGCAGATGATTTGCTCACACAGGATATGTGATGCAACCAACTCAGTACCGTTATGCTCGTGGGTTACATTTTACTTTAGTTTTTTTTTAATGGTATTATTATTTTCAACTTTTTTATAAAAATCTAAAATATTTACATTGTTCCAAATCTATAAAAACCAAATTTGTTCAAAGAACATATTAAGGCTTGGAAAGCAGGGCCTCTGGATTCACATCTTATGTGTATGACCGTGGATTGTGACTCCACTGCTCTCAACTTACTTGCCTTTGTCCACACAGTGGAGACTCCCTAAGAGGGGCACTGTGAGGATTCAGTAATCACTGTGGCTACTACTGGGCTTGTGAGTGCTCAGTGAACTCTGACGACTATCAACAGGCTCTTGGCAGAGGCTCGCCACAGTCCTGGAGCACAGACTCAGGTCACAAGGTGAATTTGGAGGTGCTATATCACTGGCGAGGTCATGGAGCCCACCACCAGGACCACGACTCCCATCTTTCAAGACCAGCAGCACCCCACAGCACTGCCTTCTGAGACTTCAGACCCCTTCATGGGCCATCATCACAGACTCCCTATGGCCGGCACAGGAGAAAGAAGAATTTGCTTCCCACCTAGAGAACTTCAAAGGTCTCACCGTATTCAGTGCGTTGAGGGTGGTGTCATCCCGTGAGGCCGCCACACAGCCATCTTCCGTGGAGCCTCCGTCACACATCCCGGCAAAGGCCGCCATGCTCCTGCAGAGACGGGAAGAGAACACAGCAGAGCAGACATTTCAGTCCTCGGTTCTCAGAGCGCAGCTCCAGCCCGGACCAAATTCCACCACTATATGCACAATTAAGCCAGTTCTCAGCCCTGCTTCTGCTCTCATCTTAAAAAAAAATTTTTAAGTTTCTCTGCAGTTCACTCTTTACTCACCAAGAAAAAGAAATGTTATTTTCATTCGATTCCATTTGTTTTTCTTCCCATGCTTTATCAGTACTTAGACTTTAGTTTTGAGGGCGTGAATAATCTAAAACTATCTGCCAGAATGGTTAGCTGGATATAAACTTTTGAAAGGTCAGTCTCCAGAAACTATGTAAAACTGAATCCTTTGAAATTTTACTTAATCCATCTCATGCTGTACATTAACCATCTCTAAGCAAATGTGGAAGAGGTGAAAAAAAACTCTTAGTAGTCACCCCTGCCCTGAAGCCCCCATCTCTGCTGTAGCCTCCAAGTTACACTGCTGACTGCACAGCAGCCAGAGTTACAGTTGCATCACCACCTTGCTTCAACATTTCTGTTGCCTGTTGTTGATACCTCAGTGAGTGAGTCCCACAAACCCCTGCAGACAAAGGAAGGCCCTGCCTGCACTGTGACATGTCTGGGACAGACGTGAACTTCTCATTTTGTAATTTAGGCATTTTCAGGTTACCGAGTATTCATATAGGTAAGCCCTTGAAATGTAAAGTTTAGGTCAGATACCAATGAACAGCCATGGAGCAGAGAAACATGGAATGGGATTTTAAGATGTGCTGAATAAGCCAATTACTCAATTGTATTAAGAAGCGTTGATACTGGAATGTGTGACATACAATGTTTTCTTTCTGAAAAGCTCTAAAATCTGAGTTGGGGCAAACACCAAGGAGGAAAAAAGTGACCTCACCATCGAAAGTTGTGTTTCTCCAATAAGAAGGAGCAGGGCTCTTATTACAAAGAGCATAACAAAACGTAAAGCCAGAGAATGCCCAATATATAAACACAACTTCAGGGGGAAGGGGAAAGCTCATTGACCACTCATCAATTCAGAAACCAGGAGGGTGTGGACTCCTATTACCTTGCTGCCCTCAAGTACATGAGGAGGTCACAGTCATTAACGCCAGGCATCCAGACCAGTTCCTCATGCTGGGTCACAGTGTCTCCATCGGGAGAAGGGAATGGTTGCAAGTCGGGCAGTTTGGCCTGTAAGACAGGGATGAAGAAGTCACAATCAAGGCATGTTCAAAGAGCTGCCTGTGCAGGCAGGCCTTGGGGACAGACACAGTTGCTAATTGAGCCTCTTTCTTTCAGCAGTACTGAAATAACTGAAAACTCATGAGTCACTGAAGCTGGCCCATCGCACACTTTGGGATCGTTTAACCGCAGGAGATTTCATAATGGACTTGATCTCTACTTAAGGAACTGTTAACAGTGTCAATGTAAACTGGTGCCAGCATGGTCCACAGAGTGAAAAAGAAGTGGGCACATGTGAATAAAGAAGTAACAAAACAAAAAATGTTTTGGGGATAAGAGGTCCTTGATAAAGAAGGGAGAACTACACACATCCAATAAAACACATTTACCAAAATATATATATAGTCAACAAAAGAG